>QODF01000046.1:707942-785617 GCA_024372805.1 Oostethus manadensis
TTTTTACCTTGCGGGCTCATCCATCATCTCATCCTTCCATAAAAATGATGGCGCACCCTCCATAAGGTTTTTAAAACATCATTCATCCTTCTCCTGTTCCTGAGTGGCAGCAGCCGCCATCCGTCATGGGTCTCCACGTGATTAGACAATAGAGACGCCCGAATGTTGATGGACAAAGCGAGGCTGACCTGGTGTGGTAGGTGACCAGGGAGGCGTTGGTGGTCCCAGCCGGACTGCAGCGCACCGTGTAGTTGATGATGCGCACCGTGCTGAAGCGAGGTTTCTCCCAACGCAGATGGATGGAGGTGGAGCTGTTGGTCGTGGCCTGAATGCTGCTCGGGGGTAAGGGAGGCGGCCGCACGGGCAATGATGATGCTTGAAAGCAGACATGCATTTTACCTTCAGGCCTTCATGAATAATTTGGATGCATTGTGGTGGATGGAATTCTTACCTTTATCCGCCTTTTCTGTCCTTCCTTTCCACACTGCAGCTGAGCCGTCTGCTTGCTTGCTGAATGCCCAAACTCTCACTTCATACTGCTGGTCGGGGACTGGCACACAAAATTCAAAACTTACTATGTGCCACTCTTACAAACTGCAAAGAGGATTGGGTGTTAATGGAAAGGAAAACATCTCCCTTGGACCATACGGTCATTTAGTAACAACACACAACACAGCAAGAGCAAGAGAACCAATGTTGTAATAACGGGAAGGCTCAACCTGCTCAGCCAGCAATATTATGGTTAATAGTAGCACACAACATTTTATTTTATTTTTTTCACACAACATTTGATTTCTTTATTTTCATACAACATTTTAAAACACATGCAGAGGTCGATCATGCTGCCGGATGCTGAGCGCTCATGATAATAAAATGCAAAACGCCACGGCCATTTGTAGCCAATGGCGTTTGCTCTAAAAGGGCAAAGGAAGATCAAATTCCCCTAAAATGTCCCAAAAAAGTGGTGAAAAATGCAAGGCTGTATGTAACATGCACTAGATTCCTTTAGCTTTTGTTCAGAATCAGCTACTTATCACAAGTAACTAACACTACTTCTTTTGCATTCATCCCCACAGCTCCATGGTGCTTCTTTTTTTTACACAATGGGATGGTGAGCATCTACTGATTTCAATGGGGAAGTGTAGACTGGGTTGTTCCACTACGTAAAACTGGACAGTCATTGGATATACACTGGGCTTTGTCCCACCCATCTGATGTTTAGCGTCTCTGGGGGTCTACAGGGCAGTGGGCTGGCCTGGACACTCGGTTTCTGCAGGGTGATTGGATAATCTGGGGATCTGCTTTTAATTGACAGTGAAATGAGCGAATCAGCTATTTTGAAGTATAAACCGCCACTGGAGCATTTTCCGAGTTTTTCATTCTGTTGTTCTGAACTGATTCTGAGACTTTACCGATCCCAGCGACTTTGTCTTTGTTAAAAACTACTAATGTTGTGTTTGTGGACTTTCTAGTGTCACTCTGCGATTCTGCAGGTGTAGAGAGCTCCTGTTCAAGCGGCTCAAGTCCCTAATCTGCAACACAATGGGCCAAGGCCCTGGAAAAGATGCCTAGATTTTCCGTCAGGATCACAAATCATTATCTTGAAAAGGAACAGTGGGTAGAACTTACATATACAGTGGAACCTCGCCTTACAAAAACCTTATTATACAGAAAATTCATAATACGAATTGGGCTTTGAAACTATTTACATCCCATTAAACAAAAAAATATTCAAAATACGAAAATTAAAATGGAAAGTGCCGCTCAGAATTTTGAATGTACTGCACCGCCATACAAGCTGCCCTCCCTGGGGCGGTAATGCACCAAAGCAATGGATACCAACCACCATAAAACCGAAAAAGAAGAAGACGCTGCCCTCCCACAGGTTATCTCGGTTATCTCCTGTCATACTCTTCGTCCCAAAATGTCCCTTTGCTCAGCGTACCGAAAAGCTCCAGTCCATTGTTCAAAATTAAAATTAAAAAAATCATAATGTTAAGTTTCGTATGTAAAGTACTGTATTTATTTGAAATAAGTTACAGTACATATACTTATAATTTCTGACATCTGTCGCCGCCGCCTCCTCTGCCATCAAGCTCACCTCGCTTGACCCGAAAGTGAAAATGTGATTATTCATAACGACATGTTTTTTTTATTTTTATTTTGTCATTGTTTTTAACATGCATGCACACGTAAATGATTATCGGGATGGTACATTATTTACACTTTATACGATGAATTACGCCATTTATATGTAAATCTTGTCTCATAATGCGAAAATTCCAAGACAAGAAAGCCCCTGCGGAACAAATTAATTTTGTATATTGAGGTTCCACTGTAACTAAATAAACAAATTCACAATGTAGGCTGGAAAAAAAATGCTATATCTCATGTCGCTATATTCCAAACATAGGACACGGTATTGTCATAGTCATCCTTGAAGCCTCTGGGTCGCTGAACTTTAAGTGTATTTGTGACAGAAAGATGTCACAAACACTATAAGATGTTCCAATCCACAGAATAAGACATTTGAGTATCTCCCCGTGTGTTCACTGCACTTAATAAATAAGACCACTCACCCAGCCCGGTAAGGAGATGATACCTCGCCTTCTTCCGAAGCCTAACGATGTGAGTCTGCGTCGCCTTCCGTCCATTGGCTGACTGCTCGGCATCCACCTCTCGGCAGAACAGCTTGTAGCCGGAGATGGTTGTGTGATTCGGCGAGGGATGCCACGTGACATTGAGCGTGCTCACTCTGGCTCTGACCTTCAGCTCAGTGGGAGCGAAGATCACTGAGGGGGGGAAAAGCACCTTATGAGGACACACATGATCAACTGTTGTACTATTGTTAATTGAATCATCACGGTGTGCGGCTGCAATTAGTACACACAAGACACCTTCTAAACGGAGGCCTTGAAGCGCCCACGCAGTCAACATACTACCTGATGTGTATGTTAATGTGGTGGGCAGCCATCGCTGTTGACTGACACCTCCTAATGTATGTTATTAAATGTCCACATTCATTATGCTCACCCGGTAGAAAATTCCCAAAGAACTTGACACACTGGCATTTTTCTTATATTAAAATGTGTCACATAATTTTATCTTGTTTGAGTAGCTGCCAAGCTGCCAGGCTAGAACTTGCATGCTGAACACGTGCAGTCTACATTCTCAGGACTGACAGATGCATTGTTCGGCATGCATTGTTCCCAGCGCGGCGCTTTGCCAGCTAATGTGTGGAAGTGCTTGGGTAGTATTCACACTGAGTGGTTGTACACCACAAGCTTTAAAAATTGTATTCTTTAATTGCATTAGTGTGTATTCCGAACATGTCCTACTTCTACAAAAAAAAGTGCCGCATTGTTTGCACCTTTCCTGATTTCTTATGTTTGTCACACTTGAAAGTTTCAGATCATCAAACAAATGTAAATATTAGTCAGTGACAAAAAACAACTGAACACAAAATGCAGTTTTTATATGAAACTGTTTTCTATTTTGCCCACTCATCTTCATCTTTGCTGAATTGTTGTAATTCAGCCGCATTGGAGGCTTTTCCAGCATGAAGCACTTTTTTAATGTCATGCCACACTATCTTAATAGGACTCAGGTCAGGACTCAAAGGTCTTCGTTTTCTTTTTCTTCAGCCATTCAGAGGTGCACTGGTGTGTTTTGGATCATTGTCCTGCTGCAGACCTCATTTCGACCTGAGGTCACCAGCTGATGGCCAGGCATTCTCCTTCAGGATTCTTTGGTAGATATCAGAATGCATGGTTCCATTTATCACACCAAGTCTTCCAGGGTTTTAAACAGCAAAACAGCCCCAGACCATCACACTACCACCTCCATATTTTTACTGTTGGTATGATGTTCTTTTTTTGAAGTGTAGCATTACTTTCACGCCAGATGTATTGGGACACACACCTTCCAAAACGTGTTTTGTCTCATCAGACCACAGACAATATTTTCCCTACGGTCTTGGGGATCAAAATTGAGATAAGTCTTAATGTTCGTGTTGTTCATTAGTGGTCTTGGA
The DNA here is from genome assembly GCA_024372805.1 of Oostethus manadensis. Classification (NCBI taxonomy): domain Eukaryota; kingdom Metazoa; phylum Chordata; class Actinopteri; order Syngnathiformes; family Syngnathidae; genus Oostethus; species Oostethus manadensis. The sequence continues at coordinate 711,976 of QODF01000046.1, forward strand.
ACTCTGCCATGCATGTTGTTTTTGCCCAGCAGTTTTCTTTTGGTGGAGTCATGAACACTGTCCATAACTGAGGAAGGTGAGTTCTGCAGTGTTTTGGATGTTGACGTGGGGTCTTTTGAGACCTCTTGGATGAGTCATTTTTGCCCTCTTGGGATAAATTTGGTTAGCCTCACTGGCTCTCACCGTGGTTAGCTGGAGTCCCAAACCTTTAGAAATGGCTTTAAAATCTTTTCCAGATTGATAGATCTCTATTATGTCTTGGGGGAAAATCACATTTTCACCACAGACCCATGTAGGTTTGGATATTGTAATAATAAAAGATTAAAAACTCAATTTGGTGTTCCGCTGTGTTATCATTGTCTAAGATTTTAATTTCCTTGATGATCTCACACATTAAAGTGTGACAAACATGCACAAAAATAAGAAAATAGAAAGGGGGCAAACATTTTCAACAACCACTTTACATCTTCAGACGGGACAGAAAATGTGGGACTACTTACTCATGCGGTGGTTGGTGTGGTTGTAATGGGCCAGGGTTTGGTGCTGAGCCCACTCCGATGGGACACCGAAGCCGACACCTGTTCCAGCTGCTATCCTCAGTCTGTATGCCTGGTTGGGCTGCAGCTCTCGGAGGGTGAACTGGGTCTCGTTACCAGGCACCTCTACGGAGAAGACAGTGTCCTCTGTGGGGGTATAAAATGTACAAACTCAATGCAACTGGACTGGCCCATTATGTTCATTTGGATTTATTTAAACTGAAAATATTATAGTCTGTATCACACAATATGTCGGCTACCTTAAAAATCATTGGATTTTCTCGGTATGACTTTATATATTTAAATGTGTGTGTAAAACACAAGCAACCAATAATGAGGCAACAAGAAATACATCTTTTTGATGTTATAATAACAAGTCATATCTAATTCAAAATCAATAATTACTGCTTTAGTATAGATTCATGATGCTGAGGTTGAAGACGCGTGGGGAGAATGTCACAGAACTGAGCAGTCAATAGACAATTTTGTACCGTTTTGCACTTTTGACGTGAGCTGAATGTCACATAGCCCAAAATCAATAGCGTTCTTCCTCCGTTATGGGACAAGCCTTGAAATTAGTAGAAGTTTTGAAACGTGTTGCAGATAAAAAGGCGACACATTTATCTCATTTAGTCTTAACGAGACGAGTATAATTCCAAATCATCGGTCGCCTTATTACCATACAAAGTGATAATTTCAAAGTTTGAAGATGTAGAGTTTGAAATTGTGACGGTAAAGAAAACAAAACGTATTTTTGTACTGATCCCCTTTTAATTTCAACTCATATAATTAAACATCAATAAGGTTTTGACGTAGCACAATGCCTGAACGCTTTCCACACTGATGAAGTACTGAAATTAGTTTTACCAGTATACAGGCTTATGGGGCCTGTATAAATCGCGTTGACCGCCCACGGTTATTATACAAATTGCTCTAGTCTCTGCCTGCTAGCGTGTGTTTTTTTTCTTCTCCTCTCTGCGGGAGCCCTGTTGCCCACCGGAGGCGGGGCAACGGAGCACACCTGAGGGGAGGAGCTGAGGAGTACTTAAGCGGATGGGTTGCAGCTGGAAGAAGCTGGTCGTTGAACTCGCAAGCTCCAAACGCCGACACCAGCTTTCTCTCGCTGCTTCCTCTGCCCAGTTTTGTGTTTGGCTGTGGTGTGGTGCCTGGCTTTTCTGTTTGTCTTTCAGCACCACCACTTTTTGTTCCTCGGTGACAAACGCAAATAAATACGTGTCTCCGCATCTGGGGGTCTAAACCTTTAGCTACCCGTCACACAGATTTGACTTTCTATTGGACTCACCTTTATCCAGAGAGCTGTACTCGATGCGATAACGGGTAACGGCCCCTCGGCTGTGCTGTGAGGACAGCGGGTGCCACATCAGCCTGATGTCTGTTGGGGATGTGCTGGCTATTGACAGCTGAGGAGGCGCACTGGGTACTGAAGGTCAAATGGGGGCATGCCGGGTTAGTCATACTCAAACAAAAATCAACAGCTTACCGATGTGAGCAACTGAAAACAATCCAATCAGCGTATTGTCACAATGATCTACCTCTGCGTGTGCTTTAAAATGTTACACTTGCCATATTGTCTAGAACAAATTCATCAGTATTTATGCCGTGCCGACGGAGCAGTTTGTTCCTTACCCGCTACACTACAACATTGGTTCTGTTGCTGCTATGTGAAACAGACTTGCCTCCTTTCCACTCCCTCACGCATCGAGTCATTATTAAAAGTCAAATAATTAAGTCACTATATGTCCTGTATATACAGTACATCCAATGCTGCACACACTCAACACACATACCATCCTCAAGCATGTCGACCGTAACGGGTAGGGAAGGACGACTGGCCCCCATGGGAGAGTAGGCCACCACAAAGAAGGAGTAGGCCGTGTGAGGGAGAAGATCTTTGACGTGGTACTCCGTTGTGTCATTATTCATCGCAAACTGGTACTCCACGTTATCGGAGCCTGGAAGGAACATGCATATATTGTGATTTTGATCAAGTATGGCCAAACATGCAAAAAAAAAAAAAGACAATACAATCATTCTGTGTGTATCACAGCCGTGATAAATGAATTTCGGTGATATAGGATTCCTGGTGATAAAGGGAATATTTTCATAGTTAGAATACCGAAAACCTGTATACAACCCCCAAAATGCTTTTTAACATTATTTGCGCCCTCTAGACGTAAAAGAACACCCCCATAGTCACCTTTACACCCCTACTACCCAATATGATAGACGTTACAAGGGAAAATAAAACTTTTAAGCCATTGTTAGACTTGGGCTTGGCCTTGTTTTTATTTGTTATTTTTGCAAAGTTCGTCTTCTGAATGCCTCGTCCCTCGTTCCCTCGCACCGTTCCAATATAGTCGTGTTTGTTTCAAGATTAATTAAGTAATACAAGGTTGTTGTTTTGTTGACTATGACCTTTTAGTGGTCCAAAAATTGCACAGTAAAGCAAATGTTATGTATTGTTGGCCTAAAGTAAGCATTTTCAAGCATAAACATGTTCTAAATGAACTAAAATATGAACACTGTAGGGGAGTAACCATTTCTTTTAAAAAGAATCATGATTAGTCATTGCCGATACGATTCAAAGACAACATTAGACCATTCAGAACAATATGATTTGAAACAATTAAGTAACTCTTTAGCCCAAAACTCTGCCAGTACAATAATAACAATATAATAATAATAATAATAACAGTCATCATCATCAGAAATGAATTTTGGACATATTGGGCTCTCCCTTAGAGATAAGGTAATAAGCACCGTCAAACTCATCTTTTGTTCTGAATCTTATCACAGGTAAGTAACACTACTTCCTTCTCATTCATCCCCACAGTGCCACTCTGGGGGTCTATGGGGCAGTGAGCTCGTCCGCAGCGTATTTTGACTTCAGTGGGGAAGCCCAGAGTGGGTTGTTCCACTGTGCAAAACTGGATGGTCATTGGAAAAATGCTGGGCTTTGTCCCACCTATGAGGGTCTATGAGGCAGTGGACTGGACTAAACATTTGGCTTCTGCATGATGATTGGGGCCGCACGGTGGCTGAGTGGTTAGCACATTGGCCACACAGTCAGGAGATCTGGAAGACCTGGGTTCAAATCTCCGTTGGGCATCTCTGTGTGGAGTTTGCATGTTCTCCCCGTGCGTGNTGTTCTGAATCTTATCACAGGTAAGTAACACTACTTCCTTCTCATTCATCCCCACAGTGCCACTCTGGGGGTCTATGGGGCAGTGAGCTCGTCCGGAGCGTATTTTGACTTCAGTGGGGAAGCCCAGAGTGGGTTATTCCACTGTGCAAAACTGGATGGTCATTGGAAAAATGCTGGGCTTTGTCCCACCTATGAGGGTCTATGAGGCAGTGGACTGGACTGAACATTTGGCTTCTGCATGATGATTGGGTGAGCTGTCTGAGGCGGAATCCATTTTGGACCACCGGAGCAGTTTTTCATTTCATTACGAAGACTTTACTGATCCCCAGCGGCTTTGTCTTTGTTAAAAACGACTAGCAGCGTAGGGTAGACTTTACATTAAAAATAAATAAACACATTTGTGACGCAGGCCAGGAAAAAAATTAGCTTCCCCTCCTTCAATGACCAGCACCCGCCACTGAAACCCACCACTTGCAGAGTTGACATGGCAACTGTAAAGCTGACACTTATGTTGGAAGCAAAGATAGTAGTTTAAGCAGCACCAGCATTCCAGAGCAAAAATGGCTTAACATTTCAATATTTACTTAAAAGATAATGAATGAACACTATATGAGGAAATAAAGTGAATGTACAGTGTATACACACACCTGCAGCGCGCTGGCAGTGCACAGAGTATCCAATGATTTGGTCTGAGTTGTACTCTGGTTTTTCCCACACAAGCAGGGCAGTGGTGCTGGAGTATGGGATGACGGAGAGATGTTGAGGGGGGCTGGGTAGCCCCTCTCTCACAATGACTGTAAGTTTAGCGGTGGCGCATGCAGTCCCCAGGCCGTTGTCAGCAATGCACTGGTAGTAGCCCCCATCCTCCAGGGCCAGCTGGTTGATGAGCAGGACTCCAGGGTTTTGGGTCTTGACTCGCCGGAACGACCGGATGGGCTGGCCATTCTTCAGCCAGTGCAGCACTGGAGCGGGCTCCCCGGAGCTGTTGCACACAAACCGGGCGGTGTTTCCCCGGGATAGAGACACTGTCTCTGGAGGTTGGAGAATGACTGGAGGGGCTGGTGCAAGAAATGAGTGCGAAATTCATAACATTTCTCATACAGGGTTTCTCATACAGTAATTTATCTATCGTGGGCTGTTGGTGTTTTTTTTTTCTCTGTTTTTTTTGTGTGTGTAAGATTTGGCACTATTTGCTCACCCCTGCTCACGTTGGAATGATGTGAATGAATGTCTTGTCGTTATAACTCCATCCATCAGAGGGCATTGTAAGTCTGCATTCAATGTTGCCGACTAGCGACAAATGTAGCGACTTTTTCTCGCATTGTTGGGGAGTTTTTTGATATTGTGAAAGCATTTTGTAATATCACTGAGCAGCAGCAAGTGCTGTTGACAGGTCTACCCTGCCCAAAGGCAGTCACAGTTTCTGTGGCAGACTGAGAGCATGATGCGGAGCTCTACACATCAAAAGTGGATGTCATCCAGTTTTAAAAAGCAAGATCTAAAACACAAACCTGAAATGTGTTTTACATTTAATTTAACATTTTTCTTTGTTTTTTTTCAATATTCTACTCCTCCTGAATTGTTCTTCTTCTGCTCACACTTTGAAAACCGTTAGTCTAGGGGACGTGACCGGAATATGTCATTTTTCTCCACTAGCCGATGGGGCGGTATGGATTGAGCCATACAAAACCCGCTTAGCAACAGGCAGCAAAAATGTTTTGAGTGCAGTAAAATTCTGCTAAACTAGGTAAATGAATCTTAATTGTTTTACTGTAAAAAAGCAAGAATGATGAAGTAATGTAGTTTTACAGGTTGGGTGGTCATTCCAATATGTATTTTAATATTGAATACAAAGCAGAAGGGGTTTTGTAATATTTCTCAAGTTGCAACCTAACAAATATGTTCCAAGATGAGGGGAATTCTGTCAACCTACATTATCTTCCCAAATCAATCCGGAAAAAGGTCTGCAGCCATTTTTCTTCCTACAAAACATGACATGTCTTGTCATCTAACTTTATTATTAGCTGATTTTGCACCGGCAGCGTTTTCCCTCCAGACTCTTGTTGGAAGTTAATTTGACATTCACACAAAGGTAATTAGGTCTACCAGCAGATTACACTGTGGATTCATTAATTTAATGCCAGGTATAAGCGGTCCTTGGGAAATGTAAGGTACTTTGGTGTTCTAGTGCCTTCTTTCTATATGTTTTCGTAGCAGCGCTCTTGGCATCTTTGTGTCACTTCCCCAGAGCAATTCCGTCACTGTAACACTCGTGTTCTATGCAATTATTTGCTGACTTGAGGGTATCCAAGCACCAGAGAGCGTCTTCAGTACACACACAGGATGGACAGCACGCCTTCCCTACCAGACACATGCAGCTCAGCAGCAGCAGTGACAAACTCTCTAGTGCGGGGCTTGTTGGCCCTGCAGACATAGACGCCCCCGTAGTGCCGCCTCGTGTCCCGAATCACCAGGTTTGTGGCGAGGACAACCACGTCGGTGGAAATGGGCTTTCCATCTGATCAAAGCAGACAAAATAAAAGAGGGAGCAGCTGAGATGATGTGGTTGAGCACACAAAGACCGGCTTCGTGGTACAAAGCAAGAGGGGGATGATGTTTAGTCCAAGTTTAGTTTAATGAAAGCAAATCAACATTTCGAATCACTTGTACTTGTACAATGTACTCAATTATCGTAATTTCTGATGTATAAACCGCTACTTTTTTTTCAAACTTTGTACTCTGTGACTTATGCAGCAATGCGGCTAATATGTGGCTGAATTCCTCTGTACTTCAAAAATACAACTAATACAACCCATACCAACCACATACATTAAGCGTAAATCATTACATTTACTTTTGGCTAAATCACATTTTCTCTTGTGCTATTTGTACAAAATGAAAATGAAGAGTTTATTTCTTTTTTCTTTTTTTACATTTATTTTAATAGCTTATTTCAACACAAACAAACCAAATATGCTTGTTTTACATTAAGAACATTTCATGTTTTAGTGAAAGTAATTGTAAAAAAATCACTACAAAGTTGCGAGATAATTTATATCAGGGGTGTCCAAACTTTTTCCACCACTTTTTCAGTATACTGAAAATCAAAAGCTGCGGAGGGCCACTTTAATATGTTATGTATTTTTTATTTATTTTGTAAAACGGTTAAGAAAACACCTTATGTATATTTAAACACAAAGCTTTTTTTTAGTTATATTTATTAAGTTGTTGTATTTTTCACATTTTTTCTGGGTTTTTGGTTTAATTTCTACAATGTGCTACAGGGCAATAAAAAATATATGGCCCCCGAGCCGCACTTGACCCCTGATTTATATGGAAAAACCTAATAATTTTAATATTTATTTAAAGTAATAAATACAAATATATATAAATTATATTTTATATAATAAATTATATAAATTAATAAGATACCTGCTTTCAGAAGCAAATGTGATGTAATTGCATTGATAAAACGTGACAAATCACCTTATGAAGGCCATTCACCAACACATTGAGAGACTATTTTTAGTCCCGGGTTGGCAAAAGTTTGATCTCAGATATTTCAGGATGGATAAGGAGCAAATAATAATACATAAAAGATGAGGGAAATGAAGTGAGAGGATTTACCTTGTCTGCTCCAGGACACCAACGGCTTGGGCTGGCCTTGTGCCATACACTCCATCACGGCGGGACGGCCCAGCACCACTGTGGTATTCTGAGGCGGTGCCACAATCACAACTCTGTTCAGGGCTTCTGCAGAGCCTGGATGAGGTTGAAAAGGTGCATATTTATCCATAATATACAAGATATTACTGTGTTTTATCTGTGAATCGTGCTTCAACTGTGAATCCATCGACCTATTTCGACTAGTCACATATCGCAACTGCAATCAACCAGCAGTAATGCGATCTCATATTCAGTCGTTTATCTCCATTTAATCCCCACTATTTAGCCAAAAGTGACAGTAAATTAGGGTTAAACTGGATTGTCTAAATGACATTTGTTGGCAGACTTTTCAACTTCAAATTAATACTTTTTGATGAAATTGGCCACCAACTGGACGTTTGTTCATTTTGCAAATACAATGGTACGTTGGTTTTGAAAAAAAATGTCTGTCTGGGTTATTTTACGGTCAAATATATAAATAAAGACAAATTAGCCTGTAATGTGCAATGGAGGTTGAATCAAACGTTTATAGTAGTGTTCAAAATAATAACAGTCCAATGTGACTAACCAGTCACAATGTGCAAAAAAAGTGTTGGCTCTTCCACTAAAATGATCTCCAATGCTTTAAAATGGAGAGCAAAACCAGAGACACGTGGCAGAAAACGGAAGACAACTGTCAAAATGGATCGAAGAACAGCCAGCATGGCAAAGGCTCAGCCAATTATCAGCTCCAGGATGATCAAAGACAGTCTGAAGTTACGTCTGTGTGAAGCTAATCTATTTGCAAGAATTCCCCGCAAAGTCCCTCTGTTAAAAAAAAACAGGCAGAAGAGGTTACAACTTGCCTAATTGACCATTCAATTAGAAACGAAGGAACATTTTGTGGACTGATGATAGTAAAATTGTTCTTTTTTGGCTCCAATGGCCGCAGGGAGTCTGTGAGACGACCCACAGACTCTGAATTTAAGCCACAGTACACTGAAGACAGTGAAGCAGCATGATATGAGCATGTTTATCCTACTATGGTGTTTTATTTATCGCATACCAGGAATCATGGATCAGTTTGCATATGCCTTATGCTGAAGAGGACATGATCTTGAAATGGCTGTTTCAACAAGACATTGACTAGTAAATCAGCAAAATCTTGGTTCCAAATCAACAAAATTCATATTATGGAGTGGTCAGCCCAATCCCCGGACCTTAATCCAACCAAGAACCTGTGGGGTGACATCAAAAATGCTGTTTCTGAAGCAAAACCAACAAATGTTAATGAATTGTGGAATGTTGTTAAAAAATCCTGGCGTGGAATAACAGGTGAAAGGTGCCCCAAGTTGGTTGACTCCATACCGCACAGACGTGAATCACTTATTAAAGAAACGGTGGTCATACAACTAAATATTAGTTTAGTGATTCACAGGATTGCCAAATCTTACAAACAAAAAAGTTTGTACAAAATAGTTTTGACTTCTTAAATTCAAAGGCAGACACTGCTATTTTTTTAACACCCCCTTTTAACTAATTTCCTAATTGCACAGCCTTAAGAGCATGCATAGCATGAATGCTGGGTCTTGTTTGTTTTCTGAGAATCTACTGCACCTACTGGTAACTTAATAAAATATACTAATACAATTTAAAAATTAAAGTTGTTAGTCACATTGGACTTCTATTATTTTTAACACTACTGTACATATACGCTTTTGACTGGCCGGCGATAACAGGCCTACAATGTAATAAATATGGGCCAAAATGTTGATATTGCAAAATGTCATTTTAATTACCTGAGCTGAAAAATACACTGGATTATTTTAAGGAAAATAGATGCAACCTAAACAAGTAACTACAAAGACTGACCTGTGGTGACAGTGAGCTGGGATTCATGACTGACGTCCCTTCCGGCAGAGTTGGATGCAACACAGCGGTAGGCGCCTTCATCCTCCTTGGTAACCTCCAGAATGTGGAGCACCCCATTAGGAAGGAAAATGAACCTGCTCCACACAAGAGAGATGACAGAGGGAGACAGAGTAAGAAGCAGGATGACGGATACAAATAACTGACTGGCAGATGCGAAAAATGCAGTTGTTCAAGTCTGCGGGATTCTGGCTGGGTCCTCAAAGGGCCCCCATCCCTCTTTGTTAAGGGAGGGAGCCCATTGTGTGCTGTCACTACACAACTGAATGATAACTTGACGCAGAAGATGGAAACAGAGTTGAAAGACAAGCTGCAGAAGTTCACAGGCATCACGCATATCCCCTTGTGTGACCAACCGTAACCTCACTGGTAGAAAGCATTCATACTGTTTATATTAGGGAGGGGTTAATGAATCAATGTTTTGATATGAATATGAATCAATTGTACACAATTGTTAAATACACTCCAAATTTACAGACCAAACAACTGCAACAATTTACATTTTGTTGGATGTGAAGAATATTCTAAGTAGAGCTTAGAATCTGGGAATGGGATTTGTTACCGGTGCCATCGGTGTCTTCAAAGTCCATGTCTCCTTTAACGGCATAAAAATTCCCATTTGGAATGTGCGCAAAAGCCCCAAAAATGGGACATTAAAAGATGGAAAAAACTTTTATTCTCTGAGAAACTAAAAAAACATATTGAAGTTGCTCCTGATGCTGTAATCAACTTGACGATTCTGATGGCTTTCAACGTTACTGGAATGACAAGGAGACCCCATCTGGGATGTTTTCCACACGACACAGTGGAGGGGGCACCATCATGATCTAGGGTGCATTTTTCTTCAATGGAACAATTGAACAACCCTGCCTGACAAAGGAATTCTTCCAGAGAAATAGCTTCACTATTTTGGACCATTCTGCACGTTCCCCTGATCTAAATCCAATTGAGAACATTGGGGATGAATGGCATGGGATATTTACAAAAACAGACATCAGTTCCAGACAGTGGATGCCCTCCGTGAAGCCACCTTCACCACCTGGAGGAACATTCCCACTAGCCTCCCGGAAACACTGGTATCAAGCATGCCCAAAACAATTTTCGAGGCGACTAACAAAAACGGCGTAGCTACTCATTACTGAGTCCTTTTTTTGAACATTTACCTTAAACCTTTGATCAGCCTACTTCATCATTTCAATGACTGTTTGCAATAAATTGCTTATTCAAACTTTTTAAGGTTTCCATTTCTTCTATTTGCATATTGAAGCTCTGCTTGTGTGATGTGAGAAGTACCTGCAATAAAAACATTTAGCAAAATTATCATTACATTTCAGTAACCATTACAAAAATATATGTTTATAATTATTTGTTTTGTTATGTATATACAGTATGTGTAAAATATTACTATTGTAACATTTATGTTCCTTCTGATGTTCCCGCGTACCACAGTTTGAGAATAAATGCATTAAACAATACTACACTCGTTTTCCCTTGAATGGCAAATGCGGGCATAATGAAAATTGCCTGTTATATACATTCTGTACATACATCAACGGCATAAAAGATGGATGGATCTACTTGTAATACTTAAGTATATGGAAAACTGCCTGAATTTCACTACACTTGCATTCTAATCATGGAGGATGTTTTAAGGCAAATACCATATTGTACAACCAGAAAATGGGCACACACAAAAAGCTGAAAACTGAATGGAGGATAATACCAAAGAAAGAGCAGGAGTGAAGAAGTGGGACCAATCAGAAGGAAAAGCAGCAGCGAGGAGCAGGACAAAAAGGCGCCGAAGTATCAGCTTATCTTTGTGACAGGCCATTAGCAGCGCCTGAGGTGGCGGAACCTCATCTCACCCACGAGCCCTCATAAGCATCGAGCTGTTTGGAGGTCACGCGAGGCCACGACGGCCATTAGCGCTACTAAGCCAACCCAGAGGAAAAAAAAACAAAGTCCGAAAGGCTGAGGCCACTAGAGCCCTGAGAAATGTCGGTATCTGCAGGCGAGCCAGTAAATGAGAATATTTTAGCCAGGAAACATCAAAACAAGGCTTTACCCTCTAAACTAAAGCTAGTGTCTCACAAACATCGCCATTACTACTACTTTACAATAGCGATGCTATGTGAATTGAATGCAAATATACTCACAAATAGTAGTATACAGTATATTGCATCTGGTGGTGTAATGGTAAACACTTGGGTCCGATTCCCGAACCGGGCTGCGTTAATTGACTCGCTGTGACGATTCCTGAGAGGGAAAATACTTGCAGCCAGTACCCAATGTTGTATCCTTATCTTGCAGTACTACTTCAACTAAGAGTACGTTTGAACGCATGTTTGGTCCTAGTATTTTCTCGCATCATAAAAGAAAGAAGTTTTTGGTGGTGATGTTGTTTGGTTAATTGCACGGTAATGAGTGGGTAGCATGTTGGCCTCACAGTCAGGAGATCTGGGTTCGAATCTCCGTTGGTTATCCCCGTGTCTGGGGGGGGGGGTTCCTCCGGGTACTCCGGTTTCCTCCCACATTCTAAAAACATGCATGTTAGGTTAATTGGCAACTCTAAATTGTCCATTAGAAAATGAATGTGAGTGGTAATGGTTGTTTGTCTGCCCTGCGATTGACTGCCGACCAGTCCAGGATGTACCCGCCTCCCGCCCAAAGTCACCTGGGTTAGGCTCCAGCATACCCGCCACCCTAAAGAGGATAAGCGGCATTTTCTATGCCGCTTATAAGCGGCATGATGGATGTTGTTTGGTTTGTTAGCTTTTAGATATACAGGGTGATTGAAAAGTAAATTCCCTATTTTCCCTATTTTAAAATACCTATTTAAATGTATCCATATTTAATGAATAATGCGAATGTGAATATTAAATTTTCAATAAAACTCCATGCAATACACTTTCTTCGAATGTTGATTTCTTGTAAGCATTCTAGTTCAGAAATGAAATACAACTACTTAAAAATAGGGAGTTACTTTTCAATCACCCTGTATATTGTCCCTCGTTTATTTCTGGTTCCGGACCCGGCCACTATAATTACATTTCCACTATCCATTCCATCCATTCTCAATGCCGCTTCATTAAGGTCGTGAGGGTATGCTGGAGCCTATCCCAGCTGACTAATTAGGATATAATGCTACACTTTTTCTTCTATCGATAAGACACTGTTCCTGAAAAAGGCACACATTTCCCAAAACATTCCACAGTGTTTTCTTTATTAGGACACAACTCATGAAGCATCGCAGACTTGTGTCAAAAGTGCACTTTATGTCAAAAGTTGACCTTTATTTTCAAAATTAGCACACACAAGGCAAAAGTAGGACACTGCACTGCTAAATACAAAACACTCTTATCTCACTGTTTTGTGATATGAAGAATAAAAAAATGCTAATGTAGCCTATAAATAAATCAGAGTGGGGCATTGCAGTGCCTGACTGCACATTACAAAATAAAAATAATGCTACACAAAGTTTATTATCGGGAGAATGAACAATAGCCCGTAAAATGTGTAGTCAATTGACGACAGCTTGACTCATGCTAAGACAGCTAGTACGCTCGCTCATAGTTCAATCTCATTCCACTTTCTGGCATTTTTGTTTACTTTTTGCACAGCTGATTGCATCTAGCTCGGTTGCTTTTGTCCCAAGGGCGAGGTACAAGTGGCTATTACATTCATTGAATACATCAATCATCATCAAAACCTACCTTTTTAAAGTGTCACTTAACAATGTTATCATTATAATACGTATGGCTTAATACGTATGCATAATATTCAGAGTAGGATAAAATCTGTGCTATCAAAAACTTGGATTCTGGAGTTGTACTGTTTAAACAGTACACATTTCTATAACAAAAATGTGTTATTTTGTTAATTGTGTTATTTTGAACTAAAAATATATATTATTGAACAATGAATTTCCCATATATTTGTACTACTCCTAAACAGGCATCAAATTATATTTAGGTTTGTGTCAAATATTACACAATGTAGTCACATAGTAATATTGGAATAAATAGGTTAGGTAACAAAAGGAGGCTCGACAATGTAAACTCTTTCAGTGCTCTTAGCAACTGTAACATAAAATTTACAGTTTTGAAATGTTCTCGGTTCATGTTCTGCTGGTTGTTGAAAAACGTTAAATAAATAAGTTAATAAATAAATAAATCATAATAAAATGCTACTTGGCATAAAAAAAATTGCAGACTCAGCAGCTGTAGCGATGGAAGTCTCATGCAGCGCACCACCACAGCTTCAAACATATCCTAGGGGAAACGTGCATGTGTCCGATCCATCCCTGACATGTATTAACAGAAAAACCGTCACATGCCAAGACCATTGACTGCAACAGATTTTCGCATTATATAGCTGCTCTTTGTAAACATTCCACCTCCATTTAAAGAAGAATTATTCTATATGATTCAGGAAGGGAGATTATGGTGGCAAAAAAACAATAAATTCAGTGTTCATATGGAACCCTTCCTAAACCAACATTCATCTATGAAAATTAACTTTATCCCAGATAACAGGAACAACTGTGTCTTCTTGCCAAACACCCTGCTGCACTGTCAGTGGCTAGGGTCTCCCAAAGTCCATCTAGGAAAGTCAACAAACGCTGGGTTTGTATGAGCCCAGAACTGCATGACAGTGAAAAACTCCAAGATTGCTTATTGCAGCACAGAAGATTACGTTGTCGCCACACTCTGACCTGGGATGTTGACTACAGCCTGTTGTCCAATCATATCTCCCCCTTCTCCTCCTGGCCAGGTTGAAACCTGCCTCATTCACGTAGATGTAGTCACGTGGCCTACTATCAGAATCCATTTAAAAAAATGTTTAATATAAAAACACAAATAAATAACAAAGAAAAAGTCAGGCATGTACACTTTCTGGACTTTTCTTTTTTTTTTATATACTCACACACATAAATTCAAATCGCTGTCCTGTCACCTTGAGGGATTTCCTTTCAAACGAAACTCTGTAGACTTTCTAATGCTGATAAGAGTTTTTCTTCAGCACACAATCAACGGTGAAGAGGCTTACGCTGTTGATTCCTCTGAAATTGTTGTTGTCTAGGATCTGTTGCTGGATTTCAAACAGTTTATTGCATTGTTTTGCACCACCATTGACCAATCAAAACTCTACAAAAAACTGGTAAAAGTACAGTAAACCCACTATACAGTATATGTACAATAAATCCACTGTAAACCCCAAGTATGTGACAAATGGAGTTTACGTCATACATGCACAATAGTCTGTTCAATTGTCTGGTCAATTGTCAAACTTAGTTTGTGATATACTGTCATACCATTGATCCGGTATATGAATTTCTTGGAAGACTGGGTAAAAACTGTCAATTGTGAAATGATAAATCCACTGAGTAACTGCTCAGGTTGGGTGGTTTCTTTCAATGTCATTCCATGAATCAGCACATTCTCTATGACAGTAGAACAAATCTAATCTGGAATTCTAAATCTTTGAGAGGGTCTTTGTTTCAGTCTAGGTCTTTGTCCGAATCGTGGTCCTGGACCATGTACATGGGTAGATCCAGGTGCTGGGTGTGGTCTGACCTGGTCCACGTCTTCTTCTTCAACCGTCAGCTCTTGCTGTTCTGACATCCATGCTGAACAGCTGTTGCTGTTTCTCAGCAGTTTCAGGTGTGCAGTTCATTGGCAAAAGTGTTTTCAACTGTGACCCGTTGTGTCTTAATTGTGACAGCCGTGTTTCAAAAGGGTCTGATTTTTGCCTCCTAGTGTTCACCTTTTGAAAAACGTGTTCAGTCTTTTGCAAAAAGAGTGCAAGAATTTTGGAAACTGTATGCAAACAATGGTGTTTAAGGTTTTGACTTCTGGTTTTGAGAAATGTGTGCAGTCAGTTGATGGGTGTGAAAAAAAACCCTGTAATAAATGTAATATTATCACAGTAGAGCATAAAAAATGCTATAGCAAAAAAACAGTGATCGTTTATCAAATAATTTTTGAAAAAACAGCGATGCGATGTTCGAACCACAATATAGGGAGGGACCACTGTGTTACATTGTTAATGTGTAAATCTGCATGAAAATGTGGCTGTAGAAGATTATTTTTGTGACGTTTGAGTTATTGTGGAACATATCCCCCTGCCACAGTGATAAAAATTTGGTTGTCCCCTTTGGAACCAGGAAGTGGTCTGTTACCGAACAAACAACAAAAATGGACAAACATGGCCTAAATACTTTTGTTTAAGAAATGTATTTCTCTTTATGGCCATTTTAGTCAGAATGGAATCATTCTCCCTGCCACATTATCAAATACGGTCAAATTATTTTGTCTTTCATTACACTTCTTGTAGTATGGCCTGGTTGTTTGGGATTTGGGAAACCGGTATGTTCCCTTTGGCCTGGACCTTCTTTGTGGAACCAGGAAGTGGTCGAGTCGGTCCAGTCGGGTCTGGAACGACTTAACCGTGGTAAACAATGGACGACTGCATTGCTATGTGCATGCATGTGTTTTCCTTTCAGACAGGAATGGGGTTCACTCTTTGCATTGGTTTCAGCACTTGGCACATTTGTTCCATAGAACAACGGCATGAAGGGAGTGAGCCCTTTGGTCAGTCATACAGTCTCTTTGACTCGGTGGGTGGAGACGGGGCCAGTGGCTTACACACAGAGTGCAGAAGAAGAATGCAAGGTGACGTAGTAGAAATTAAATTATTGACTACAATATATTGTCGTATATTTTCAATATTTTTTCATTTTCTTAAGTGGTATGTGTGGAAGTATCTTTAAAATCTGGCCTCGCCTCGTAGACCCGATCTTGTGTATCATCTCGTCTAGTGATTAATAAAGCAGAGTCATCAAACAACTGTCGAGCAGCTAATAAATATGTCATTCCTTTTACCAGCTGTTGAAAACACGACATTTTTCCCTTGAATGTCATTGGGTCTTTTACTTTCTTGCATTGCAAAACATGGGTGATCTCACGGGCATATTCTTACATAGTAGAGCATTATGGTCAACCTTCAATGCCCCTATTTGATGATGAAATTCTATTAGAAGTAATGACTCCTCATTTCCCCTATCCATAATAAGGGTATAGCACAACATCACTCACCTGTATCACTTGAAACTGTATATCTGCAGAATCATTTAAAAAAAAACTATTAAAAGAAAAAAAACAAGTGCATGTATGCTGTGAAGAGAAATAACAGTAAAAACCACTTAGCTAAATTTGCTTTATAACCAGCTCACAGTGTAGTTGGGTCTTTATTGGACTGTGGTTTCTGGGAATATATTGACTGATGCGCTAGATGGCATTTAATAGAAAATGTAACGTATTGGTCAGGAATTAATAAAAAAAGAAAGAAACATTGTGAGGCATGACTGCAGACGGTAACTAGGGTGACATTCTACACTTCATGGATGAGTAAATTATGTCTTTGTGGTACAAAAGATCAGCAAATGCCAAAATCCTACTGTCCCTCATCTATTAAATGCTGAAACTTCCACCTCCCAAAAACACACAGAAAGAAAAGCATAACAATGCAGGGTTCAATAGCAATTGAAGCGGAGTCACCTTGGGTCCTCTGGGACAGCGACTTTGTCCTTTTCCCAAGTAATTACAGGTGTGGGGATGCCATCGATCCAGCACTGGAAGCGAGCTGATCCCCCAGCGGGCACCGTCTGAGGCAAAGGTTCCTGATGGAAGGGAGAAAGACCTGAGGAAGACGAAGAAAAGACGTGTAATTCACTATTTCCTAAATGTAGGTCGCTCGCAAGGTGACACAATGCAATTATTTCCTACCTACAGTACCTTCCCAGTAGTGCACAAATACTGTATACCAGAGTCTGGAGAAAGTCAAGTACCGGGAAGTCTAAACTCAAGTCTCTAGTAAAGCCATGCAAGTCCAAGTTTTGACATTTTCAGAGTCATAAATTTGTCATAAGCACCAATTAGTGTTGACCATTTGCTGTTTTAATAAAGTAACAATCTATTAAATTTGACAAATACACTGGATGCATTTTGAATTGTTAAATTTTTTACAAAAGACCAGTGTGACAGGACGTAATCACAGAAAAAGAGCGGTGACATAGCATTCGGGGATTTTGTCAGTGCACTGAAAAGTAACCCACACATTGTTTGGTTTTTAAATTTGACTCAACAATAAAATGTGCCTTCAATGAGGCAGATTCTGTGGAAAAATGTGCTGTTGCTGAAAGTGATGTAATAACAATAACATTAGTTGAATTTTTTAAATCGGGACACATTTTACCCAACACACACAAATACTTTCAAGTCATCAAACCAAAAAATGAGTCAATGCCTGAGTCACTGATGTCAAAGTCCAAGTCGAGTCCAAAGTAATCAAAATTGACTCGAATCCACACCTCTGCCTATATAATATGTCAAAACATTGTGAGAATACAGCCATAGATATGAGAGAAATAATGAAAACAATAAACATAACTGTAATTAAAAAAAAATAGTATTTTGTGCCAACACTGAAAAAAAGGATAGTTTAATACTATTGCATGTAACAATCTTTTTACATTTTGAAATAAATAATCAATTAATCAAATACCAAAATAGATGTTCATTAATCAAATACTCAATTAATCATTGATTAACTGCAGCATCTCTAGTTGTTTATGCGGATCCATTTGCAATTCTTCTTATTTTGTTACGTTCTCGTCGCGGCATGGTGAAATGACCCTGAGGATGCAGAGAGCTGGACGTCAGGCAGGTAAAGTTTGGAGGAATCTTTAATAAACGTGCTTCGAAGCAGCGATAGGTACATAGAAGCGACACGTAAGGAGGGAAAAGAAACAATGAGCCAACAACGGACTGGCGCACACACCTGAACATAAATAGCATGGCACACAAACGAGGAACAGGTGCATGTAATTAACAACGGAGAAAACACTAGAAGGTAAGGAAAACATGTGAAACTAGGAGAATAACAACAACACAGGAAAACCAACTAGAACGAAACCAAAACTGTCACAAGTACAACACACCCATCGTGACAGTACCCCCCCTCAAGGACGGATTCCAGACGTCCTAAAAGGTTCAAGAGTCACCAGGAGACGGGAAGGGCGGTGGGAGGTCAGGTGGTCGGTCGCCGGCGGAACCCCTCCGGGGGTCGGCCAGGACGGAGACGCAGTTGAGGCCAGTGGGACCCCTCCGGGGGTCGGCCGGGACGACGACGCAAGCAAGGCCGGCAGGACCCCTCCGGAGGTTGGCCGGGACGACGATGCAGGCGAGGCCGGGAACGCCGGAGGCCATGGGAGGCGCGACTGGAGCACACTGCTCCGTGGGAGGCGCGACTGGAGATTTTTAGAATTTTAACTCAATATACATTCTATATGAGGTTTTATTATTACATTACATTTGTATTACAATACTCGTTATTTATACAGTATTAAATGTGCAGAACAGTGTTTTTTTCACATTGTATGAGGGGTCTTCCGGGTCAGTGTAACGAATTAGCCAATTTACATGATAAATGTTGCTCGGGTTACAAAAAAATTCGGCTTACAAAAATCCTTTTGGAATGAATAAATTTTGTTTACCGGGGTTCCACTGTATTCTTATTAGGGGTATAACAGGATGGCATAGCCACAGTTCAGTACATGCATCTCTGTTTTACGGACACATTACAGTTCATTGTCTGTACAGTGAGAGAATCAAAAAGCAAATCACTGCTTTAAACAGCTTTAAATATTTTTTAAAAAAAAAGAAAAAAAAAAAAAAAAAAAAAAAAAAAAACCTGTACACCTCTTCACAAAATTACACACACATGCTCCTTTACACCTATAATTATTAGTATTGTTCCGGTACCTTCATAATTTTTTTGAGGGCTTTAACATATTGTAAAAATCACCATATTTAGCCAGTATGTGTATCCTGGCAATCAAATTGGCAACACCCCGCAGAACCCAGTAGCACCCCTAGGAGAGGGAGAAAATATGAAGATGAAAGTATGCATAAAAATTCATCAAAAAACATATACTGTAAGACTCACAGGTGGTTTGCAGGTGCCATTTTTGATTTATTGTCACGTTTAGAATAATACTATATCCATATCCATTACCGTACCCATCCATCCATTTTCTATACTGCTTATGCTCATTAGGGTCGTGGGTATGCTGGAGTCTATCCCAGCTGATTTTGGCCGGAGGACTGTTTGCATATCAGTCCCATATACCTTAATTTATATTATATATGTTAATGTTTTTGCCAACTTGTCCACGACCCACCAGACCTTCAGATGTTTTGGAACCCGACCCACCAGTTGAGAGTCCCTACAGCAGACGGTCAAGTCACGTGATATGTTATGTCAAATCATTCTTGCAAATACTGTATATATAAAAACATGCACTTTTAATAATTCAACAATTTAGTCCTGCAATTTTGGAATTTTTTTTCCAGCGTGGTCTTTGTAAAAGATACCACCCTATACATTGCCTTTTAAGACTTCAGCACTGGTAAATGTCTAACTACTTCACTAAGGACAAACTTTAGCATTGAATCAGGCGTGGCCAGATTTTTACTTTTTCTCTTTAGTTGGAATTTGTTGGCAGTGCCCCGGTATTCACAACTTCACAATTTCACATGCAAGGAGGGTGGGGGCTTCCTGTTTGGAAGGACCAGTGGGCACCAGGAGGCAGCTGTGTGCATAGTCTGGGTGGAGGGATGGGAGGGGTGCCAGCATAACCGATGACCAATCCAACAGCCTTATTTCACTTACACAACAATTGTAATAAACAGGATTGAAAACAATTGGTACAAAATGTTACAGGACACTGTGCTGTGTAAAAAACTGACAAATTCTGGGTTTACTTGACAAAGATTATTTTTTTAAAAAGTACTATGTTGTTGTCATCCCCCTATTTTTATGCAAACAGAATGGCAGGAATCTCAGCATCGGACCTTCAGCCAGATTGTCCCAAATGTTTTAATACATTTAATGCAAATAAATAGTAAATTATGTCCTTGGCTACGTAGGGGTTTTAATAACTCCTGCCCAGCTGCTGTCAAAAAAACTCTTTCGAAAATGGACATTGATTTTTCTTTGGCAAGCTTCACCAGACAAGTTTGATGATTAAACCCCAACATCCCGCTATTACAGCATCATGTAAACACAGTGACTGTACCACCACACACACACACACACAAAATAGGCCATCGGTGTGTTTGAGTTGACCAACAGCTGATCAGCAAGAGGCCACATAAGCTGACATTAATGTCAAAAGGCCAGCGGGTGTCCACAGAGGACAAAGTGAAGGAACAATGGCGACTTGCAGGCCTTTCCTCCTCCACTCTGTCAAAGCGTCCTCTTTAATTCTTTCCCAGTATGTCATCAGTGTGTTTGGCCATACATGCGTGTGCATTTTTTACCTTCTTTATGTATATACTCTCATAACAGCCACCACTTAAATGTAATATATGCAATATGACTTCCCTTCCCTTTACCCCACACTTTGACCCCACTCCATACAGATAGCAGTGTCCCTTCTATTGTGCAAGACATCGATGACCTCTTTTCTTCCCAGCTTTTACTGACAGCAACATTGCGACAACCCATCAGTGCAACATACCTACAGTAACCTTCACAGAGGTGACTATGTGTCATTTAACTTGCGTGAATGATTTAAAGCAACAATAGCTTGCCATTTGACCAGCAAATAAAAGTTAAAATTGCTTGAGCGGTGTGCTGGCTCATAATAAGGACAGAGGTATCGCTGTCGTTGCCACGGTTACCACAGACCACCTACTTTTTGTGGTTTTCAATACACCGTAGCATGCATGCAGGACAACCTAGCACGCAGCCAGTTCGCAAGGACAAGGCGGGGGAGGAGTGCGTGACCCTTGCATGTGTCACAAGTTTAAAAGTACATTGTGTATATTGCCTGGCGACGGCAGCGACTCCTTCAGAGGCAGGCGGCGACTCCAGCTGTACAAACTGGTTCTCCCGACCTCTGTGGACTCACGGCTCATGCTTAAATGCATCCGACATTAATGTGCCACGCCCAGCCCCGGCAGGTGGCTCCCCCACCCCCCCCCAACACTCTGTTTCTCCCGATCTTCATGGACTGCTGCGCACATAGCGTATCTGAGATTAGCGCGCCTTCTCCCGGCCAACACTCAGGTTCTTTCGACCTCCATGGATGCACGGTGGCTCCTCACATAGCATGTCCAACATTAACCCGCCTTTCCCGGCCACGGCGGGTGGCTCCCTCCAACCAACCCTCTATTTCTCCCGACCTCCGTGGACTCACAATGGCTGCTCACATAGCGTATTCTGACATTACGCGCCTTCTCTTGGCCAACACTCAGGTTCTTTCAACCTCCATGGATGCACGGTGGCTCCTCACATAGCATGTCCAACATTAATGCCCCTTGCCCGACCACGGCGGGTGTGTCCATACTACCAACCCTCTGTTTCACCCGACCTCTGTGGACTGACAATGGCTGCTCACATAGCGTATCTGACAGTAATGCGCCATTTCCCGGCCTACACGCAGGTTCTTTCTACCTCCATGGATGCACGGTGGCTCCTCACATATTGTATCCGACATTAATGCGGCGTGCCCGGCCACAGCGTGCAGCTCTTCATGGTCTACCTTCTGGTTCTCCCGGTTCTGATCGCTGTAGGTGCCACAGGAAGCCAGTACGCCCATCTTGCAATCAAAGTGAGTGGGCTGCATGAACTTCATACGTTGTCCACACACGTACGTCCAAAGTGATTGAAAGTAGCACATAGCACGGAGGAGTCGCACGACGCTCTCACGATCTAAAAGCTACCAACGGAGGGCACGCGGCAAGCACTCGGGTGTCATGAATCATTTTCTCTATAAGTCCGACATCCCTGCAACCCCTCTGATGCGCTACTTCCTCTACTTGCTGGCCACGGAAAACACGTTTCCCAAGAATTGCAGAGCCCGTGCGTGTGGTAACTCGTACATTGGGATGTACAGTAAGGAACGCTTTACCTCTAGCACTAGCCAGAGTAGTGGCGCACATGCGGCTGCCGTGAGATTGATTCACTCTTAAAGATCCATTCACAATCGCTATGCCAATTAGTGTTTGAGTGTGGTGTCATTAAAAATGCACCGCTGCTGTAATGAAAACAAATTAATGCTGCAATCAGCTGCTCTGGAATTGGAGAAATATCTGGAGAGATACTGACATTCACCTTAGGGGCGTTCATAACGAGGAAGGTTAAATGAGCCAATAAATGTCAAAAGCTGTTTTTTGCCAAGTATTACAGTATATGCCAGGATGTCTTTATGAGAGGCAATGTGCACGCCATATGTCGGCGCTCACAATTTGCAGAAAGAGAAACTTTACACTGATAGCCAAAGAGGGATTCGTCTCATCCAAAAGCATGCTACTTCACATTCCCGTGCATGGTACCGCTGGGAAACACGCAGGGCGAATCTAAGCCGGCGGGGTTTTCGTAATATATTTTTACAAATGTGATGAGATATGTTTTTTCGTCTGCTGGCAGCTGGAAAGAAAAAGATCCTCTCAAAGTCAATGTTAATGCACTTTGGCGTCAACCTCTATCTGTGTTGATTAAATCTCCCCTCCATAGAACCTCGCTGCTGATTTAATTCACAAACACGCAGGCGGAAGGTCACCCTTAATGGTCTCAGAAACCTTTCCCTTCACCATGACTACTCGTCGGCCCCCATCCGCCTTCTGACCATTCATATGCCGGACTCCGACCCCCGCCCTCACCCACTTTATTGTCCCCCAAACAAGAGCTCCTTATAAATAGGCATTTGACAGCTGACAAAAGCGTGGGCATCCGCAGAGTACACGGTCTCATTTACACAAAGCTAATGACTTAATAAAGACGACTTCTTGAGAGCTGCAGACAAAGACGAACCATTAAAAAGCTACTGTCTGTCTCCTTGTCCCCTACATCGATGAATATCCACCCTGAGGGACACCTACAGACACTTAGACAATAATTTTCAATCCAACATACTTAGTGTCACACAGAACCCAAACAAACTGTATGTCATCTTCAAATTGTATGTTTTTGCAGCCTACAATGACGAACGACCAGGGACAACCCTGTCTATGCGAAGGGCTTTTTTATATGATTCAACAGGTTTGACCTCCAAGTACATATGTGCACATAAACCCAAGTATGACGACAAATGAACACCTATAGCAAACTTCTGCACCGGGGGCCACGGTGAAAAATGAAAATGATGCAAAGACCACTTATAATGATGCTAAGATATATGCTTAAAGTACATACATAGTTATATATACTGTATATATATAGAAAATGATCTAACATCACAATGGTAGTGTGGGGGTGCCTTACTTGATGAGAGCTTGCCCAACAGGTGGATTTTGTTGAATACCCTCCACGTTCACCAGACCTCCCGCCACTAGACTTTATGTTATTATTTATGTTTTTATGGGGATATCTAAGAGACAAAGTCTACGCAATGACACCTGCAACAGTCACTGAATTGAGAGCAAGCATTCAACGTGAATGCACGCAAATACCAAGAGAACTGTTTTATGATGTGTGCTATTCCATCGCCTCGCGTTGTCGGCAGTGTGTGGACCAGCACGGACAAAACAATAGATTGATGTTTAAAAATTCTTTTACATGTTTTAAGTGTTATTGGGGCACCCTGCATAGTTATATACTGTGTATTTCAAGAAAAAACTGCATCTCAGCTTTGTGATATAAAATGGTATTAATGGTAACTTTGATCTTTGCTCTTTGCTTTTAATGTTATAAGTATAAAATGCTCACATTGTATATTTTTTTAAAATATTTCAACACTCCAAATAAAATTAAATCATTTTTGCTCATAAATATCTTGTAAAATTGTGTCTTTTTGTTTCTTCTTGTAAAATCGCAACTACTTTTCCATTCCCTGCTGTAGTTTTTTTCAATTATTTCAACTTTCTTTTAATCAATTTTCTTCTCATAATTATGACTTTATTTCCATAATATTTTGACCCTATTTTTTTTGTAAATTTCCAGATGTTTTTTCCCTTGCTATTTCAACTTCCGTCTTGAAAATTAACTTCTTGCAATTATGAGTTTATTCCCTTAATATTTGTCCTTCATTCTCATAACATTATAACTTTTTCCACAACCTAATTTTCTAAAATTACTTTTTATTCCGTGTTTTGTGTCTATGCTACTAAAATGTCATTATTTTTCTTTTTTTTAACGTTATTTAGGATTATAACTTTTCTATTAAATAATTATTCTATGTCTATGATCAGTTTATTCTAGTAAAATGATGATTTTTCCATTGTTGCAAGTTTTTATGATAAATTATATTTTTAGAATTTAATGCAGGCCAATAATAAAACAGCCGGGCCGCACTTGTCGTGTTTTTAGGTATATGTGATTGCTCCTTGGAACAATGAAGACAAAATTAAATGCACTATTTGGCTACTGCAGATGATCTGTTGAGTTTCAACCTTGTCGCTTTGTTGCACTGCGACTGACTGAGTCTACCAACTACCCTACACAATAAAAGGCCACTTACTCGCCAGGAGAACATTGACAGTCCGGCTGGTCAGGGCTCCATGTGGGCTGGCACTCACACAGCTGTAACCTCCCTCCACATCGAGTGGAGGCGGTCCATCCTTGGAGGTGAGCAGAGAGAGTAGGGATCGGTTGGCGACATAGCGCAGGACGTCGGTCGCCTCCAGGGGAAGTGGCTGGCCGTCGCGTAACCATGTGATGTTGAACGGTGTGTCGCTGGCCCCCAAGTTGCAGTCCAGCGTGAGGGGAGACCCCGGCTCCAACACTACATGGCTGGGTCCTGCCCCGCAACTCAGCTCCACCAAAACAGGCGAATCTGTGTGGCACAATTGGAATCAATTTAGCATGAATCCCTTTCGCTGAAATAGCTCCAACTGTAATGCATTGCACGGTATGACTTGCAGCCTGAGAACTTGGCTGCAAGTCTTCATAGGAACCATTTTATTACTCTTTGAAAAGCACTATAAATCAAACATTACCATTTTTTCTCACTGATTCGATTATCGTTGTTCTTGGCTATCCGTTTCGCCACTGGGCAATTCATCATTTTATAGCAGGACTTCAACGCAGTCAATAATGTTGGCAGCATTCTTGAGGCGGGTTGCCTCGGGAACACAGGGGAGTCAACGGAGGAGAACGAAGAGGAAGAGGGAAAAGCGTTGGAAATGAAATGGGCAAAGCAGCTTGGAAGGATTTGTATGTCAGCAGCAGAACATTAAATTTAGAGTGGAGATGTCCTAGAGCCAGAGGTGCTGTGGGATGACTCACAGAGTGCTTTCGAAGCTGCACCGGAATGAGATGTTGATATTATTTATGATTTCCTTGAGTTGGTATGCCTCAAAACCTCTAAAGTCGAACACAATCCTTTCCTGGGTGCTGACTCGACTGCAAGTCTTACGGATTTAGATTTTTCTCCATTGGTCAGGGTGTAAATTGAAATAATTGTTGGCCTAATATCACCTGTTTAAATGATACCCGCAATGTTTGAAGTCGTATTTTTAACATTTCTGATTGTCATACAAATGTTAGAAAAGTAACAATAAAACAAGCAAACCTTTCAAAATTGTTGCTTTTGTTAAGTACTAGGAATGGGCATTTTAAACAATAAAATATGGTCTGAGATGGAAATTTTTTCATTCTACAACCATTCAGAAAAGTCACATAGGCACTAAGCCTGGGACGATCAAAAAATTAATTCATCACACAGTAAATGAAAATGAACTTCCGCCGACCTCGATTGACGGCCATGTGCATGCGTGTCTGTTTTCTTCGTCTCGCCTCCAAATGGGCAGGAGGAGTGTTCACTCTGCCCATTGGTTTCAGAACTTTGTTGCATTTGTTCCATTGAACAACGGCAGGAAGCAGTGGCCCTTTCGTCAGTCAAACTGTCTTTCTGTCTCGGTGGAAGTAGGCGGGGCCGCAAGCATACACACACCTAGTGTAGTGTGCAACGTGAATTAAATGTCATTTTCTTAAAAGTAATCTTAAAATTTTGTCTCAGAGACCCGATCTTATGCAACGTCTCATGCAAAATTAAAATGAAACCTAAAATTAGGGTCACCATGTTTTCATGACACTCAGCCCGGCAAAGAGACACTCAAATAATAGTTTACTCAAAGATGCCTTATAATTCTATTATATTTAAAGTGTGTCTCCTTTGTATGGATGGAAAATTACAAGATCTAAAACCAAAAACACAAATTCCAAAGGAAGATGGTCCAAAAAAACATTAAAAAATGATTCCAAAAAGAAACAACCTGAGGTAAAATGTTAGGGGTTTTTTAAGCTTGTAATGAATGAAGTGAACGTAACCAATATTTTGCGGAAAAATAAATCCTCTAAAGTAGCAAGAAATTGGGAATTTGAACCGCTGACGGTCTGAACGCACAAGATTTCAAGCATCGGAAGATTAACATCGTGCAATGTTTAGATTTTTGCTTGGCACTAACACAAAAAGCCACCCACTCGGAAGCCTCTGAGGCATAATGTCACATAAATCTGAGTGCACAAATGCCTGTCAATATAAGGGCACAATGAAAACCAGGACTTTCTAGAAATAAAGGTCGCTGATGTATAGTGCTGGAAAAGAGTCTGGCATGGATTGTCTGTATTGGAGTGCTGATATCGGAGGTTGGTCGGGACGCCCCTACTTATTAATAATTCTCTATTTTGATGAATAATGTATTATTAGTAATAGTATTAGGGCTTTACTTTGGACACCACAATTTTAGATGAGCTGAAGTCAAGTGAGATGAAGCATGATGGTTGATTTTTGTGAACGTTTTACTTTACTCATCAGTGGTGTCCAAACATTTTTCGTTACAGATAAGCTGAAGGATATAATATTCGTCAACTTTAAAGGTACTGTAGGTCACAATATTCTGAGCAGTTACATATACAGTACGGGCCATGCTTACAATAAAAAAGACCAATAGGGAACAATTTGCAGGCTGAAAAAGGCCCTCAGGGCTGACTTTGTACGCCCATTACCGACCTTCAATTCCCTTGAACATTATTATGTATCTTCATGTATAACATTCTTGTCATTTTCATAATTCCCTGTTTTTAACCACTGTATCTGACCTTGACGGGTTGCTTGGTTTATTTCTCTGTAAGTAATGTGAGAGTGCTTCTTAAATTAGTTTTGTGGAAAACAAGACGGCAAGCAGAGAGAAAAAAGGGGCAGGATCTTAGGATAAAAGGTTCTAATGACAGACATGGGAGATAAGAAGGAGCTGAAGACTCAATATCTGTGACAGGCTGTGACGTGATTGCTTTCCTTAAGGAGACAGGCTTAGGATAAGACAGGTATAAAATGGACTGCATTGCAATTGGCTTTAAAAATGCCTTATCCACTCAAGTCCAATGAGGTTTTGAACCTGTGATTGTGTGACTGTAAGGCAGCCAGGTCATTGGGTTTATCCACTGCTACACCCGGTTTGTGCATTTTCAATCACTACTGCTTTTAATGCATGATTGTTTTTTTTTCACTCTCACTTTCCTCATACATTATGCACCAACATCTGTTTCATTATCTGCACAAATGCAAATCAAACTTTGAGGAAGCGCTTAAATTAAATGGCTCTTTTCCTTCAAAATTACAAATTTATTGATCCATATCAATGAATCTGCTGCTCTAACTGGGAGTAGTTGGAGGGCGGATTTGTTTTGATGGCCTATTCTTCTCTGAAACAAATCTTTCTGTTAAAGTGCCACACTTCTGCTCATTTATCTTTAGATAGAAATATATTCTTTCCACATTATCTAGTGTCATTTCATTACCGTGGCAGTGAAGAGCACATTTATAGGGGATGAGAGTATACCTTAAAAGAGGGAAGACCATAAAACCCCATTTGAATGCTGTCTATATAAACCGCTTCTATCAAAGTTTAGCATTATTTTGTGCTAAAGAGACCCTAACTTGGCAAGAAAGATATGGGAAATATGTAAATTATGGACAATAACTATGCAATGGGAAAGGGCAAAGCTTTTTATACATGTAGTGCGACAAAATATTGATATCAAATCAAAATTGAATTTGCTAATCTCTCACACTACATGCTGATAACATTTAATAACGAATGTAAAGTTTTGCAGTATATCTTTCCTGAACATAATCTACAGTTGCTGCTCAATGAATTAGAATATCATGTAAAAGTTGATGTATTTCCGTAATTCTATTCAAATAGGAAAATGAATCTATCGTATTGCTCCATTGCACACAGACTGATATATTCCAAAGGTTTATTTCTTTTAATTTTGATGATTAGAACTGACAGCTAATGACAAACCAATTACAGTATCTTAGAAAAGTAGAACATTGTGAAGAGATATTGAGGACATTCTAATCAGCAAATATATTCAAAACACCTGCAAAGGCCTTTAAATGGTCCCTTAGTCTTGTCCTGTAGACTACACAGTCATGGGGAAGACTGCTGACTTGAAAATTCCCAAAAAGACGGCCCAAAAGAAAAGATGTGGTTAAAAAATGTACAAACAATATGGATAACTACGCCCAGGAGAGGATTGGGAAACAAAATCCACTGAAAAATGTGGGTGAGATTCACAAAGAGTGGGCTGCAGCTGGAGTCAGTGCTTCAACAGCCGTATGGAAGACATGAGTTTCAGCTGTCGTATTCCTTGTATCAAATTGTATCCCATTCATACTTTTGGACAATTTAGAGCTAGCATGCTAACATTAGCATAGTAGCATTTTTTGACATTTTTGTAATTAACATACACAGACCGTTTGAATCTCCTTTGGGCATCTCTTAGTGGAGTTTGCATGTTCTCTCCCTGTGCGCGCATGGGTTTTCTACGGGTGCTAGTATAGCATGCATTATAATTCACTCATGGATTTTAAGAATGATAATTTTTTTTAAAGATTATTTGTAATTCAATAGTATTTTACTCTTTTCTGACCTATAAATGTTGTTACATTGTGGTATTGTCATGTTAAACGCATCAGATAATGAGGTTTGCACAGATGGAAGTGATACGGGAAATGTTTCTTTGAATGTGAGGGAAAGCTAATTTGTTTAGCTCTACTAAAAAGGCAAGCATCAGGCAGAAGTGGTTGGTTGGAGTGAGAGAAAAATATGCTCATCTGTCAACACGGGCCAATACGAAGCTGAACTAGCCGCCAAACTGTTTCTAAAGTCCAGCGTCTTTCCAACGTTACTTGGTCGTTTTAAAGAGTCAGAAGAGCACGCTATAAGCAACAATTTCTCAGTATCCTAACTGTTTATTTTTGTGTACTTAATGAGACAAAAGCAGTTGTCTGTGTAGCATTCGGGAGAGGAGGTAGTGTTGCATGCAAATTACAAGCTCACCAATGTCTGGAGCTGCCGATAGCAGTTAAAAGCGGACATTTTAAAAAGATAAATCGCCGTTTACTATCAAAACAATTAGAATTAGGAAGTGGTGTTCAGCAGCTGTCCGGAAGTCCTCGCGGATCAGAGTGTGACCAATCCCAGCAAAGTGGGTTCGGTGGGTGGAGTAAATTACACACATCGCTTCGGTGGGAGGTAGGAAACTCAAGGAAACAATGCAGGAAGACACGCAGAGTCTGGAAGACCTAGAAATCTTTCTGTGCGGGTTATTGCGTGTAGCTACTCTTCAGCAGTCTAGAACTCAGTACAAAGGTCAGAAAATGAGTATAATAGGTCCACTTTAAGACTAACATAAATCCCCTTGAAGTTGCACTAGTTAAATTATAAGCATTTGTCAAAATAATCTAATGTCTGTTAGGAAACACTTCCGCACGACCTCTGCTGAATTGCAAAATGGAACTTCACTCCTAAAGTGCATTCTGGAAACTTACTGTCCGTGTGAATTTACTTTCCAAACACATTCTGCCGCCCATGCAAACACACACACACTGGTGTCCTAAAGCACTCTCTCTTGTGTTGGATTAATTAAGTTAATGGGAGATTGAATTTTTCCCTTGATTAAATGAGGCCTGACCCCCCACCGTCATGTTTTGATGAAGAGGCTGAGTGATCCAGAGGAAGGCTGCACGCACACACACTCACACACACATTAGTGCTTGCCATGCATCCTGATTCAAGTTGCTTGCATACCATATTTGGGTACCAGGAGTGCCACAACCAAGTATTTTTTATGTTAGCTGCCAATGTCACACAATAATGAAATAAAAATCTCTAGCAAATTTGCTTAAGACACTGAGTTTCTCCAGCCCTGACTTGGTGGAAGCTCCCTGTGCAAGGATTCACCACTGTCTCACAAGCAACTAGACAGAGCCACAACCAGGTCCAAATCTAAAGATAAGCAGAGCTGCAGTGTTGGTGGATGCACCAATTGACACACATGCTACCATCACCTCCCAGGCAAGGAGGGAATTACTGAAAAGTGGATTCCTTTTATTTACGACTGCTCCACCTACCATTCCACGGCTGAAGTCTGTGATGTCTTAACTTTGGGGCGAGTACCCCTTTTTGCCTGTAAATCTGGGCCTGTAGTTTTCTCTGTTAAATAATGTATGTGATGTCTGGTTGGAAGCGCAGTAGCGTGAGCATTGTTGCCAACTTGGCAATTTTGTCCCTAAATTGTGCGACATTCCAAACCAAATCTCAAAAGCAGCTAGTGACAAATCCAGCGATTTTTCTAGCATATCTGGAGAGTTTTCTGATATTTGGGGACTTGAAAGTGAAAGCGAGTAGACAGATGTGTCCTTTAAAAGATGAATAAAATCTTTTGGCGCACACAAAGTGGCACACATCACTTCCATGGCGCCTCTTTACAGTAATTCGGTCTCATTAAGACTTTAAAACAGCTCACTGGGAACTTGACAAAAGGCAGAGTGTATATAAATTGAAGTAACATGTCGCACAAAAAACAACGGCTTCACACCAGCATTCAACCTACATGATACAGCGACTGACATGCTGTACTAGAAGAAACCAGCACTTGATATTCTTAAACATACACGAAACATTAAATGCCCTCATTTCATGGCCACGCATACAGTTTATGTATGCAGCATATCTACTAATGAAGTCATTTACTGTAAGTGCATGCATGCCATTTTGCAAAGTGCCAGCGTCCCATAAGGAAACCGTGCGGCGGCATGGGAGATCCCTGAAGTACTCATTTTGCCATTTACACAAGACGAGAGGAGATGCTGGCAGAGGAGGGGATAGACTTACAGAGACGTATAATGAATAGATGTGAAGTTCAGAGCTGACTTAATTAGTTCAGGGATTATGGTTCTGTTATGAAGCATATCCTACATGTATTTATGCATATTCACGTTGCAGTTTTATATCACTGGCCTGACGTAAATGTAAAAAAAAAAAAACCTACTGCACAGAGCTATCTGGTTGCAGATAATAGGTTTATCTGTTTCACAAATGCTTGTAAAATTACACAAACGATGTTGAACTTAACATCGCAGAGCTGAGTTTTCACCAAACATTACCCAGGTAAAAAGGTTCCCGAAGCGGCCAGAATAGTTCCATGATTTCCACATTATCGGACGGATGAAATCGCACAATTGGCCAATAAAGGAAAATGAATCTACTGTTAAACACAGAATCTCTCAGGAAATTTACATCATGAGAATTAAATGCTGTCATCGTGATGAGAAGGATCTTTATGTAGGGAAGTGTTTCCTCGGTGAACCGCTCAGTCTCGGGGTCTGCATCCTTTAAGTTTGCATCTGCAG
Source organism: Oostethus manadensis (assembly GCA_024372805.1). Lineage (NCBI taxonomy): Eukaryota > Metazoa > Chordata > Actinopteri > Syngnathiformes > Syngnathidae > Oostethus > Oostethus manadensis. The sequence goes on from QODF01000046.1 coordinate 743,963, forward strand.
GATGCATGACGTCATTGCCGTGCACAAAGGCTGTCCCAATTTGTGTCCATTGCGACCATCCGTCCCAGCCTACCATATACCAAGATCCTTTGCTCGTCCAAGTCTGAAAAAATAATTGCAACACGGCAGCCTGTAACATAGCTTTATACACTTATTACAACATAGAACACAATATATCTAATGTTTGGTGTGACATTTGATGTACATCTGTACTAAAACCAGAGACCTCGACTACCGTAATTATGATCGACCACCAAGCTGCTCGCTCCCCTTTTACCCAGATAGACCTTTTTACCTAAAAACCAAGATACCGGGGCTGTGCAAGTGTTCAGACAGCCTCATTCATGGACCTTTTTGTCTTTGAAAGTAAAGCCGCAATTCAATTACTTCAGTTGTTATTAGGGATGAGTGAATAACACCACTATCTGTATCTGTTCACCCTTCGAAATGATCTGTATCCGTATCTGTCCTAGGAGTCGGTGGGTTATAAACCAGAAATGGGTGGGGCTTAAATTTAGGTAGGAAATTGACATGGAGTGATCAGAAGTTGCTATATGTATTGTTTATTTGAAAAGTATTTACAGAACAGCCTCAAAATTGAAATTCAAATTGTGTATGTGTGTAAGTGATCTGTAAGATGTTATTAATTAATTCTTTTCAATGATCTGTGTGAATCTAGTGATTCAAGCAAACATCCCAAACAAGGAAATAATCTGTCAGCCTTGTTCACTGTATTTTCTCAGTACTACGAGCAAAGTTTTCCAACTGACTTTACATCACCAACTAAATTAGAAGCAAGCAGACGGAGGAAAAAAAAACACAAGCAGTGACCTACACGACACAATCTGTCTTGTCAAATGCACCGCAAACGTTACAAAAGTTTACAAACTAACTTTAAATATCTTACAAACCAAAATAAAGAAGGTGAGCTGGAGTTAAGCCAACCGAGACTCGCTGTCTCTATTGTGTCCGTGTGTGAAAGAGTGAAAGGTATCACTCCTCTCACTGGATGTAGCGGGTCTGCGTACCCATTTTCCCCAGCCTCAACACTAATATCACCTCAAAGCCAAAAAATAAGCAAAGCTCAGTATTGTCAGATGCACAGATTATCACACAATACATGACCTCCCTCACTTTGCCATTTTCACCAGCAAAAGGTCAGGGTGGTAATCCACACCACAGTGGTACAGGAGTAGTTAAAAATATATGGTGCTCCTAAAGGGTAAAAAAAATTAATGATACATATTTATTTCAACATATTGATGTTGCAATTTTGTATCATTGCTCTATAAAGTATACTGTATAGTGCTACCTTATTGCGGGAATGGGTGAAGGTGAATTATAAAGTGTGCAAAACGGTGCACATTAAGTTGATGTGCATTTTTGTTAATGAATCACTGGTGTTCTTTAAAAAGAGTTTAGGAAAGAGGAAGAGAAGGGACAGTTCGTTTAGAGTGACGCTGCCAAGTGAATATTTCACCGGGTCAGCCTCACAGTCAACACAGCCTGTGAACACCCCTGCGACCCCCAAGAGGCCAAAGCTCAGGTTTCGTCAGCCTTTTAAGTAGAGCCATCATACATAACCATTCAACCCCCTCCAACTCCCCGCACATGTGCAGTGCTAATAAAAAACGCTTCAGAAAAACAGTGCTTCACATTCAAACCTCATTTAGCCATGAGCAATTTTAACAGCAGAAGTCGGGAATATTTTTCCCCCAAGAAATGAAAACAGGAGTTCAGAACATTCAGAGATAAAATCTTAGAATTGCATGCCAGGGAAATTAGTCATGTGTCCATGACCCCCCCACTGCTGCATAAGACAAGTAAGCAAGGGAATCTAAGAATATACAAATCTAAACACTCAATCATGTGGGGTATCAGCTGAGCTAATTCAATATAAACAACAATGCTGTAAATAAGTGCCCCGACGTGTAAGTGTGCTTGTGGTCAAAAGCGAGCCGGCTTGTGATAAAAATCAATAGTCGGGGCTCCAGAGGAGAGAAACTGCAAGAAATGAGCCAGAGGCTTAGACTGAAACTTTTGGCATGCATAAGTGGAAGGACATGGCACAGCAATGAGAAGGTCATGTCTATGAATATTAGGGATTCATGACTGTAAAAAAAAAGTTGTAGTAGTTTTGTCTGCATAAAAGTCACAGTAAGGTCTCCAACAAGACATGTTTGGGATTACTACGCTACTACAAAAATGAATAACAACTAAGCAAATACACAATCCAACAATTTCATGTGACCTGCACGTTCACCACGCCATGAAATAACAATGTGACATCACCCGTTTTTTTATTATTTATGTTACGGCATTTTTTTAGCTACTGATTCAGCTAGTGCCACCACAGACTGCATTTATTTATTCAGAAATAATTCCGTTACTTCCGGAATCGTAGACGTAAGTGCAGAATTGGCCAATAAAAACGGAATTTACTGTAAAACGAAAAAATCTCGCGGAAATGACATACCGTGAATGAAATGCTGACATTGTGAGGAGAAGGAAAGCTCTTGTGGGTGCAGGTTCTCAGTGAAAAAACTCGAGAAGCACATTTATTCTTGCACCCATCAACTGACATTCTCAACACAGAGAACACACTTCCTCCCTTCTAACTGTGTAAACAAAATAATCTTACATATGCAGTTTTCTATACTGGTGCTAGCACAGAACCCTGTGGGATGCCCTGATTGACCTTCACGTGTCGGGATTCTTATTCCTAGAATTTGGCAGATAAGACTGAAAACATTTTGAAGGACTTCTTTTAATGGTGAGTTCTAACCGTCGTATTAGAATTTGTTGGGCAATTGTACCCAATGCTGCTGTAAGTTCTATTAAAACAAATACTAAAACGAGGCCTTTCTCTGAGGAATTTCTCGTGGAATTTTTACGAGTGCTGTTTCTGTGCTGTGGTGCTTCCTAAATCTTGACTGAACGATTGATTGGCAACTACTTTCTCTTAGATTTTGGAGAAAAATGGACGGTTGAATATTAATCTCCAAAAGCAGGGCCCTGCAAAAAAGAAAGTTTGGGAACCACTGAGCTAAGACATGTGGCTCAAGGTTAGGTTTTTTAAGAAGCGGCTTGATTGCAGTGACTTACAGCCATTAGTTGTTCATAAATTCCACCTTGAGAAGAAACGTGCATACACAACTCCACCGTAAGTTACGCAATTTCCATGCCTCCACTTTACCATAGAAGGTCAACACAAAGTAACTCGTGAATTTAAAGAGCCGTAAATGCATTGCGATCCTGACTGATGGGAAGACATCGTGGATGAAGAAGGGGACTTTCATGGAATGGTGGTGGAAATACTGGAAAAAGTATCAGATTTGGAAGACACAGCAGTCGGGTTACAAAGTCAACAAAGATTGAGTGACAGCACGTCCGCTGCCATCTGTGTGACAGGAGCAGAGCCAACTGAGATTTTATTTAAATAGTGATGGCACACATTTCTGTTTCTGCATGTTTCCTAAATGATGCCACATTTTAGATGAATATAGGCTTAGCAAAATGTATTTCATTTAAAGGATGCAAAGACTCAAAACAGGGATGAAGTCATGTTGAAAAGTAATTCCAGATGGATATTTTAAAAATATTTCACATAATGATGACGTTAACACCATCAATTTATAGAGAAAGATGTAAATATTTCATGAGGAACTAATGTTCCTCATGAACAACTAAGGAAAAGTCCATCATTTGTGTAAAAAAAAGGGCGACACTACCAACTCAAATAAATGCCGTGCACGGTGAATAAATGTTGCTATTGATCACATACTTGACATATGCAAAAAAAAACAGTCTTATTTTTTAAAAACTGTCCAAAGAAAAGCTAGAACCGGAGCACTGAGGATATACTCTGTGACTCTGTGACTAAACTAAACTAAAATTCATATTATTAAACCCATCATATTATCGTCATTATTTTAAAAAATTATGACGTATTCTAGCGCTGCATTGTTTTTTAATAATTTTTTAGTCAGAATTGTATTCACTCCTTCAAAATGGCACTTATGATGAATGACAAATGATATCAATCGGTGGCATGTCAAATAGCAACACTTTCCACAAATGTTTTAAGTCAGTAGCGGCGTCATGTTTTCATGCAACAATTAATAAATCTTTATTGGCTTCCCATGCATGTTAATTTCTAACAGCGCACCACTTAAAAAGCCTTTTTGCCCTGCCATGTCTGCAAAAAGTGCATAGGCCAACTGCAAAAATTACGTACGGGTGCACGGATTCTCATATCAGGTTGTTTTTATTAGGGTTAATCATGATTAATCGCACTTTGTCCGTAGTTAACTCGTAATTAATTGTGTTTATTTGCAGGTACCTTTGTATATTTACTCACTATTTGTACAGTAAATATACAAATATTGTTTATCTGATATTCTGTTTATTTCTTATATTATTTTTATTGTATATATTATTTCCTTCATTTTTTTTTTAAAGAGTGTTTGTCTTTGTTCTTCTACAATTGAGCTACTGTAACCAAGCAATTTCCTTTCTACATCTACAAGTCTAAGTCTAAAATAGATTTTTATTTATAATAAGTAGAGAGGTAAATCTCTTTGTGGTCAATGATTCGATATGCAACTACAATAACTACATCACACTACATCACAAAAGGATATCAAAACTGGAAACATTATTTTATTAAAAAAATAATATACAGTTAGAAATGCCCCATTTTTTTCCATGTTTTTCATTATTAATGCGAGCGGCAATTTGTCCCACTGTTTGACGGTCCTTAAATGCACCTTCTTCGTTCTCACTAGCAGCTAGCAGCTCACTAGCAGTAACTAGCAGTTCAAAGCAAAACGAGAGACGGCTCGCATCTATAAACACTCGTTAGATGAGACACTTTATGCCAAGGGACCACAGTATGAATTACAAAACAATACCTGCAGTCTGCCAGTAACTTCTCACTTCTCCCAGAGGCGATACACTCCGTCACAGCAACACAAATACCTTTGGTCTTGCTGAGAGAGCCATCTGCAAGGGTTAATCTTGCCATTAAAAATACCCTTTTATTGTAAAAAAAATTAGCACTGTTAAAAGACACTTCCGTTAACACGTCATTATCGCGTTAACTTTGACAGCCCTAGTTTTTATAGGTACCATACTATGCATGGAAAACAAAATACGCAACATTCCGTCCACAATTTGTGCGTAAGCAAGCATTATGAGTCAGTACTCCAGCTGCGCTACTGTGTTAAGGATTGCTAACTCTCTTCTCTTACCCTCGTGGATCCTTTATTCTTGCACTCAGCGTGTGTGCTGACATTCTCAACACACACCTCTGGTCCTAGAGCACTGTTGACCACATCCTGTCTAATTGTGTAAACAATATAAGGGTGTCATAAAACATATTTTACATTAATAATGCAATTGGAATTGCCTTAATGGCTGTGTCTTTCTGAACCCACATGCACAGACGTTACAGCTTTTTGAGGATTTTGTAGCAATGTGTGCAGAGGATGACATCCCATTAGAAAAGTCAGCCAAGCTGCATCCGTTTCTGAAATACTGGGCAATATTGGCCAGTGATGTAGTGCATGAAAAATGGTAAGGATTTTTTCAATTCATCGATGGACATGTTATTTCCTGTAACATAAGTGCATACTCTACGCTGGTAAAGTAAATAGGAAAAAAAGTTTAAAAAAACGGGATTCTACAAAATGTAAACAAATTTTGGACAAAAAATACAATGGACTTCATGAGGCCATACAGTTATTATTAATTCCTGGTGGGAGGAGCGTGTCTACTTTGCACATAGAGTACATGACCAAGCATTATTGTAGACTTTGCCTTTAGATGGACAGACATCGGGGGTGCGCCAATCAAAATTGATCGGCTACCAGTAGCAAGGAAGCAGCCAGGAATTCTGTGTCCCTCGAGAAAAATCACATTGCCCCCCCTCACCCTCTCCTTTTATTAATTGATTACTAATTGTATTAGTAATTACCAATTTCGTGGGTCCCCTAGCAGGTAAGGTACCTTGAAATTTTCCGCTTGGTCAATAGCACTCCTTACAAATAAACTGAAAAATGCATAATTCATGTGATCGGTATCGCTATTGGTGTTGGTCGATTTCAGTCCTGAATGATCAGCAGCGGAATGGGCAGCATAAACCCTGATTGGAGCACCCCAACATATATACTTTATTAATCAAGCAGACTATACTGCAGAAGAAGGGAACATTTCTTGATCCATGTGTCATATCTCTAGCCCAATTTTGTGCAAGTAGTAATCTATTGCATACGGCTGCTAATTAACTGACTAATTAAAAAATATTCTTTTTCAGATTTTTTTAAATTTCTGGATCTACAGTGCTCCAAACAGAGAATGCGATGTTTCCCTGGCTCCGCTGTGAGGCTGTGATTCACTCAACAATGTGAACAGCTGCCCTACCAGGAGTGCAGAAGCTCCAGCTGTGCTTCTATGACGACACTCCAATGTTCTTCTCACACAGCAAGTCATCTCCCCATAAAGACCCTAAATGTCTGGGAGCTGCTACAAACAAGATAATCAATTCTCAGATCTGACTGGCGGTCTAGGTCTGAGAGTGTTTGGTTTTCCCTGCACACGCAGCACTTGAGGAATTGAATAAAATGGTCAACTTTAGTAATAACTTCTGATGTATAAAAAAATACTAAAGGTTTAGCGTCTGTTTTACAAGATTTAATTTTTAATACTTTAAATCAGTGGTGTCCAAACTTTCCCATTCTGTAAACAGACACCTACAACAGTTTATATTATATTTTTACGACGGTGTATTAGGGCAACAAAGGGAAAAAAAATGTGGGACTTCGAGAATAAAGTCGTAAAATTACAAGAATAAAGTTCTAGATTTCCAAGAATAAAGTAGGAAATTAAAAAAATAAAGTTGTAAATTTACGGCTTTTTTCTCATAATTTTATGGCATTCAAATGTTAAATTTATGAGAAAAAAGTCGTAAAATTGCGAAAAAAAGTCACATTGCTGCAAGAATATAGACATTAATTTACGAGAATAAATGATACTAATATTACGTGTCATTGCGCCGTACGTGTCAGAGAGAAAACATTTTACGACTTTATTCTCGTCGTTTTATGACATATTTCTCAAAAACTTACGACATTAGTCCCGTATATTTACGACAATTTTTCGTGTCAATTTACAACTTTTTTCTTGTAAATGTACAACTTTACTCTTGTAAATGTATTACTTTATTCTCAAAATCTCTGATTCTGTTTTTCCACTGTGGCCATAATACTCTGTCGTAATGTTGCACCAAAACAGTCTTATTGGTTTTACACCATAGGTAAAATATGCAGCAAAATATCCGTTCATTTTCTACACCACTTGTGGTTTAGAAGCTTACCCATAACATTAAAGTTATTGGTAGGCTGGTGCCTATCCCAGCTGAAGGCTAAAAAATATAAACTATGAAATTATTATTTTTTTGTTTTGTTTCACCCTATGTCCGTGCTGAGCTCTTATAGTTATCATAAGCCGTGCATCGCAAGTCGTATTGTATGGTGAGGTACCCTTGGTTAGCAGATTATCCAGGTGGCCCTTGCATCTTTTCATTCTTCAGTATGTAGCCCTCGGGGAAAAAACTTTGAACTACACGAAGAGTCACTCCCGGCCAATGAAATCGTACGTAAATCAAGATTTTTTGCGTGTTGTGTTGTGTGTTGTTTCCAGTGTTCAGCAAATCCAAACACATGGATATGGTTCAGTAGTAAAAAAAATCCAACCAATGGGTAATTATTCACTGGAAGAAATGTGTTCTGATTTTATACATTACACATGCATAACACTATTTAACTCGTACTTTATGTTGTCTAAATAATTATTAGCCATATAATTGCTTGCAAAAGTACAATCTGTGTTGCAATCAGACTGTCTCATGCATCTCTTTGAACAATCCCAGAACATACAGTGGATAGAGGGAAGCTAAATAACAAGAGTAGGGGGATGGGGGTTTACTGTTGGACTTCTTCATACCTCCTGCTCTATGTACAGTGCTCATTCATCCCTGCCAGGGATCGGCCAATCAGGGAGCGGCGCCCCCTGTATGCGGGGCCTCCCAGCACCATGGGACCTCCGCTTTGGCCATGAGAAGCAGCAGGGCAACTTACATGACTCAACGACAAACTAACAGTGGAACGTGTCAACCAGCAACAGAATGCATATACTGTACGAGAGTCATTAAATGTGGGGGGCTATACTGTACAAGGACAGAACAGGCGCAAACATAAAAGAAAACATATGGCGGTGGTTTGAACAAGACCTAACGCCTCTTCTCTCCCCCTTGTTGCTGCTCACCGAGGTGACATGCATGGACTTAATAACGCCGCTGTGCATCTGACACCCAGTCAGAATGATAAACGAGGCTGCCATGTGACACATCGCATTCTCTGAGGGAGACAATGCAAGCACCAGGAATCAGGAAGCCTCAGTCGTGACATTTCCACTATTGTGATTCACATCGACATGCACGTGACCACCTACCTCAGCCTGTATGAATAAGTCATTGCAAAGTACTACTTCATATCAACCCTGCCGCTGCTTATATACGTTTCTTGAAAAGTCATCCCTTCAGGAGGTGCGATTGTCTGGGTAATCAAATGGCAAATACAGACGGTTATGACACCGTGTGGAGCATTAAAATGTCTGCAGGATTGAAGCCGTGTGAGATGGACACTGGGACAATGGCTTCTTGTTGTGAAATACTAGATGATTGAAGGTATGGCATCATTTAAGTTTTGGATTTTACCAAATGTGTACTTGCACACTGCACAGCTGCTCGACCCTCATGCAGACCTTGAAGAAGATTTTTCCTGTACTTGCATCTTCCATCTTCAAATCAATCAGCAACACTTTCCACCAATGAATGATTCAAACACAAACATGTCATAATCAAGTATCAGATCTATCCTTCCTGTTAAGTGACACAGGGGTGCATTAGGCGAGGCATATCATGACCACTCAATCACATACATATATCCAAGCAAATTAACAGTGTTCTAGCCTGCAAAATGTCTCTAAAGACTGCTGCTCGACTGTTGACTTGAACTAAGAGAAGGGAATTCTACCCAATTTGCTCCCTATAAAATGTTGACTTTTGAATAATTATCTTCAATCTGCAAGGTTAAAGGTTTTATAGGTTATTTGGCATTTTTGGTTGAATTAGATTACAATGTCATATATCCTTAAAGCCTGCTGCGGATACTGGATCTTTGGCTCAAGGTGCAGGACCCATCCGTCCATTTCAGTCCGTGGTCCACAAGGTGGGCAACACTCACAAGACATTTTGCTGTTTGTATTGTTTGTATTGGATGGATTGTTGTACTGTCTACCACACAAAACCACATAAAAGGACTCATTCTCATCAATCTACAATAGTTTCCAGCAAGTATTCCACCTTTAATGGTGGCACCTAACAATATTAAAGCGGCTACGATGATATATTGCACAAAGAATCAAAAAACATCTTATTTGCTTCTTTTCGAAGCCTGTTAATCAGGTTAAGGCTCTAAACCTAACTCCTTGGGTACGAAGAAAAAATCATATAGTGCTATTGTTCTTGTTTGGTTTCCGCATCTCTGAGCATGCATCAATACACTAATGGAAAGTTATGGATTGCGTCATTACGTAATGTAGCGGATACGCAGAATCTTACACTATATGAGCTGTCATTGTTGTCTATAATGCATTTGTTGCTGTATGTGAGTGCGTCTGTATGGGAGGTAGTGGCCTTGAAGCACCCATTTGATCAAAAGAGCTCTTTTCATGTTCTTTCCCTTGCTGCCGACTTTGACTGTAGGTCGACCAGCCGGAGTCACTTATCAAGTGGGCGAATCTTGTACTTATAGCTCACATGTGTGAGTTTGCTTTGTCTTAGTGCAACTTTATAGTACACAAAAGTAAGAAGAAAAGTAACAAAATATTGCAATTTTTCCCTGTGGTGGTTTTCATTGGCGTCTACTGGTTCACTTTGCAGGCAAGCCTTACCCTAAAATAGAGCCAAGGGTACAGTAACCGTTGGTAGCGAAACAATATCACATAAAAGTAATTATAGTTTTTGGCTGGTGATCCCCCGGCCAGAGGCACAGGAAAATACTGAACAGCAGCACAAACCATAACGATGAATGGATAATGCTCCACCTCTTATAGCTAATATGCTACAATGTAGTGTAAGTTCCTGTAAAGTTGCATATAATGGCCAGTAATTAAATACGTACGTGAACAGTTCAAGCTAAAACAGTTTCAATATACGGTGGTGTGGAAAACAATGTTTGCTCCCTTCCTTATTTCTTATTGTTTTGCATGTTTGTCACACTCAAGTGTTTCACGTCATCGTACAAATATAAACATCAGTCAATAACAACACAACTGGGCACAAAGTGCTATTATTTTTAAAAAATGTAATTATTAAGGGAGAAAATATCCCACCCTTATATGGCCATTGAGATCTATAAGTCTGAAAAAGGTTATAAAGCCATCTCTATAGCTTTGACACTCTAGCGAACCACACTGAGAGCCATTATCCAAAAATGGCAAAAACATGGCAAAAACGGTGGTGAACCTTCCCAGGAGTGGCCGGCCAACCAAAATTACTCCAGGAGCACAGCAACGACTCATCCAAGAGGTCACAAAAGACCCCACAACAACATCCAAACAACTCCATGCCTCATTTGTCTCAGTTAAGGTCCGAGACAAAAACCACTAACGAACAAAAAGAACATTAAAGCTTGTGACAATTTTTCAAAAAAACATCTTGAAAATTCCCACAACCTTTGGGAAAATACTCATTGCATCTGGCCCTGTGATTGACTGGCGACCAGTCCAGGGTGTACCCCACCTCTCGCCCAAAGTCAGCTGGGATAGGCTCCAGCATACCCGCGACCTTAATGAGGATAAGCATCAATTTCAGCATGCATCAAATGTGCACATTTTGATTTTTCTTGAATTTTTTTGCAACTACACTCTTTACAAAGTGCATTATATAATACAATACTTTACTGTACTGAACGTATTTTACATGAAAAGTTACTTGAATGACCCGCAACCCTAATGAGGATAAGCGGTATAGAGAATAAATGAATGAAAGTTACTTACTTGAATGATGGCTAAGAATGTAAAAATGCTACAACAATTTGTAGATATTTTTTAATGATTGGAACAAATTATGACTTTCCAATGCTTTATGGGAAAAAGGTGGTATTCAAATACGAACAAAACAGAAGTTGACTAGTATTCCGAGTTGTGAGGCCCGAGAGACAAGTAATTTGGTCTAAATGACCTTCAGAGCAAGCCCTATTGTATAACTTAATTAGAAATCCCCCTTGTCCCCAACCCTGAGGCTCTTTGGACATAACAGTTTTAGGATTTTTAATTTTTATTGAAAAGCTAAGCCTTGTAGATATCTCAATGGACGCTATGTGGTGGGAGAAATTGAGTCATACACAGAAACCTGCATAAGGTCGGTCCCAATTATGTCGACAACCCGCCTATGTCGACCGTCTCATCGATTCCTGGAATACCGTGTTCTTCATATTACTAAAAGGTGAAACATCCTTTGTTATATCCCATTTCCCTCGATGCAATCAGTCAAAAATCTATTCATTCATAAATGCCGATGACACCGACTGAAACGACACAGAGAACCACCAGCAGGTTGTAAACATTTGCAATTCCCAGCCACATGCACATGCAAATCCATCCTACTGTTAGTAAACACACACTGTCAGTTCAACATGTCTTGGAAACATGCTAATCTCCCCAACACACCTATTAAGGAAGCGCTTCTGAGTTTAAGATCTCTGACACCACAGGGGGAGACGCGATGTACCGGATCAGAATAACGGAGCGTTTCCAATGTGATGCCATGTGATGCATTCATACAATGTGACCTCACAGACAGTGCATGAGAAGCATGTAAAGGCAACCTCGGCTGAACTAAGTATGACAACCGCGTCAGTTGGAAGGAAGCGAGGACTTAAAAATAAGAACACGAGTAAGACCACCTAGAGACAAGTGCGGTTCACCAGCCCACCTACATGGAGGATTAACTGCAAGGCTATTCATTTGGAAGTGGACACCAGCACATTGCCTGCGAAGGTGATTCATACTTAAAATACCACACGGGTTCAATACTAGAGCAGTGTAATATCCAAGTCCAAATACTAAAATACCTCATTCGGGACTGACTCTTCATTTAGACCAGGGTTGTTCAAACTTTTTACACCAAGGGTCACATACTAAAAAAACAAAGGAAACCAATACAAGGCTGGGAATCTCAGGGTACCATACGATTTACGATGTATGGCTCATGATAACGGTGATAGGGTGGAACAAAATCAAACCAAAAAAATACAATTTAGCAGCCACCAGCTGAGATAAGCTCCAGGTTACTTGTGATGTTAATGAGGACAAGCGGTATAGAGAATGGGTGGATCTTTTGCAGAATATTTTAACGAGAGTAAAATGCGACCACACAGTCAGGTGTGAGATCTGGGTTCCAATCTCCGCTTGGATATCTTTGTGTGGAGTTTGCATGTTCCTCCCGTGCATGCGTAAGTTACCTTCTAGTGACCAGTCCAGGGTGTACCCCCGACACTGCAACGTAGAGGTAACTTGTTTTTGTGTTTTACTATGAGAGTTGCTTGTTTCCTTTAGCACATTAAGAAGGCTCAAATGCTACTTCAAACAATTGCTGTACAGTTTTGTTCAATGGGAAAGAAACGTATCCAAATATTAAACATCGGCTCTACTGGGTTAACCGGCTGAGGGTTGTGCACGATCAAAAGTTGCAAAGCATGGCAACCAAGCGAGATGTTTTTGCACATTACGAAGAGGACTACAGTCAAAGCACGGGGATATTCGCAGCAAATTTGCCGTCACAATAACCGCGGCTTTGTACCATGTGGGGGGTGGAAAAAAAAACTTCCACATGCTGTTCATTGACGGCAAAAGAAGAAACAAGAGCATCCAAGAATGGTATAAATAAAGTCAATTGATTCATAGAAAACAGTAAATAGACTAAATCAACCTTAATACTTCCCCGGTCTGAGTTGAAGATTTCCTCCCTGGCAAGCAACATGAATGCACATGCAGAGCATCATAAAAAAATAAAAAAAATAAATAAGATATATTCGCTGCACGAATGTACCCATCTAAAAGTCAGCCCAGGGCACCTTTAAATAATATACATCCTAATTTAGCATAGACTCTCAGGGGATGGGATTAAAATGCACTTACAAATCACAGCTGCCACCCCCCCCTGAGTTATACAAAAGCATGCAGGCACACGCTCCCCGCTAAACACACACACACACACACACACACGCACACACACTTTTAAGCATACCTAATTTAACACTAATGTGTAATGGACTATTCCTCACAGGCACCACTGTCCAAAACACACACATTTCATCATCTATCTTTTTCGAGGGAAGTGGTTTAATTCCCCTTTTTTAGGGGTCTATCCTTGAAGGAAGCTTTTACGCAGCACTGCATTACCATTCATTCACTGCTTTAAGGTGGTGCCTACCTCTGTTAGATACTGCATGTATGCGTGTGTGTGTGTGTGCAAGTCTTTTTAACGTGCATATTCCGCCGTCTTCCTCCGACACATGCAAGTACATTAGTTATGTTTGTTGTCACCTAATATCAGCAATTTGGCAGTTTAGCTACCAATGTTTATTGGATGTATAGGTAGAAAACCTACATGTGTCCAGCATGTATACGTCATGGAAAGGAGTGTTTTTCCGAGATTTTGGGAAAGGCACTTACAGGTGGGGACAAAAGTTTTTAATTCATTCATTTTCTATACCGCCTATCCTCATTAGGGTCACGGGGATGCTGGAGCCTATCCCAGCAGACTTTGGGCGAGAGGCGGGGTACACCCTGGACTGGTCGCCAGTCAATCGCAGGGCACATATAGACAAACAAACACTCACACTCACATTCATACCTATGGACAATTTAGAGTCACCAATTAACCTAACATGCATGTTTTTGGAATGTGGGAGGAAACCGGAGTACCCAGAGAAAACCCACACACGCACGGGGAGAACATGCAAACTCCACACAGAGATGCCCAACGGAGATTTGAACCCAGGTTTTTCAAGATCTCCTGACTGTGTGGCCAACGTGCTAACCACTCAGCCAACGTGCGGCCCGACAAAAGTTTTTTTCATCCGAAAATGATTTTAACAGGACTTTCATTATGAGTCATTGATTATGACATTGGTTATGACAGGCTGGGACATTGACGTGGCTCACGTCAATGTCCCAGCACTCCTGGCTCTGACATCCGCCCACACCCTCCTCGTAACTGACATTGCTGCAAGAGCCACACAAACTGCCATAGCCCAAACTCTTGCCCTCTTAATCTTCCTCACAAAATACTTTCATTGAGCAAATATTGACTTTGGTTGCAAAATATTCCTAAATGATCACAAGCGCACAAATCAAGGCACCGTAAATTCTGTTGTCTTTTGTGCATGACATGTTGTCTTTTGTGTTGATGTGTCACCATTACAAATCTCATGCAACAAAATGCACCCCAGAACAGTCCAGTTTGTTTGTATGTTTAGTTGTTCTGTATTTTTTCTGTGGAAATCTTTGCACTAAAAGCTGCTTTGCATGGAAATGTATTCGTAGTCTGCTGTATACGTGTTCAAGTCATGGTTTACACACACAGAATTTGTGACGTCACTGTCAAAGCAGTGATGTGGCTACCCTGTGGAATATTTACAATGAATCCAGATCAGTCTTCAAAATGTATTCCACACATGTCAAATAAGGTTATAATCAATATTTCAGAATAATTCAAACTCATAATGGTGGGATATCAAAAAAAATTTACCTTCCAGTTATTATTTCCCAGGTAAAACGGGTTAAGTGCAGTTATATAAAAACTGGAAAAATGAGCCAGGTTTTTGAACGACTGTTTGAAAGCAACGGCTCACCAAGATCCCATTTTCAAAGAGCCATAAATCCCATCTCTAGAAAACAGAGTTAAAGGCACCATGTAAAAAGAAAAACGCATTAATATTGCCACTGTTGCCACACAAATAATACCACAAAGCTTTGACACCTTGCATTTTTTGTCTTATCAGTATGGGGCCCTAGGTGAAAAAAGTTTGGCCCCTGATAGGACCTAAACGATTACTTAATTAATGAAAGCAACAACAAGCTTCAGGTTTATCGACTAAGAAAATAATTGTTAGTTGTGGCCCTAGAAAATTGCGATAACCATAGATAACCAGCTTAGGAAAGGGTCTGGCTGATCAGTATACATATCAGTACCAAGTAGATGTTAACATATAAGTGTTAATTTTAGAAATATCACCTTCTACACCTTCCACATTTTGGCAGTGCCGCTGAGGAAAAAAAAGGCGTCAGAGCTAGAGGTAGCAGAGATGAACATGCTGAGGTTCTCTTTGGGTGTGACCAGGATGGACAGGATCATCAGAGGGACAGCGCATTTTTTAAGGTTTTGGAGATAAATTCAGAGAGGCCAGGCTGAGATGGTTCGGACATGTCCAGAGGAAAGATAGTGAATATGTTGGTAGAAGGATGCTGAGTTTTGAACTGCCAGGCAGGAACCCTAGAGGAAGACCAATGAGGACGTTTATGGATGTAGTGAAAGAGGAAATGAAGGTAGTTTGTGCAAGAGAAGAGGATACTGAAAACAGGGTTAGATGGAGGCAATTAATTTGCTGTAGCGACCCCTGAAGGGATAAGCCGAAAGGAAAAGAAGACATAACTCGCTTTCGTTAAGGCAGAATTGATATCACTCCCTTGCTGAGGGTAATACCTGTCATCAAAATCATCAAACATGCATTGTATAGGCGGAATGTATTTCCTTGATGTATACACTGCCAACTATGACAACATAAACGCATGTAACTGAGTTGCATACAGCAACATTCAAGGCCCTGAGACTGCAATCACAACTAACTCATCCTGGCTTATTGTGACTTTTTTATTTATTTATCCCGCTCCCAACAGTGTATCATAAATAAAAATGCAATCAAGCAGGAAGAGTTGTTATCAAGCCAGAACAGCCATCCTGCTGTCAACAACATGCTGAGAATCCATTTTAGCGCCTGATGAATCTTCCTCCCCGGGAGAGTTTGACGAGAGCGCCATAACATACAAGGCCGGGGTTACAGACAGCAGAGGGTATCGGTAGGCTAAATTGTAATGCATTTGACCCGTGACCCAAGCTCAAAGTAGCATAGACTAGACAGATGTTGCTTGAAACTGCTATATGCAAATGCACGGTATCATGTGTCTGCTGAGAGCAAATATGCACATTGCTGATCAAAAATGTTTATGCAAACAACCGTTAAACTGAAATAGGATGTTCATCAGCTGATCAAAAGTTTGAGACCTCACCTAAACCGGAGATAAAATGTTCCAAAAAGGACTCAGTAACGAGTGGCTTGTTAATCACCAGGAGGCTAGTGCCAATGTTGCTCCAGGTAGTGAAGATGGCTACACAGACGGCATCCACTGTCTGGAACCCATGTCCATATTTGGAAACTTTGCTTGCCATCAATCCCCAAATTTAGATCAAGGGAACACACATAACGGTCTGAAAAAGTGAGATTATTCCTCTGGGAGAAGTCTTTTGTCAGGCGGTTATTGTGATCTGCAGCATTGTCCTGTTTTACTACACAGACGAGGGTCTTGCAACATCTCCAAGTAGCCAGCTGCCGTTTGGCGCTACTGCACATGATGATTGGACCCCCTCCACTAAGCCATCTCAGGTGGGATCTCCTTGTCATGCCAGTAATGTTGGAAGCCATCAGTACCGTCATTGTTATTTTTTTTCTCATTTGTGAATGAAACTTTCTTTCACCTTTCAATGTCCCACGTTTGGTGCTTTCATTTGGACCGAGGATGGTCTCGTTTCTTGATGGGCATCACCTCCTCTGGCTAAAGTGAAACCTCCTCTGAAAGCGATGAAACTTTTTAGGGTCTACCACGTGATGTTTTTGTTTCATAACCTTCGGGATCTTTTAGGAAGTGACTGTCTTACTGTGCCCAATCTCAGTAGCAATGGCGCACTCCTACTTGTGCCACCAACCGTGCTCAAACACAATTTGCTTTAATTGAGAGAAATAACAGTCAACCTTTGGAAGTTGAGCACATTGTGCTCTCGAGTCTTTGGTCTTGGTCTCGTATGGAAATGTTAATAAAGACACCAAAAATAACATACAGTGATTGTTTATCACAGTTAATTGGTTCCAACCATGATAAGTCAATTTCCACAAAGTAGGATTGCTTATTTACAGTGGTATGCAAAAGTTTGGGCACCCCTGATAGTTTTCTAGATTTGCTTTTGCAAATCATTAGTCGTTTGGATCCGCAATTTCAGTTAAATATATCACAGAGCAAACGAACACAGTGATGTTTGAGAAGTGAAATTAAGTTTTTAGGATTTACAGAAAGTGTGCAATCATTTTTTTAACAAAATTAGCCACGTGCATAACTTGGGCACCCCAACAAAAAAATTATATTAATATTTAGTAGATCCTTTTGCGGAAACAACAGCCTCTAAACACCTCGAATGAGGTCTGGATTCTGTTAAACAGTATCTTTGACCAATATCACGGTGTTTGTCTGCTATATGAAATATTTAACTGAAATTGTTGATCCAAACAACTAATGATTTATAAAGGAAAATGAAATATTGTCATAGTTAAAGTTTAAAAATCCCTATTTGTGACCCTTTAAATACAGTTTTTTACATTAATTGAGACCTCTAGGCATGAACTAACACATCTATAGACAGATTTAAACTCGTACCACCCAACATAAGATTAAATAAGCAGAGTTTAAAATTACTATAAAGTGGAACCCCGGGATACGAATACAAAAAATCCGGTATACGAAAATACCTTTCTGATTTTTTTTGCTTCAGTTTACAAAAATTAGTTCGCTTTACGAAAGTTCGTCGATCTTGCCAAAACTTGTTTGATTTACCGTATTTTAAGGCGCATGCTAAAACAGACAGTCTACAAAAAAGGCAACGGAAACAAAAGAGTGACGCTAGTTGAACTTTATTCTACTATTTAAGAATACACTGTATTATAATACAATACAGTGTATTTTTTAATCAGTCTTTTCCCACAAATCCATCTTCTGCAACTGAATTGAACGGCTGGGCAATTTCGCCGTCAAAGTGTTAAAGGTATGAAACCTTTAGAATTTTAACTCAATATACATTCTATATGAGGTTTTATTATTACATTACATTTGTATTACAATACTGGTTATTTATACAGTATTAAATGTGCAGAACAGTGTTTTTTTCCATTGTATGAGGGGTCTTCCAGGTTAGTGGAACGAATTAGCCAATTTTCATGTTAAATGTTGTTCGGGTAACAAAAAAATTCAGCTTACAAAAATCCTTTTGGAACAAATTAATTTCGCATCCCGAGGTTTCACTGTATTTTTGAAAAAACGTAATAGAGTGAAGCTGCAAGGTGGCAAGAGACAACTGTATTTTCCTTTTTTGGAGCATTTCTACATTTTAGGTAGAATTCTAGAAAACCTTCAAAACATGCGATATTTGGCAACACTTTCTAGAATTGTTACTCCAATAACAATGAATTTGCTATTGAACGTCAAGAAACTGCCATAAATATGTTCATACCAATTGTAAAAGGATCAGTAAAAGTGGCCACCAATGAACAAAACGCATTTGGGCTTAGCCATTAATTAAGTGCCCAATATTGGCATAAAAATGAAATAGCGGTCAATATCGCTATCAGGTTTTTTGGGATGAAAGCCATCAATCTGATAATCATAACGTGTAACGTAATGGATAACCAGCCCTTTACAGTCATGCAAGACGGCAGATTCCCCAAACTTGGAGAGTTCCTCGAGCCACGCTTTGCCGTGCCCGATCACAAGTATTTCTCAGGTGTGCACTTACCCAACCCAGTGTTGTTTACAGCCAAGTCGAGAAGCTAATTGCGGATGGTCTCCAATGTTATACATTACCTTCACAACAGATACAGTGTGTGATGTTACCCATATCACCATCGGTTGATATCAGAAATGGAAATTGAGAGTTGGACAATATCTGCTTATTGGATATTGGCAAAAACGCCGAAATCGGGCATCCCTAAGCATAACTCATTGACCCTTTGTTCTGTAGAGCGCTTATGGTAGCATGCCTCCCACACAGCAAGAGATAAGCAATAGAAGTCAGGCAGACATCGGGGCGCTCTTAATTCATGCCAGACACATGCAGTATAACTGGTTCAGCAAGAGGACAGTAGCCGATTGCTGACAGAGGATGAATGTAAAGTAGCTGTCATTAAATCTGGACTTATCTATGCTCAGTGACCAACAGCGTCTCAGTACTGTTAATTTATGGGCGAGTTATGCTGAACAGCACAAAGAAATATCCCCCCAGCTTAATCAACGCTTTCTGGGAAGATGACTCCTAAGATGTTTAATGAGATGTGAACAGTCTCGCTGGCTTTGAGGATTAAACTGTGATTAACGCTAACAGGAAGTAAGTTCTTTGCAGAACATGATGAGAAAAGGCAACTGTTGCACTGCTGGAATGAGGGAATGGCAACTTGATAGAAACGAAACAATGCCAGTCGGGGGACTTTTCTTTCTTTCATGTGCGCTTGATGTGTTAACCGAAGTGGACATGTTTCCCTGTGATCGTTAGAACGGACAAAACAAGCTCTTTGTTTGTGTATCTCGCCATGGTCCTTGCTCTCTAATTCGCCTCACCAGCGCCCGCCGATTCATCTCTGTCCCAACATCCCCCCAAACCCCCGAGCCGCCGGCCTCAAATTCCCACAAAAACTCACCCACACCCACCACGTTCATGGTCCTCAATCTCAAACTGACCGAATCCTAACAAAGCAATTGTTTCCCAATCCCAGCTCGGCACATTTGATCGTGTCGGCACAGATTGTTTGTAGAAATGTGGCTGGTGATTTGAAGCTGTTTCCGTATCACTTGGAGTCTCTCAATCCTTTCTTACCGGTTGAACTCCCTCAATTCGTACAGTAGATCAGATGGAACACGGTACATGCATTCTTAATTTGATTTTTCGAAATGGAACATTCGGTACGCACAACGGCGTACCAAAAACATTAAGTGAGGGACAGGAAGCTTCATGCTTTGCATTTATTCCTTTCTATACTGACAATGAACCAAAATGTGACCTTAAAACCGAGGTATGTACCAAACAGATGTACAGTTACACCCACAACTCCTATGCAAAACTGGATGACACATAACAAGACCTAAGTCATCAATAACAAAAAAAACTAAAATGACATGTTCCATTTCAATGATGCGCCCACACCAACCCTTACACATATTTTCATGAATCCTGTTAATACCTGCGAGGGTACAGCTTCAAATGATCAGTTTCATGCTATTTTATGGGGTTTTTTTCATCTGACAATTTTTTTCAGGATTTACCACACTAGACCAACCTTTGTGATTGACAAACTGGGTCATTCAGACAGCAAGGATGACATTTCCTTGATTACTAACCAAGGAAACTAAATAATAAATGGCAGAAAAACTTGCCTTTTCCCAATTAATCCAGTATCAATCCACCTCTTGCACCAAAGTTAGCTGTGACAGGACAAAAAGTATCAAAAAGTAGGAACTCATAGTTGAGGAGTTACACAAAGGCAGAACTAACTAGGCATACAGACATGCTATCCTCACTCCATTCAGTTGCCACCGGTCTATTTTGTAGGTACTGAAGATATTGCAATATTTACTACAAAGTGGGGAAGCGGATTTCACTGAATTTCCTTGACCTTCTATAGGGCAAATTAGCAATTTATGAATTAAATGAATTTATGAACTGCTAGTCCTTTCATATTGTTTATTGGGATGAGGTAATATCTCAGTGCTGTATTAAGCAAAAGACAAAGAAAGAAAGAAAAAAGGTAGCTCTTTCTTTGGCAGGAACCAATCACTCGCTATAAGGAAACTCACAACAAGCTTGTCAACCCATCAAAAATTGCAATTAACTCTCATTACTCAATACTCAATAAAACAGCGTGACTCACGGTGTTATCTTGGATAGAAGGCTAAACTCATTACAAAGCAACTTAACACTCAAAAGGTATGCAAGAAGTTTTAAATAGTACCAAATAGTACCAAAAATAATAGTAAGTAGTACCAATAACAGTTTAAATAAAAAACAATTTTAACTTCTTCCTATCATGCATTGCTTTCCAGCAGACCTGTTTACTAACCATGGCTGCCGGGCCAATGCAGTGATTCATTGAGCTGCTTGTGTCCCTTCACTCATGTGACACCGTGAGTCCTACTGTTAAACTGAGTAATACCCTCCTGAGATTTCCGATAGGTTGAAAATCTCATTATGAGTTTTCTCATAGCTCATGATTGGCTCCTGTCAGATAAAGAGCTATTCAGTCCTCACGGACTCCTGTATGCAAAAATGATCCATTTTGATGGGAACACATGTGTCTTATAGTCCATGCGGGTTGTGTATGTACAAATCTGGTTCTCCTTTTTATTTTTTCCCAAATTCCATTTAATTTTTTCCCAAATTGGTTTTTTTCCAGTTGTATTTTTTCAGATTTCTGTTTTTACATTTTATACTTATTTTTACCTGCATATTATGTGTGATTTTTGGTTGAATTAATAAAATGTCAGTGAATTAAATCCAAAAATCCTTACATTTATTGATGCAATACATCTAAAGACAATTTTGCGCAGTAATTGAGAAATGGATGTTTTCTAACGTCAACCTCTGCGCACATTGCTACAAAAAGTTTCAACAAACTGTAATGCCTGTAATTGTGATTTAGGAAGTTCCATCTGCATGCAACAGTAAATAAAATTTTTATTGGACAATTTCACAATTGCGTTAATGCAAATCATAGGGCCCTATCTAAATTTAGTGGGTGCAGCTTAAACCCCTGTCTATCTTATATAACGGAAATTACGGTAATTAAATTGTAAAACGCCACACGGTGGCTGAGTGGGTAGCACATTGCCCGGCCTCACAGTCAGGAGGTTCAGGGTGCAAATCTCCGTTGGGCATCTCTGTGTGGAGTTTGCATGTTCCCCCTGTGTGTGTGTGGGTTTTCTCCTGGTACTCCGGTTTCCTCGCAAATTCCAAAAACATGCATGTTAGGTTAATTGACGACTCTAAATTGTCCATAGGTGAGAATGTGAGTGTGAATGTTTGTTTGTCTATATGTGCCCTTTGATTGACTGGCGACCAGTCCAGGTTGTACCCCACCTCTCCCCCAAAGTCTGCTGGGATAGGCACCAGCATACCCGCAACCCTAATGAGGATAAGCGGTATAGAAAATGAATGAATGATTATTTGTAAAACTTCAGCACCACACTTCACTGACTGGCTTATAACTTTTCAACCCGTTTAAGCGGTAAACCAGACAGACTTAACAAAGTTGTAAAATGGCAACTACACAACATAACCCGAAAGGACGCTTGTTCAAATTCCTCAAGAGCAACAAAATGCACAATGCAAGCTAGTAAATCAATATACTGTATACTGTGCAAAAAGTATATATTTTGTGAATACCTAATACCACCAAAACTCAGTTCTGTGGTAGTCAATCTCCATCTGCATCCAAATTTTGCCAATTCTTGTAACCTACTAAAGCTACTCATGGTTTGCCAGATTTTTTATGATTGTTACACTGGAAAGTGTAACTGTTGCATTATGTCATGGTGTGTCCCACCTAGTCTTTGAGCATGAACTGATGAAGCCTTCTCAGATGAGAGGCGAAAGGTCTTCTAAAACAGCCTGAACAGTCCAGTTAAGATCAATTAACTAGGTCTGGAACCTCACCAGAATGAGGTTCCTTGTGTTTGGAGTTATGTTTGGTAATATGTCACACAAGCTGCCCAATCAAGTCCATACTTTAAACTTGTGTTTATTACTGTGTCGTCTGCTCTCATGGCAAAAACACCAGCATGGAAGCAAAGTGCGCACCAAGTTTTTTTGTTTTTATATTTGGTCAGTACCAAACCACACCCGCGAATGCTGCCTAAAAAAACGCAGTAATTAGTAAACCACTTGCAGAATATTGTAAACTGAGGTGGGTTCATTCTGCACCCCTTCACTCACAGCGAGAGCGACTGTTACGCGACATTCATATGTGACTTGTATTTGTCCTGATCTTACAAGATCACCACCAGCTGCACTT
The DNA here is from genome assembly GCA_024372805.1 of Oostethus manadensis. NCBI lineage: Eukaryota > Metazoa > Chordata > Actinopteri > Syngnathiformes > Syngnathidae > Oostethus > Oostethus manadensis. Next base: position 767,191 of record QODF01000046.1, read on the forward strand.
TTGTTTTGGCTTTGTTATGTAAATCTTATGGCCCCTCGTTTATCCAGTCGTCACCTGTGTGGGCAGACTTTTCCTCTACAACCTGCCTCGCTCTCCGATTAGGAGCCGCTGCCACCACCACCACATTTCTTAATGTCAGCCCTCGGTGGGATCCTGCAAAATGTCCAGCAGAGATGCATACAGCACAAGATGTACAATCTCACACACACACCTCACATAATGTGAGCAGGTTATGGAAGCCAGAGCTGCGTCTTATACTGAGTGGGACAAACAATGAACATACTTACCGCTCCGCTGCAATGAAGAAGCCCATTAACGTCGTTCAATGCACAGTCTGCACTAATCTACCCTATAGGGCTTTAATGTATATTGGATTCTAATGTTAATGTACAGTACATACTTCTCAGTACAATTTAATAGCTGGACTTGACAGTAACTGTTAGAACCTTTTCAGTTCATCTATAGGGGTCCCAAACCCGTGCCACGGAGGGCCGAGACGCTGCAGGTTTTCTTTCCAGCCGGTCACTACAGCAGGTGATTTTAATGATCAACGCCTCCTTCAGTTTGAGGGACGAAGCTCATCAATTTCATCAACCTTTCTCGTAATTATGACTTTATTCTCCTTATATTCTAACCTTTTCCACTGCCAAATTTTTTAAAAATTACCACTTTTTTGGGTTAGATTACAACTTTTTTTCCTAAAATTACTGCTGTTTTTTCCATTTTTGCTGTTTCCTTTCTGTTAAATTGTATTTTTGGAATGTGCCGCAGGCCAATAAATCACTCGGACCCCACTTTGAACACCCCAGAGCGAGGTATGTTGCATATATTGTAGGAAAAATTGTAAGAAAAAAATAAATAAATGTTACGGTCCCAAATGGTGAGTATTGTAGTTTTTCCTGTATGTAGGTAGGCATACACTGCAAATTTAAGGAACTTGCTTGACATTCTTGTGTGGTAGGATGGTCCCAGATCTGACTGAACATAACAGCGATTCGATTTTTCCAAACTCTGAACTAAATTTCGCGGCGCGCTTACACAAACTGTTCATTTTTGGCACAATTTAGCACTGTTTTAAACTTCTTCTTTTTCCCCCCCTCGTACCAAAACAACTCTTCCAGTGCATCGCAGTGTATTCCAAAGCTGTAGTGACAAACTGCTGTGCCAAAGCCCTTCATTCCCCCCCTGCTTTCTTCATTAAACATGATTCCACACAAAGTCCAACCCCAGCTTGGTTGTGAGCCCAATTTACTGCCTTTGTGGCACCATTCACTGCTCGTCTGCAGGCAATGTGTGCAGAAACTCTAACCCCCCAAAAAGCGTCCTGCCCCGGGACACACAATGCATATTGTGCAGCGCAAGGTGGCAGCTCATCAGGGGGAAAAAAGCATGTATTTAACTCACATCTTTTTGCACTTTACCTTGCTTGGATGAAGCACAAAAGAGCAAAAGCACGCCGATGATCCAAGTGGCGCTCTCCACCGCCATGTACAGCGTTTTCGGGGGCTTCCAAAAGCGTGGGTCTTCTATGCACACACACTCACGCACACGCACGCGCGCGCACGCACCGCTGCACCGTCACAGCCACATGCAGCCCGGTTCGCTTTTCTGCTGGTCAGTCCGCTATTGTCTTCTCGCTGGTGTTTGATGGCGAGTCCCCGTTCCAGACAAATAAAAGGTTGCCTCCCACCCCACCACCTCCAGAGCGAGCCCACTCCCACGCCGACTAGTAGTCCCAACAACAGCAACAGCAAGGCGGCTGGAAGATCCGTCGTGTCCCTCGGCGCGTCAACGCCATGTTGCGAGCCAACGTGCGGGAGGGCTGGTGGGTCTGCCTGCTGCTCCGCGCACACACGCACGCGCGCACTCGTGAGCGCGCCCGCACACATGCCTGCGCTCCCAGACAGTGGACTACCAGCAAACCCGCGTCCCGTCTTTGTTGTTGCTGAACTCTTTGAAGACACAACATTAGGCACACCCGCACCAACTGACATGCTGATGCAACAAATGTCTCTAAAAGACTATCTAGTAATACAAATAATCTATATTGCCATTGTTATCTTCATACGCTGGAAATATAATATGAATTCTAACAAATGTTGCATGTTAATAAATACATATTACCACCTAGGCTTCTAACTAATATAGGAATTTAATAACAAAATAGGATGAAATAAACAATGCAAATAATGTCGCCAAAACCTAATATAATTATAGCAATAAGTCAATCCATACTATTATAAAACACATATAAGTGATGCATGGGGTTTGCATGGCATATGACTGTAGATTACAGACCACGTTATGCTATATAAACCAGTATCTGCACGGGCAGGCATTATTCAATGTTGTGTTGTTATTGTTGCTTGTAGAGCTGCACTGCATTACAATCCAACAACATGTCTCCAATCTTTTGACCCTCTGCAGTAGCTGAAGGAGGCAACAATAAAACGAGAAACAGCTCTCGGTGTAGCGCAGTACATTTTACAACTGCTATAAACTGCAGCCACAATATTAACCACAGAAGAGAATTGAAAAACTGGGTGTGTTTTAAGGAACTTTACCAGGTTCTATATTTGTTTTTTCTGGGGGTATTTTTTCTCAAGCTGCTGCACTTTCTTGTAAGCCCTCTGGTGCCGCCTAGAGGACGTGACCCTCCTAATTCTTCATCCAACAAGTCTTTTTTTTTTTGCACAATTCTATTCTTCAAACTTTGTGAGGACAATTTTTCTTGCTCCTGGTGTACAAGGCAAGCTCCTTGAGGGCATGCTTGGATGAGTTTGGTGTGGAAGCAGCCCAGTAAAGCACATTTGGGGTGAACTACAACAGCGATGGTGAGCAAGGGGACCCAACATTGGTGACCCCCAAGCTCATAAATAGTCACAATCTAATAGAAAGTCCTCCCAAAATGTAAAAAGCTGCAAAAGGGCAAATTTTTTCACTTCCTGTGGGTTTGCGGTGATCACACGGCCAAATACTTTTGTATTTACTTTTGTATTTACTATAGCAAACCAATACACTGCCATGTGCTGAGATAACGCCGTGCATGATACTCTATGTGTGATGAGATATTAAAATCACACATCATGATTTGAACAATAAAAAGATACGACTACCACTATATGTAATCGTGAGGTATAAAATGTTAAGGTGCAGTTAATTTGGAAGATTATGCAATAAGGTTAAGTGTGTCAAATGCCGCTAGAATATTACATCAAATGAATATAACATTATAATATACATTATAGTCGGGGCGTTTCCTGCAATCAGGCAATTTTTCTTTAATATTTCAACTCTATGCTACTAAAACGACATTATTATTCCACATAACATTACAGGTTTATTCTGAAAAAATTGCCAAGTTTCAAATATTTCTTTATTTCTGTAAAATTAGAACTGTTTTTTTCTATTTCTGCTGGGGGTTTTTTAATCTTCCAGTTATTTCATCTTCCTTCCTTTGCATTTTCTTCTTGTAAATATGACTTTACCGCCAAAATGTTTTTACTTTATTTTTGTATTTTTTTATTTTAACTTTTTCTGCAACCTAACTTTCCAAAAATTACAACTTTACTTGTTGTTTTGTTTTTTTATCATAATATTATACATTTAAAAAAAAATAACATATCTTTTCATTAATATTTCAACTTTTTGCCGCTATAGTTAAGATATTTTTCCTCACAATATTACATTAGACCTGTAAAATAACAACGCTTTGTTGTTAGATTACAACTATTTCTCTTCAAGGTGACCTATTGCACTCATTTCTGAGTCTTTGTATTGAGTTTTGGACTCCTATTGAGCAGCTACACATGATAACCCACACAGAAAGTTTTCTAGACATTCCCGCCTCCCACCCAAATGGTGTAATTTACTCCTCCTCCTCCTCCAGGTACGCCTCCTGCCGAGCCCACTCCGCTGGGATTGGTGACACTCGCAAGCTCTCCCGAGGACTTCCAGACAGCTGCTGAACACCACTTCCTAATTCTGGCGGTACAGGAGTTGACAGTAAACAGCAATTGACCTTTTGAAAATGTTTGCTTTTAACAGTTTCCTGTTGCTAAAGAGAATTAGCTTTCCCTCACACCAGAACAAACATTTCCTAAAAGCCATTGTTAATATAAGGAAATCTGGGGTGTGTGACGTCCATGAAACTCTGTGTTGAAAAAAAATAAAATAGAGCTTGAAAAGCCATTTAAAACTGCTTTCAGGCCACATTTTCAAAAGAGCAAAACTTATTATCTGAAACGTTGGCATCGTTTAACACGAGAATACAACAGTGCAACAACATTCACAGGTCAGAAAAAGGAAAAGCATAACAATAATAATAATTCCCCTTAATGTTTTGACTTTATTGATGTAAAATTACAGCAGATTTTTCCATTTTTGCTGTTTTGGTTTTGTTGTTCAATTATATTCTTTGAATGTACCGCTGGCCGAAAAAACCCCAGCAGCGGGCTACAAATGGCCACCATTGCTATAATATCAACCAACACAATATCGTACGCTGTACATAATTTCATAACGAGGTGGAGGTGTGTGGGAAAGGTACATGTGCACATGTGTTTTATGTTTTGCGGGATAACGAAGATGATGGTGTTGGAGCATAAAAGGAGGGCGGGGATAGGGTGGGGAGTTGTTGGTTATGCATCCAATCAATCATTTGCTGAGTGCTGAGGGCTTCACTGACTCGTGCATGCAAACACATTGCAGGGAGCCAGCTGGACCCTTGCCTGCCTGCCATTTTCTTCCTCTTCCAGACAAAGAAACTGCATCCTTTAAAAGCAAAGCAGAACTGTAGTGTACATTTGCTGCTGCTTATGTCTGAATAAATACCCTCAATGCATTAAAGCAGTGCTTCTCACTTATTTTTTGTCACGCACCCCCGGGGGCCAGAAATGTTGTCGCCCCCCCATTTGAAATACTACTGACAACTGATAATATCTATTTATGTGTCTGTGCTGTACAAATGGAGAGCTGTGACGTGTTTTTAAGAGTCAAATGGGATGTTGATTATAATACACCTCGGACATATTGGCAGGTTTAGACTAAAATTGTAGGTACCCCATGCTTCTTGCACCCCCGCAGGGGGGCACGCCCCACTCTTTGAGATCCACTGCAATAAAGTAACACGCAGGTCATTATGAAAGCCTCCGATGTAGACATCCCTTTTCTGGCTTGTATTCCGTCCATAGTGGCATGCGGCCTTGATGAAACCAAATGGCGTGGATGTAATTCCCAGGTGTCTGATTAAAAGCAAATATCCAAGGCTGCAGGGGGGCAAATGGGAGGGGGGGCTGTTATGGTGTCCTTCTGTGATTGTGGTCAAGCTGTAATGAACACAAACTAGCAGCTGCTCACAAATCACCTCTGCAAGGTAAGATACAAAGTAACCATCTGAAAGCACATTATGTCATAAAAAAGCTACCTTTTGACACACTGCCTTGAGTGTAGCACAGTATATTGTATAAAGTGGTGGTAAAAAGCAAATGAAAAGCAGTAGAAATGCACCACACGGGACAGTACTGTACATTGTAAAAATCAATGTTGCACTGCCAAAGCTGCCGGCAATGAAACAATGATAAAAACAATTTTAAAGTGAAAAGACTGCCAAGTGCAGCAAAAGCAATAACATATTATTACAATGAAAATAGAACCTTTCCATCAACTGTTTGTAAAGCTAAGCATCAACCAATGGTGACCACAAGTTTTGTTTCATTTATTCTCAACATGCTTAACAAGGTGCGTTGCATAATTCAACATGTTTACATGTTACGGGTTACAAAAGACACAATGGCTTGTGATATATTTAATGCAGGTCTACTCTGCCAGTTCTGTTGAATTATGATATACGGCGTAGTATACACTATGTAGCGTAGGGGTGTAGCGGTACGTGTATTCATAATGGGATTTTTCAGTACGTTACAGTGAGGGACAGAAAGAGTAAGGGCCTTGCAATGTAGTCTCACATGAACTCCGTTAACAAACAGTGCAGCCCAGCCTTTGGCTTGCGACAGTGCAAATTAAGAAAAAGCTCAGGTTCAAAAACTTTTGTTGTTAAAGGAAAGCTACACTTTTTAAAAAATATTTGCCGATCATCCACAATCCTGACATGAACACATGCCTCTTTACTTAGTAGAACTGTCAATGAATCGCATTTTGCCCATAGTTAACTCAAAATTAATCACATTTAATAGCAGGTAAAAATACGTTTGATCTTTAATAAGTAGGGATGTAAATATCTGTGATTAATGATTCAATATGCTACTTGTATGTAAAGGGATGTCAATATTAGAAGTATGGGATATTATTTTTACAGTTAGTGTCACGTTTAAATTACCAAGTAATTAGTGGATGTACCCCGAGGATGCAGAGATGAAGGCAGTTCCAGCAGGACAAGTGTTTTTTAATGTCACAAAACAAGAACTCAAGGCAACGGTGCAAAAAATACTGAAGTCAAAGGGAACAAAACACTGAAATAGCATGAAGACACTACCAGGTGAGCCGGACGTAAGTACTGGGGTGGGACGGAGAAGATGAATCCCGAAAGGTAGCCCTGCGGCAGGTGAGAAGGTACACTGCGGAACACTGGAGAACAAACACGGACTATCTGTGGGCACAACCAACTGAGCAACTACTGGAAGCAGCTGAGGTGGTAATAAGCCTGACTAATGAGTGCCAGCTGCAGGGCTCCAGTAGCTTCGCCTAGCTCAGGGTGTGTCAGCATCTGCAGGGCAGTAACAAAGAAGTGTAAGAACATGGACTGCAGCACCAAGATAGGAAAAGTATAAAACACAACACTAACCTGAGTCACAGTGGAACATGACAGTACCCCCCCCCTCCACCCAACTCAACAGACACATCTCGGTTTGTCCGGGAACTTACGGTAAAACTCTGAAATTAGCTGAGGGTCGAGAATAAGAGACCGAGGGATCCATGAACAATCCTCAGGACTGTAACCCTCCCAGTTGATAAGATACTGGACACCCCTGCCGCGTCTCCTGGCGTCCAGGATGGCTTTGGCGGTGAAAGCGGGCTGACCCTCTATTAACCGTGGGGAAGGAGGCACTGGCATAGGATTGAGGTCGCAGGAAGTGACAGGTTTGAGACGGGATACATGGTATACAGGATAGGACTTGAGAGAGCGTGGAATACTCAACTTGGCTGACACCGGGTTCACCATCCGCTCAACCTCAAATGGACCCACATACTTTGGCGCCAACTTCCTTGATTCCATCGCCAGGTGAAGGTCCCGCGATGACAACCACACTTTCTGACCCGTTGTGTAGTCTGGGGCTGGCATCCGACGGCGGTTGGCCAATCTCTCATTGCGCCGCGCTGTGCGGACCAGGGCGGCTTTGGTGTCTCTCCACACACGATGAATACGGCGGGGGTGGGCGGCCACTGAAGGAACACAGCATCCAAACTCCTGGGAGAAAAGTACAGGTGGCTGGAAGCCATAAACCACATAAAAAGGGGACACACCAGTGGAAGAACACACCAAGGTGTTATGAGCATATTCTACCCAAGGCAGGAAAGAGGACCAGGATGTGGGATTTTGGGGGCACACACACCGAAGGGCGGCCTCGAGGTCTTGGTTGACACGTTCAGTCTGACCGATTGACGGTGGTAACCTGAGGATAGGCTGGCAGTGGCTCCCAGAGCCTTGCAGAACGCCCTCCAGATGGAGGAGGAAAACTGTGGACCCCTGTCAGATACCACATCGCAGGGGATGCCATGGGGACCACATGATGGACCAGAAGATTGGCGGTCTAAAGAGCGAATGGAAGCTTGCGAAGAGGGCTGAAATGAGTGAATTTACAAAACCTGTCCAGTATGGAAAGTATGACAGTGAAACCTCTAAAGGCAGGGAGTCCAGAAACAAAGTCCAGCGATATGTGAGATCATGGGCGTGAAGGAATGGGGATGGGCAGCAAAAATCCAGCAGGGGCTTGGCGGGAAGACTTGCCTCTGGCATAAACAGAACAGGCCGCGACCAAGCTCTTTGAGTCCGAGTGAAGGGTGGGCCACCAAAACCGCTGAGACAGGAGGAAAGCAGTTTGTCCAGCTGCGGGATGACAAGCGAGCTTGGAACTGTGAGCCCACGTTAGCACCTTTGCACGAAGGTTGCGAGGAACGAACAGTCTTCCCGCGGAGCATCCAATTGACGGGGGGTTGTCCCTCCCAACCTTCATGACACGCCTCTCCACCTCCCACTGGACGGCACGAAGGATCTGGGACTGCGGAAGGATGTGTTCAGGACTGGCGTCCTCAACAGGCGGCTCATGCATCCGGAAAAAAAGCATCTGGCTTTCCATTGCGGGAACCAGGATGGTAGGTGAGTGTAAAGTTGAACCTGGTCAAAAAAAGGGACCATCGTCCCTGACGGGGATTGAGGTGCTAGGCTGAGCGGATGTAGGAAAGGTTCCTGTGATCCGTGTAGATGGTGAAGGGTAGGGACGACTCCTCTAACCAGTGCCTCCATTCCTGAAGGGCCAGGACCACCACTAATAGCTCCCTGTTGCCAACATCATAGTTGGCACAGTTGGCGCACGCTCAGGGGGCGATAGACGCCTGGAGAAATAGGTGCAGGGGTGCAGCCGTTGGTCCGAGCTGGAGCACTGGGAGAGCACGGCCCGGATTCCCGTGTCGGACGCGTCCACCTAAACAACAAAAGGGAGGGAGGGGTTAGGATAGATAAGAACTGGAGCGGAAGTGAAACACACCTTAAGGCGTGGAAAAGTCTGGTCGGCCTCCTGGGTCCATGTGAATGGAACCTTAAGGGATGTCAGCTTGTTCAAAGGCTCGGCAACTTTACTAAAATCCCAAATAAAGCGCCAGTAAAAGTTGGAAAACCCCAGAAACCTCTGCAACAGCTTTCTGGATGTAGGAGTGGGCCAGTCAACCACAGCCTGGATCTTAGCTGGGTCGGGTCTAACCTGCCCCTTTTCCACAATAAAACCCAAAAAAGACACAGAAGACACGTGAAATAAGCACTTTTGAGCCTTGACGTATAACCGGTTCTCTAACAATCTCTGAAGAAAGAGCCGAAAGTGATGACAGTGTTGTTGTAATGAGGAGGAAAAAATAAGGATGTAATGTAAATAAACAAACACAAACCTACCTAACATGTCACAAAGAACATCATTAATGAGACAATGCAAAACCGCAGGAGCATTAGTGAGGCCAAAAGGCATGGCGCAGTACTCAAAGTGGCCTAAGGGAGTGCTAAAGGCCGTCTTCCACTCGTCCCACTCTCTTATCCCGATAAGACAATAGGCATTACGAAGATCCAGTTTGGTAAAAATAACAGCATTATGAAGCGGAGTGAAGGCGGAGTCGAATAGAGGGAGGGGATATCTGTTGCTAATAGTAATCTTATTAAGTCTATACAAGGACGCAATGAGCCATCCTTCTTCTTAACAAAGAAAAAAACAGCCGCCAGGGGGAAGAAGGACGAATGTGCCCGGCAATAAGGGAAGAGGAAATGAATTCCTCCAAGGACCTCTGTTCACGCTGCGAGACGCGAAGAGAGAAGCGGGGCACCAGGTAAAAGATCTACCGGACGGTGAGGGGTGAGTGACATGGCACCATCAATACGAAACACCTCACGGAGTGAATGATACTCTCTCGGGACCCAAGAAATACCTGGGGTGTCAAATGAGGACCCGTTGGAAGGGGTGACGGAAGGCGAAGCAGACCGTAGACAGTGTGAGTAACAGAATGTGCTCCAGTTATCTATCTTATGAGCAACCCAGTCGATGAGCGGGCTGTGACGTCGAAGCAAGAGAAGACCTAACACAACAGAAGCAGAACGTGATGACATAATAAAAAATGAAATAGACTTGTGGTGATTGCCCGACAGTAAGAGAGAAGCGGCGCGTGTTTGGTGAGTAACTTTAGCTAGGCGGCGCCCGTCGAGGGACCGAACCTTCTAACACCTATCAATGGGCTCTGTGGGAATCCTAAGCTGTTCGACTAAACCACAATCAATAAAATTCTCATCAGCACCTGAGTCAACAAGAGCACATATAGAACAAGACTCCCCCCTTCACAGGACAGAGTACCTTCAATTAGAAGCCGCACAACCACAGATGTGGACGAAGGAGGAGGAAGAGATGCCGGCTTGCTCCTAGGAATGTCCTTGGTGGGGATTGAACGCCGAACAGCCGGAAAGAGGGAGCACTGAGCGATGCCGTGGTCTGCTGCTTCGCAGTACAGGCAAAGGTGGAAACGCACCCGCAGACTCTTCTCTGCTGCTGAAAGTCGGTTGGCTCCAAGCTGCACGGGCACCGCATCCTCGGCAACCTCCGGAGAAGAACCCGGCGGCAGAAACGGCGCTAGCAGAGAGGCTGACGGCTCCACGTAGACTGACGGCAGGGGTAAGTTCGAGTCTTGTGTAGGCTCCAACTATGCTGTCGGCTGCGTTCACGCATGCGGTTGTCCAGCCTTATAGAGAGAGAGATGAGCTTCTCCAAAGATGGGTCTCGTCCCTGACAACCAGCTCATCTTGCAGGCGGGAATTGAGGCTGGATAGGAAGGTGCTCCGCAGGGCCTTCTCATCCCACCCGCTCTCCGCTGCCGGGATGCGGAAGGAAATTGGATGGTCCGCCACCGAATAGGTCCCTTGGTGTAGAGCCGCTAGACGAGAGCCTGCCTCTCGCTCTCTTACTGGGTGGTCAAACACACTCTTGAGCTCTTTAACAAAAAGTGGTAAACTGGAGAGGAGCTCAGGCCTACTCTCCCCAACCACCATGGCCCAAATAGCAGCCCAACCTGCTAGTAAACCTATCATATAGACTACCTTGGCAGCTTGGAGTAGGTTAGTAGTTGTTGCTTGAAAATGAGTGAGCATTGATGTATAAACAGCTGACAACTCCCAAAGTCCCCCTCATACCTTGCCAGGTGAGGCAAGTTAGGCTCCCGAGGCAGATGGCTGGTGGACAAGAGGGCTGATGGGGTCACGGGTTGAGCAGGGTCAACTGATGTCATCCAAGCATGCATGTTCTTTTACCAGGGTAGTTAGGTCTTCTAAAGTCTGTTCATGACGGTCGAGAGTCTGACCCTGGGCCTTTAATGTCACAAAACAGGCCAAAACAAGAACTCAAGGCGACGGTGCAAAAAATACTGGAGACACCATGGAAAAAGTCACAAGGGGAACAAAACACTGAAATAGCATGAAGACACTACCAGGTGAGCCGGACGGAAGTACTGGGCTGGGCTGAAACGGAGGAGATGACTCCCGAATGGTAGCCCTGCAGCAGGTGAGAAGGTACACTGCGGAACGCTGTAGAACAAACACTATCTGTGGGCACAACCAACGGAGAATAATCCAACAATTACTGGCAGCAGCTGAGGTGGTAATAAGCCTGACTAATGAGTGCCAGCTGCAGGGCTCCAGTAGCTCCGCCCAGCTCAGGGTGCGTCAGCATCTGCAGGGCAGTAACAAAGAAGTGTAAGAACATGGACTGCAGCACCAAGATAGGGAAAGTATAAAACACAACACTAACCTGAGTCACAGTGGAGCGTGACAATTAGAAACCCGCCAGTTTTTGAATGTTTAATGCGGGCGGCGATTTGTATCACTGTTTGACGGTTCTTGAACGCATCTTTTTTGTTCTCACATGCTGCTCTCACACTACTATACTATATTTTTACCCTTTTTCTTTCACCTATTTCAGGGGTCTCAAACTCGTGCCATGGAGGGCCGAGGCGCTGCAGGTTTTCTCTCCAACCAGCTTCTCCAGCAGATGATTTTAATTAATGAGCTCATTCACTCAAATTGAAGAAGGTGTTGGTCACTAAAATCCCCGGCTCGGCTGGAAAGAAACCCTGCAGGGTCTCGGCCCGCCATGGTATGAGTTTGAGACCCCTGACCTGTTTGGTCCCCAATGCTGGCACTTTGTTTATAACGGTAAGATCGGATGACCTTATTGTGGTATATTTGCGGTCCCCTCCCCTGAAAAACAAACTCCAGCTGGATGGTGGGTCTGTGTTCAGTCAGGCAGTTAGGTTAAACACTTTCATCAAGGTTTTATGGTTTCTTATACATGTTGTGACCATATAGTAACCGATACATGATAACATGTCGCTAACAAGATATGGCCGTGTGTGTGGTGAAGCCAATTGCTAGTCAGCTCGTAGGTAGCCCGCTTGTTGTGGTGAAGTGTCAATGCACCAGTAACATAGTTTGACCGGCGGAACAATGTTAATAATGATAATGACAATGTCACTGTAGCTGTTTAATTTGCACGTGACATTATATATAAATGGAGCTTTGTTGGCGCTTCTTGGAATCTTTTTCAGATGGCTTTATTGGCAAAATGAGACTTTCCCATTACATGTCAGTTGTCTCTTTGATCTTTTTATGTCTTCTTAACTCAGAACACTTCATATTACCGGTGAAATACGTACATCAACAAAGACAGTGGTTTTTAAATTGACGTCATGACGAGGGGGCGGGGCTACCACAAACACTTTTCATTATTACCGTATTTTTTGAAGGGGGGGGACCACTGGACAAAGACAAGGGGATAAGATGAAAACAGAGTTAAGTAGAGATTGGAAACAGGGCTACAAGCTCGAACTATTCATGCAGCACTTCCGGGAATATGAAACTTTTATATCCATCCATCCATTTTCTATGTCGCTTATCCTCATTATGGTTGCGTTTACGCTGGAGCCTATCCCAGCTGACTTTGGACGAGAGGAGGGTATACACTGGACTGGTCGCCAGTCAATCACAGAACTTTAATATCCTAGAAATTAAATAATAATTCAGACTATTTCAACCGTTACGGTTTCACTTGCCTGCATTTTTGCACTTTCCTGAAAGGAAACATTGTAAACTAAGTATTATGTATTATTTCAAAAAGTTTTTTTTTATATGGAATTTGCATTTGTTGGAGAATTACCTGCTATCTTTTAGTAGCGTTTATGTTTTAATAATTAAAAAAAACATTACATCGACTTTGTGGTCGTATCTGGAAAACCGTCCAACACCTTGGAAAGGGGAAGCAGCCCCCAGTGCACACTGTTTACAGTGCGGACGGGGGCTTGCTGACCTCGACTGAGGATATAGTTGGTCGGTGGGGGGAATACTTCAAGGCCCTTCTTAATCCCGCTGACATACCTTCCGTAGAGGAAGCAGAGTCTGAGGATACGTATGTGGACAGTTCTATCACCGTGGCTGAGGTAATTGGGGTAGTTAAATCACTCCCCAGTGGCAAGGCTCCGGGGGTAGACGAGTTCCGCTCGGAATTCCTTAAGGCTCTGGATGTTGGGGGACTGTGTTGGTTGACACGCCTCTACAACATTGCATGGAAGTCGAGAACAGTACCTCTGGACTGGCAGACCGGGTTGATGGTCCCCATTTTTAAAAAGGGTGACCAGAGGGTGTGTTCTAACTATAGGGGGATCACACTCCTCAGCCTCCCTGGGAAAGTCTACTCCGGAACTTCGTGGTGAAGAGAGAGCTGAGCCGGAAGGCAAAGCTCTCTGTTTACCGATCGATCTACGTTCCTACCCTCACCTATGGTCATGAGTTATGGATCATGACCGAAAGAACGAGAGCGCGGGTACAAGCGGCTGAAATTAGTTTTCTCTGCAGGGTGGTACATAACCATAAATATATTCTTAGTTAAAAAAAATGCTCAAGATAAATAAGCATCGGATCAGATTGCACTGATGTCATCCTGTGTACTGCCAACAACCACTAGGAGGCAGAATTAAATGGTGTCTGGGGTCGCAGTGATATGATGCCATGCACTGTATTAATAAGTGCGCTGACAGTATTTGTTAAGAAATAACAACAAACGATTTATTTATTATTTATTCTTTAGCCTGATTTTTTTGACACAAGAGGTGGAAAAATCTATCTGCACATTGTAATAATGTATGCAGTGTGGAGTGCCTTTGGCAGGAAGTATTAGCCATCCTAATTAGACCAGAAAAGTAATTTCCAAATTAGAAACAGAGATCGTGACAGAGAATGTAAGGCTTAGTTAGACGGGTGCATCGCAATGAAAAAGTCACTATGATCTAAAACTGTGGTTTTTAAACTAGGGCGTTATGAACAAGGGGGCACAGGGCTACCACGAAAACTTTTCATTATTACCATATTTTTCGGGCTGGGGGGCTGAAAAGCATTTTATCTCCAAAAGGAGTGAGCTGCAAAAAATGTTTGGCAACCAGTGATTTAAAAGATGATATACTAGCATGGTTGAAGATAACCCTTGGCCATCCTCATAGCCTGTATTCTAGTGGCGGCTGCTGGTCATTCAAGGAAGGGAAGCTCATTTTTTCTGGCCTACATCATAAATGTGTTTATTTATTTATATGTAAATTCTAAAATTCTACCCTCTGTTTGGTTCAGTTGAGAACAACGGAATTAAAAACTTGGAAAATGCTCCGGGTGGAAGTTTATACTTTTAGATCGCCGCAGACATATTATCCAATCATCATGCAGAAGCCCCCCCAAAGACCCACAGAGATACCGAGCGTCTGATGGGCGGAACAAAGCTCAGCATTTAGCCAGTGACCATCCAGTTTTGCACAGTGAAACAACCCACTCCACGCTTCCCCATCAAAGTCCGTAGACTGAGTGAAAAAAAGGCACTGACACATTTAGTCAATTAAATGTACACACAGCAGTTATTATTACACATTCAATACTTTTTAGGGGGATATTTTAGGGGAAGCTGCAGTGTAGCTGTGCAAAACTACATTAGTAAATCACACTCCATGACGCCCTTAGAGCTACGCTGGACAACAAGTGTACAGCTGTGTTTTTTTGCTCATTAGCTAGTGCTTCTCAACTCTCATGCAGATTCAGAATCAGGTTTATAATCGCCATATGTGTTACCATACAAGAAATTTGACTCCGGTCAATATGGTCCTCTGTTACAAGGTACAAGAATAGTAATGCATTTACATACAGCAGAAGAAGGAGAATACAACTACGGTATACATATTTACATCTGATGCCGTGGGTTGATTATAATTATGGTATTTACAGTGTTGCAGGTTACAGCGGGGATCTGTGAACGCAGTGTGGGCCGCGTGTGTCACTTCAGTGCTGTGACCCGGCTGAGAGTAAGGGTTGTAGGGGTGAGTGTAACAGATGCCAGCAGGGATGGCTGTGCAAGTTAAGCTCACACCATGTCACCTTAAAAGCCACAGTGGGACGACGAGCTGACAGCTCAGGTTTTTAGCTCGTCAGCCCGCACTGCTCAACTCTCATCTGTGGATCCCGGTTTGATCCCTTGTGTGTGTACAGCAATGGACCAATTGGGTTACATGCGTAAAAAAGTGCACTACAGTGTACAAAATAATAGCAGTGCAATGCGACTAAACCAGATTAATCACTGTTATTAGTATATTGTTATTGCTACATGGCAAACAAGTGAGCAGTAGCTGCAGTAGATTCTCAGAAAACAAACAAGACCCAGCATTCATAATATACATGCTCTTAAGGCTGTGCAATTGGGCAATTAGTTGAAAGGGGTGTGTTCAAAAAAATCCATCCATTTTCTGTACGGAAATCCGTGCGGAGTCTGCTCCAAAACTGCGGGGGTCAGTATATCAAAAACACATGTCTACTAAACTAGAGCGGTAGAAGTTTGCTATTGTTTAGTCGACTTCCAACATGGCGACGCTTGCATGTCTACTTCTTGAAGAGGAGTAATTGTGTTGTATTTATTTGCTGCGACAGAAAAGGAAGAGAAGGCCACTCGTCCTTAGAATAGGAGGAGGCTACATGCAAAGCACAAGCAACTCGTGCTGCAATCGCAGGTACTGCTTTGAAATGGAAATAAAACACACTTTTAATGCACATCAATGCGCCCTGGGGGGCGCCACTGGAACAGCTGCGGCCGGCAAAGCCTTGCGCGGCGCTGCTACCGGCAGCGGCTGTGCGTCCTCTGCTGCACAGCAGGACGCACTAGCCCCCCCCTTCAAAAGGCGGATTCCAGACGCCTTTCACCGCCACAGGAACCAGGGAAGGGTGGAGGGAGCCTTGGGGGAGGGCACCGAGCTCACCCTATCGATGTCCTCCGGCCGGAACTGCCGGGTATCTCCGTCGCCATCGGGTCGGTGTGTGCGCAGCAGTTCCCAGGCACACCCACACCATCAGGACAAGCGTGCCGTCTGCCCCCCACACCATGTCCTCCAGCTCTTCCGCCGTGAAAGTGGCAGTTTGCATCTCCATTGCCTTAAATATTTTGAGCGTCCAAAAATCGCGCTCCGCGAGGTCATTGTCTGGTCAGATCATTCAGTTACGTTCTCTTCTCGGCATTGTGGTGACGACTCCGAGGATGCGGAGAGCAGGACGCCGAGCAGGTCAGGAGAAAGTTTTTCTTTATTACTTATGGCTGCAAGGCGGCGCAGCAGACAAGAAACACTAAACAACGCAAATGATCCGACGACCATGACAAGAACACACCTGAACTAAATAGAAATGAACTCAAATTAGCGACAGATGTGACAGATAAGCAAAGCAGGGAGACACCAACAAACAACAACAGGAAGACCTATCAAAATAAAAGCGGAGAAACAGGAACTGAGGTGTAAAAGAGAACAAAGGCAAAGGTGTCACGCAGATTAATACACAAATTGTGACAGTACCTCCCCTTCAAGGACGGATCCCAGACGTCCTAAGTCCTGAGTCACAGAAAGAGAAGGGCAGTCGGAAGACAGATGGTTGGTCGCCGGCATGACCCCTCCGGGGGTCGGTCGGGACGGGGACCCAAGAGAAGCCAGCCGGAGGGCAAGCAAGGAGGAGGCGGCAGGACACCTCCGGAGGCCGGCCGGGACAGTGAGTCTGACGAAGACGGCGAGATCCTTGTCGGCCGGGACAGCACATTGTCGGGTCTGGGGCCCTAGGCGCAGCTGCAGTGGGCGCAGCCTTCAAAGGCGGAACTGGTGCGGTTGCAGCGGACGGAGCGGCTGCAGTGGGCGGAGCCCTGGATGGCGAAGCTGCAGTGGACGGAGAAAGCCTTTGGAGCCTTGGGAGGTGGAGCTGCAGCAGTGGGGGAAGCCTTGGGAGGTGGAGCTGCAGCAGCGGATGGCGCCCTGGGAATCGCAACAGGAACGACTGCAGAGGACCGCACCCTGGAGGGCGCATCAAGAGCGGCTGCAGCGGACGGCGCCCCGGGAGGCGCAACAGGTGCGGCTGCAGCAGATGGCACCCTGGGAGACGCCACTGGAGCAGCTGCGGCCGGCGGGACTTGCCGTGGCCCCCACACCGGCATTTTATTCCACGCGTCTCCAGCCGTGTAGCTAGAAAAATCCGGAGGTTAATTAACCTAACATGCATGTTTTTTGAAAGTGGGAAAAAACCGGTGTACCCAGAGAAAACCCACATACGCATGGGTGAACATGTAAACTCCACACAGAGATGCCCAATTGAGATTCAAACCCTGATCTCCTGACTGTGTCGTCGACATGCTAACCACTGGACTACCATGCGGCCGCTATTAACTTTACAAACACAACACTACAGTATTTTGTATAGACATTTTTGTTCCTAGAATTTGGGAATCCTGGGAATCACCAAACCAACATTTAGTTGAATGACTCCATGCTTCACATCTGTGTGGCATGGAGTCAACCAACTTGGGCACCTATCAGCTGTTATTCCACTCCAAGATTCCTTAACAACATTGCACAATTTATTAAGAATTCTTGGTTTTGCTTCAGAAACAGCATTTTTGATCTCACCCCACAAGTTCTCTATAGGATTAAGGTCTGGGTAATGGGCTGGCCACTACATAACGCGAAACAACATAACAAAATTTTCCTGGTTTACTAGTGTGCTCCCGGTCGTTGTCTTGTTGAAACAGCCATTTCAAGGTCATGTCCTCTTCAGCATAAGGCAACATGACCTCTTCAAGTATTTTGACATATGCAAACTCATCCACGATGCCTGCTATGTAATAAATAGGCCCAACAGGAAAACAAACATGCCCATATTGTGATGCTTCACTGTGTACTGTGGTTTGAATTCGGAGTGTAGGGGTCATCTCACAAACTGTCTGTGGCCCTTCAACCCAAAAAGAACTATTTTACTCTCATCAGTCCACAAAATGTTCCTCCATTTCACTATAGGCTAGTTCATGTGTTCTTTGGCAAATTGTAACCTCTTCTGCACATGCCTTTTTTAAAAAGAGGGACTTTGCGGGTGATTCTTACAAATAGATCAGCTTCACACAGACGTCGTCTAACTGTCACAGTACTTTGGTATGGTATGTTTTAATTTGTTTCCAACATGCATACATTGTACAATGAATGATTCATGTTACATCCCGCAGTTCCACATGCCCAAAAAAGAGTGGGAAGAAGCAGAGCTTATTAAATCCTAACCTCTCGTCATATGAATTGCTCAAACATACATAAATATACATACATAAACATATATATATATATATATATA
>QODF01000046.1:792726-951703 GCA_024372805.1 Oostethus manadensis
ATGTAGACCGGTTGGGCAAACTCCCACATACCCTCGAGTACCCTTGCAAGGGTGTAGAGCTGGTCCAGTGTTCCGCGACCGGGACGAAAACCACATTGCAGCTCCAATAACCGAGGTTCGACTAACGGTCGTGCCCTTCTCTCCAGCAAAGACAGAGCTCTGTTTTACTATTAGTTTATTATTAGAGTCTAACTTCTTTTCTTTTGCCATTTTGCTCTATATACCCAATTTTTGTTGTTTTTTGTGGCACAATTCTATTTCTACAGTGTACCACAGGCCAATAAAAACAAGCTGCAGGCTGCACTTTGCACACCCCTGGTATTAAGGTATAAATTGAACATAAACAAAAAAACAGAATATTCTCACACATCCACTTTGACTTTGGAAAACAGTATTCCACATGTTTGCATGTTTTCTGAAGCCTCTCTAACCTCTCTACCCGCTGGTTGTTATGTTCTAAATCACACCACAAATTGATCTGTAACCAAGTCAAATGATATATATAAAAATATTTTAACAATCGGATTAAATTGGATGCCAAAAAATGTGGATCGGGACATCCCTATAGGTAATAGTTATTATCAAGCAAGTAAATTATGCTTCCAAATAGTAAACAATCTTGTATGTGCAATATGCAACATATACACTAATTGATCAATCCATTATCAACGACTATTTTGTTATTCAATTTGTTTTTTAACTCAAAAATTTAAATATCCCTGTCATTTCAGCCTCTCAGATGTGAATATGTTTTAATTTTCTTAATCATTCATGAGAGCACGCCTATTATCGTTGTGTTTTAGGCCAAAAAAAAATTCTCACACATCGGTTTTGACTTTGGAAAACAGTGGTCGATATGTTTGCCTGTCTTCTGAAACCACCAACTGTTTGTGTTTGGTTCATACTCAATTGGTCCATTTAGAGCCTAACCGATTACTTGATTATTCAAAACAACAAGCTTCAGCTTAAATGCTTAATTGACTAACAACTGAACAATTGTGAGTTGCAAAGAAACTGCAAATAGAAACTCCAGTCCATTGCGCTTTTCCAAACATCCGGTTTTCCAGTCATCTGGAATGTAGCACAATGTTGCAGCAATGCCAAGACACCATTGCCGTCCATGAGCTCATCTTTGATAGTCTAGTATTTCAGAAGTACTAATTGATTTGCCTGAGAAACGTAGTAGCCTGTGCAATTATATCGTTCATTCATTCTATGCCGCTTATCCTCATTAGGGTCACGGGTATGCTGGAGCCTATCCCAGCTGGCTTTGGGCGAGAGGCGTTGTACACCCTGGACTGGTCGCCAGTCAATCGCAGGGCACATATAGACAAACAAACATTCACACTCACATTCATTCCGATGGACAATTTAGGGTCGCCAATTAACCTAACATGCATGTTTTTGGAATGTGGGAGGAAACGGGAGTACCCGGAAAAAACCCCACGCACGCACGGGGAGAACATGCAAACTCCACACAGAGATGTCCAATGGAGAATCGAACCCTAACCCTCCTGACTGTGAGGCCAATGTGCTACCCACTCGACCACCGTGAGGCCCAATTATATTGCTAATACATGTATTATTACACCGCTCAGCAATACTAATATGACATTACTCATTCTTATACCATCATCATATATCAACATATCAATCACATATTATGACTAATTCTTGGAGTTCCATATAATTTGTATGTATACATGAGAACTGTATTTAATAAATATATTGATTAATTGTGTGGATGGTAATAATAATTAATTGGATAAAACAACACGACCACTCTTGGCCAAGTGTCCCATGCTGTGCCTTAAGGAGACATGATTATGGAGGTCCTTTGTGAGTAGCAGGAGGAGCTTCTGCAGCCGAGCCTCCACTTGTCTGCCCTAATCTGGTGATTTTATGATGTAAATGACCTATGCTGTGCAATAAAAGAGTCAAGATTATAGAGGTCCACTGCAAGAAGGTGGATGATCTCCTGCAGCCGAGCCACCATTTGTCTGCCCGATTGTGGTGATTTTATTGTATGAGTGTCCTATGCTGTGCATTAAAAGAGACAAGAGTTTGGAGGTCTGCTGCAAGAGATGAACCTCCACTTATCTGCCCTAATCTGGTGTTTTTATTGCATACATATGTTTTCATGTATGAAATTATTATCTTCATCACTTATGCCTCTGTTTAAGATCAATTTTGTCTATGACCTAGAAATTCTGATTTTATTATAATAATAAAGATTAAAGAAGAGAACACTAATAATGGTAATGGTCATTATAGAGCAAGTAAATTATGCTTCCAAATAGGAAGCATGTATGTGTGTATATGTAGGTGTAATATACTTCGCATGATCGATCTGGGTTATAACATTATTTCCAACGGTATAATATAGTTATTATACTATAAAATACAAGTATAATAACTAATAATAATAACAATAATAATAATAATACGCTGAAATATAATTATCGTATTATACAGTTACTTATGAATTATTGTGAGCCAATATCACATAAACTGGTGATATGGTTAGTACGCACTATAATGAAATGAATATACAATATGATATCTCATCACTGCTTTTGTGCCAATAACCCACGTATCTTCTCTCTCCCTTATGACAGCTTGAAGAGACTAGATTGGTCTGCTATCTTCATGGCTGGTCAGTACTGGTACACTCCTACTTTAATACGCTCCTTATGCTTTCTCCAGTCATGTACTGTACAAGGGTTGCAAAATCTCTAGCATCTCTTTGCAGAGCCCAACTTTCCCCCGCTGCCCGGATTCATTCCACTCAAGCCATGCTTCTACCAGGACTTTGATGAGATTCCTGAGCAGCACCGCAGCCTGTGCAAGAAAATGTACCACCTGTGGATGTGTGGGTGGCATTAAGTCTTCATGCTATGTATATAATAGCCGCTACTAAATGTTACAAGACCTTCATGAGGCTATGATAAGTCTTGCAGATGGAATCATCCGTGTTGCCGTCTTCTGCACTCGTGATAACAGCAATTTACAACAACAGGGAGATGCTTTACAAGGGTTCTCCTGCAATAATAGCCTGTGCAAAGTGGGTTGTATTTGCTGGCGAATAACTTGCCAGGCAGATGGTCTCAGTTTGAGCGTGGCGATGCTTAGGGATAGACTTGTGTAACTTCTTTTTTTTTTATACCATTTTACAGCACCGTAAACAAACAGTGCAATGAGGCTGGTCATAATGCATTCACCCTATAACAAGTTTACATTTAAAAGCTATACAGATATATTGTTTTTTTTGCAGAGAGATAAGAAATAATGCTACTGGAAATATTCAGCCCTGTGTTGGAGCCTTGATGGCCAAGCTAATCAATTCCACAAATGAATAGTTTGATGCGTGGATTTTCAACAGAAGCCACCTAAAATGCAAACTTTATAGAATTACGCAAATATGCAGATTATTAAAGCTTGTTTGTGTAAATATGCACCACAATATTGCATTTAAACAATTTTAAATCTAACACACTATGGTCATAATATAGGATATAAGCGGTATAAGTGTACATGACAACAATTCTCACCAAACACTGGTACTTACAGACTTATTTACAGACTTATTTTCCACAACAAGACAACACTTTGCACTCAGATATATAATAAGTGAAAAAGTTGCTCTCTTTTGCTAACACTAGCACACTCTATGGAAGCCTGTAAGAGTCAAACAACCAAAATGAATGAAAGCCTATATCAGGGGCGCCGAAAGTGGGCAAAATGAGCTGAAAAATTAAAGAAAAATATTTGTAATATAAGAAACAAACCAAAAACAAAGAAAGTTAAACATTTTAGAAAATTAGTTTGTAAAAAAAAGTTATAATGCTACAATAATAATGTCAAACATGAGAATATACTCATATTATTACAAGAAAACATCTACAAGATAGTTGGAATATTTGTAGAAAAAAAACTGCAAAATGTAATGAAAAAAAGTTCATACTAATAATTATTGATAACACAAGATTGAGACGCATGCTTTTTTTTTGTTTATATAAAAACATCTCTGCATTAGGTTGGTTTAAAAAATGTAAAAGTTGCCTTCACATCTTTTGATTTTTTCAGCCTGGGATTTTTGATAATGACCTATTTTACTTTTCCCCGCTGTATGTGATAAGTTCCGTGATGTATTGTGAAGAGGGCAGCACGCAAACCGTTCCCATTAGTATGTGTTGAGACATTTTTAGTGATATAATTCTTATACAAGTGTAAAAATAAGTTAAATATTGAGATCATTGTTATCCTTCTGCAGGCCTCTTCTTATTTATATATAATAACACAAGCAGGAACAGAATGCTCTGATTATTGTTGTTTATGTAAGGCCTTGCATGCACTTAGCATATAATGCTAAAGACTCGTTTTTGTCTGGCTGACATTCTCATTTTATGCATGCTTTTGTGTTTCCGAGGTCAAACATGAGCCGAGCATGTGGCTAACCCGGAAGCGTTGGAGCCTAAATTACACCTTTGTACGTTTTTATGTGTTTCAGTAAACAGCGCCACGCTGGCTGTCAATCTCATCGGCTGCTTGGCGTGGATGTTCGGAGGAGGAGGCGTGACCAACTTTGGCTTGTCCATCATATGGCTGCTCATGTTCACGCCCTGCTCTTATGTGTGCTGGTTCAGGCCCATATACAAGGCTTTCAAGTAAGCACTGACTATCATATCTTGTTATTTTTGTTTCTGCTCTCAGTATGTTAAGCGTAACCCCTCTATGGTCCAACAGGGGGCACTGGTGTACAAGTTTTTGTTTAACACTTGGTCAAACCCTTCTATGTGAAAATACTATAGTACATACTAATACGAATGCTACATTCCAAAATAAATTGTGACTCCAGCAGAAGAATAATCAAGACTATTTTCTCCTCAGGAGTGATAGCTCCTTCAACTACATGATGTTCTTCTTTGTGTTCATGGCTCAAGTGGGCATCAGTATCATTCAAAGCATCGGTATCCCGGGATGGGGAGTCTGGTAAGACACCAAATCATGTAAGACACCAAATCATGCTCCATATTTTGAGAAAAATATGTACTGTAAACAATTTCTCTACATTAATCACAAAGAAATGGGGGCAGGGGTTTAGTGGAGGCATTGATATAACAACTACTTTTTTAAACTTTAATAGTGATTGTGAGGGCATGAGCATTACCTGGACATCAAACCTTAGTGCCCCTCTTGACCACATGGCCATTTAACAAGTACAAGTCATCCTCCAACAGTTTGCAGTTCAAATTTCGTGGCTTCATCTATCACGGTTTTACAAAAAATATATATAAAATATATATTTTTCCCTAAAAAAGCATTTTCAAACATTAAAATGGCTAACTACACGTATAAGGTTTTCCGGAGATGCATTCAAAGAAGGCGTGAATGATTTGTAGTAATCCACACTAGTCACTAGATGTCAGTAATGTTACTGTAATGTTCAGCGAGACACACCAAACCCAGATTTGAACGCCGGAAAAACAGGGTTTTGTTGCACGTTTGAATGATCTCAATCCAGGCACCATAATGCCTAACAAAAACACCAACCACTGATGCTGCAGTAACCCACGCCAAATACTACACTACTACTAATACTACTATTACTACTACTACATTATTGGGTAATAAAGGTGTGTAAATGTATGGGGGTGTTACCTAAAGGGTCATTGATATGATTTAGCAACGTTGCATAAATATGTTGTATATTGTTTGTAATTAAGTTCTATGTTGCAATTACCATTGGCCTTAAAAAAAAGCAAATTTTATAAATCATGTAAGTGACCCCTTAATGTCTAGAGGGCTCTAATAATGTTAAAAACTGTATTTAGAAGCTTCTGTAGCCAAGGATCGGACCGCCAAGGCCTCTGCCTCCGGCGGCCACCCAGCTGTCTACCCCCCCTGGCTACCCCCCCTCCCATGAGTGGTAAACTCATGGGAGGGGGGACCCACGTTACCTTTTCGGGCTCTGCACCGGTCTGTCTTGGTGAAAAGAGAACTGAGCCAAAAGGCAAAGCTCTCAATTTACGGGTCAATCTACGTTACTACCCTCACCTATGGTCATGACCTTTGGGTAGTGACCGAAAGGACAAGATCGCAGGTACAAGGGGCCGAAATGAGTTTTCTCCGCAGGGTGGCTGGGCTCTGCCTTAGAGATAGGGTGAGAAGCACCGTCATCCGGGAGAGACTCGGAGTAGAACCGCTGCTCCTCCGCATTGAGAGAAGTCATATGAGGTGGCTCAGGCATCTGGTTAGGATGCCTCCCGGACGACTCCCTGGGGAGGTGTTCAGGGCACGTCCAATCGGTAGGAGGGCTCGGGGAAGACCCAGGACACGCTGGAGAGACTATGTCTCTCAGATGGCCTGGGAACGCCTCAGCATCCGCTGGGAAGAGCTAGACGAAGTGGCCGGGGAGAGGGACCTCTGGGCTTCCCTGCTTAGGTTGCTGCCCCCGCGCCCCCGACCTCGGATAAGCGGAAGAAATTGGATGGATGGATTTAGAAGATCGCAATGATGTATTTCGCAAAAGATGTATTTAGTATGCTCCAACTACAAAAATAATATAATACTGTAATATCAGTAAGGAGCAAACTGCTCGGCTAGACAGTACGGCGAGTGTAACACGCATTCATACCAAGAGCTGGTATAACCAGGTTAGGGGTAAATAACGTCTGTTTGAAATTGTTATTGCCATTTTCATTTTAGTGTCTAACATCAATTTACCTATTTGCATAGTTGTAAAACAATTATAGACCAAAATCAGAGGGAGCTTTGAATTTTTCTCAGTTCAAACTTGAACTGTTGTTGAAATATGTCATCTTTTCTGCAAGACTAAAGGTGGGATCATACACAGAAAACCAATTATGTGTGTTGATGCCCTGGCATTGCTGCAGCATAGTGCTACATTCCATAGGACTGGGCGCATGTAGAGGTAGATCAAGCTGCTGTTTATGATGCTTCAAATGCAATGAAATGTGTGCCTGTAGACACAAGTGATAATGACAATGTTTTTTGGAGCTAATTAGAGACCCTGGCAGTTGTTTGCGTTGGTAGCCTCTGGCAACAATAACAGATTCTGAGGTTAGATTTCTATTTAGGAAAAAAACAAAGAGATAAAAATGACAATAACAATCAAATAATATCTATAGTGTATTAAAAAAATCAAAAATGTTAGGTGACAGCGTGATAAATGTAATAAAAATAATTCCATCAGACGGCTTATTAGTATGCAGCAAATGCTACAAATACAAAAGCGTTTTTAACCAGACCATATAATCTGACTTTTCCTTCTGAAACACGCTTCCACCCAACAATGTCTGCCGCCGCCATTAACACGACAGTGATGGACCATTAGAACTTACCCCCGTGGAAGTTTTATGACAGGTGTGTTATTAGATTTTTAGAGGCCGTTAACGAGCGCCTGACTCGGCCTGATGATCACAAATGAATCATATTATTATTACGACAGCCTCCGTAAAGTTTATAAATGTCACTTTTAGGTACACACCTGTGCGAAGAAGTGTCGGAAAACTTTTTTAATCGCCTCGATACTTTTAAGTCCACAAAATGATTGGCATTTAACGTCCAGATGGCCAAAGCGGTGCTAATGTTGTCTTAGAGGGGGTCTCAAATATCAGCCGTGATGCATTTTTAATCATAAAAGTGTCATTTTTTTTTCCAGTGGCTGGTTGGCGACTATCTCCTTCTTCAGTTATAATATATTGATAGCGCTGGTCATGTTGGTTCCCACTCTCATGTTCACTGCTGTCGCGTCGTTGTCCTTCATGGCCCTCACTAAGGTAAGAGACAAGAGTTTGGATTCATGTGTTAGGCATTTGTTAAGTACACAAAACAAAAGATGTCTGTTTTAAATGCTCCTCTTGTACTGGAGGCGTTCATACTTTGACGGTAGCAGAGTGTGCAGGTGGACCTGGCGTGCACAAAGTGGTGTTTCGAGCCATGGAAGAAAGTAAAAAAAGATGCGTCAGGTTATATTTAAGCAATTAAGCAATTTTGTCACCTAAAAAAAGAAAGGTCGCCTTTCAGGTACATCTCCGAAAATCAGAATGTAGTAAACCTTGCTGTTCACTGGAGTCACGTTCCAAGACCACCAACGATACCCACTTACCTCAACTCTGGCACTGGTTGACCTACCATGGAATGTCACCTTTTGCCAGTCATCATTACGTATGACTTGTTTATTTCTAGCCGACTGCAGCTTCAGTCCGGTCCTTGGCAAGCACCCCCAAATTCTTGAATGGATTTTGCAGTTATGTCTTTTTCATTCCGCTCAACTTTTTATAAATACAGTGCATCCTCGACTTACGCAAATCTCATTATACTAAAAATTCATAACACGGAACGGGCTTCGAAGAAATGTTTGTCCCATTTATTCATTCATTCATTATCCTCATTTAATTAAAAAATATTCAAAATACGAAAACCAGAGTCGAAAGTGCCACCATACAAGCTGTCCTCCACTGGGGCGGTAATGCACCAAAGCAATGGATACCAACCACCAAAGAAGAAGAAGAAGCTGCCCTCTTCCTTTTAACGATGGCCAATCACAGCATCCCTTTGCTCAAAGTACCGAAAAGCTCCGGTCCATTGATTTTTAAAACATCATAGTGTTAAGTCTAGTATGTAATGTAGTTAATTCATTTAAAGCAAGTAACAGCACATAAACTTACGTATGATTTCTGCCATCTGTCGTCTGCCTCCTCATTTTTTTATTTTTCCTAACGACATTTATTTTTTTTTAAAATTGTTTTTATTATTTTCTCATTGTTTTTTACACATGCATGCACATATACCATATTTCTTTCGGGTGGGTACAATATTTACACTTTATACAGCTGGAGCGAATCACGCCATTTATACGCAAATCTTGCCTCATAATATGAAAATTCCAAGACACAAAAGCCCCTCAGCAACTAATTAATTTTGGATCGTGAGGTTCCACTGTATTTGGATACAGCACTCTGGGAAGAACCACCTTCTTTAGCTGTGACCCCTCCTTGTGCGGGGTGTCAATGACTATCTTCTGGACAAGTCAGCTGTCTTCCCCATGATTGGGTAGCCTACTGACCCGGACTTGAGAGACCGTTTAGAAAGTCCAGAAAACCTTTGCAGGTATTTTGAGGTAATTAAGCAATTAAGATTTTCCAATATTGAAGTTTTTCCACATATAACGATTTTTTGCGGTAAACCGGTTCTAGACCCAATCATGATCAGTGAATTTCCACAAAGTAGAATATCTTATTGGTAGAATATTTTTGTAGTTAGAGCACAGTGAACCTGTTAACAATGTAAATATGAATATGCACAAACACCCTGTACTATGCAGTGCACTGTATATATACAGTATATGTATATACAGTATATATATACAGTATATATATACAGTATATATATACATACAGTATATGCATACATTACAACACAACTGAAAACAAAATGCATTTTTTAAACAAAACTTTTCATCATTAAGGGAGGAAAAAAAATCCAAACCTGCATGGCCCTGTGTGAAAAACTGGTTGGGCCACCTTTAGCAGCAACAACTGCAATCAAACGTTTGCGATAATTTGCAATGAGTCTCTTACAGCACTGTGGAGGAATTCTGGCCTACTCATCTTTGCAGAATTGTTGTCATTAAGTCACATTCGAGGCTTTTCCAGCATGAAGCACTTTTTAAGGTCATTCCACAGCATCTCAATAGGATTCAGGTCAGGACTGTGACTAGGCCACTCCAAAGACTTCATTTGTTTTTCTTCATCCATTCAAAGGTGGACTTGCTGGTGTGTTTTGGATCAAGGTCCTGCTGCAGAACCCAAGTTGGTTTGAGGTCACAAACAAATGGCCAGACAATCACTTTCTGGATTTTTTGGTAGACAGAAAAATTAATGGTTCAATTTATCACAGCAAGTCTTCCAGGTCCTGAAGCAGCAAAACATCCCCAGACCATCACACTACCTCCATCATATTTTACTGTTGGTATGATGTTCTTCTTCTGAAATGTGGTGTTACTTTTACACCAGATGTAATAGGACATACACCTTCCCAAAAACATTTTTATCTCGTCAAACCATAGAGTATTTTCCCAAAGGTCCTGGGGATCATCAAGATGTTTTCTGGCTAAATTAAGATGACCCTTAATGTTCTTTTTGTTCAGCAGTCATTTTTGTGGGGACTTTTGTGACCTCTTGAATGAGTCGCTGCTCCGCACTTGGGGTAATTTTGATTGGCTGGCCACTCCTAGGAAGGTTCACCACTGTTTAATGTTTCATCATTTGTGGATAATGGCTCTCACTATGGTTCACTGGAGTCCCAAAGCTTTAGAAATGGCTTTAAAGCCTTTTTCTGACTGATAGAGCTCAATTAATCTCAGTTAAATTGTGGTTTAACAGGGGAATCACTTTTTCCACTTTTTCCACTTGTTTTACCAAATATTTACTACCCAACATAGTAGACATAACTGAAAATAAGATTATATTTGTGTTTTTGTTCATTTTGCCATTTTTATGCTTGAAAATTTGGGCTAAGAATACTGACAATTTTATTAAAAATGCATATTTTTTATTAATAATATTCTGTAGTCAACCACTAAACAGATACAAATTATAATTTTATTTTAAAAATGGACATAGAGTGAAGCCGCAAAATTTGAACCACAAGATGGCGAGGGCTGACACTATTCTAATTTTCTGAAAAACAAAATTGTCTTTTTCTAATTTCTTGAGATGCACCTATATATTCGCGTTCTGGAAACCAAAAGGTGGCGTTTCACGTCTTCTCCCCTAAGCTAGTCAAAGCATTTCTTCCGTCACTCACACAGACCCGTGGGGAGATTATGTGGTTCTCTGACATAAAATATCAGAGGGGATCGCCTAAATATCAAAAAGATGATATCTTGTGATCCTCACTTTGGCTACAGATCCATAGCTTCTACCGGGGGAGCGGGGGCAGCATGTCCAAAGCGCAGGAGGAGTGGACCACGGGAGCCTGGAAGAACCCTCACGTCCAGCAGGCGGCCCAGCAGGCGGCCATCGGGGCAGCCGCCGGCGCCATGCAAGATCAGTACTCGGCCCCGCAGTATAACGACAACCAAATGTAACCTTGTAACCCCGCAGTTGTCAGGAAAAGGCCAAAGGTTGAACGACAACCTCACATAGCAAGTTTGAACAAAGGGATGACGCGTGTTTACTAGCACTTCAAAGAAACATCACATCACAGAAATGGGTTTTCAAGCTGTTTCGTCATGTGGCAAACACATCGCTCGTATTGTTGAATATTTTATATTCTTTCATATGCTAGTCATGTCTTGCTCTTAATTCCTATATTCTGTCCTATTTGACTGTTTGTGTTAACGGCTAACCGTGTTACAGCCAAAGACATTAGAATTGTGAGTATTTGAACGGTTGAATATGGATATTACTTCATATGAGTGTATTAGTATTAGTAAAGACGTTGTAAGATTTGGAATGTTATTTGGGATTAAGATGAACTCGGTGACCTCAAGATGATTTCACTGATTTCTATGCTCTGACACTTTTCTTTCCACTGTGAATGCTATGCAAGAGTAAGCGCGCCGCATTGAGAGGAGAGACAAAAAGCTTGCAGAATAAAGTCATAAAACTATAAGGGTGACGTTTAAATACTGCAAGAAATAAAGTGTAAGACAAAGAAAAAATATATATATTAAACTAAGATAATTATGAGAAAAACTGTTGTCAATTTAATACAATAAAGTTGTACAGTTACAAAAATGAATAAAATATTATGAGTAAATATGCAAAAAAAGTTCAAATGTGAAGTTGCAATTTTTTGAGCATTGGAGAATTGTTTTTTAAATAATACAAGATATGTGTATGTACAAGCATTACATTATTTATTTTTTGAGAATACAGATAAAATAATGAAGACGTGCATACTGAAAAATAACAGCTGTAATATAAGGACAAAAATAACCCTAATTTTGCAAAAATAATGTGAGAATAAAGCTGAAATATAAAAGTGATGTGATAAGAAAATACAATCGCATCAATTTTATTTGATGCAATTTTACCAAAAAAAGGTTTAAAAAAAGGTAGCAGTCGTTTTTGCATAACGCCTGCCATATTATGAGGCAGAAAACACAATAAATATGAAATAGTAAAGCTGCAATTTTCAAATAATTCTATTTTTAAATTTGTTATTATTGTTATTATTTTTGACCACAATAAAGTCAAAAATTATGAAAATAACGTTCAAGTATAACGAGGACAAAAATGGTCTGTTGTATTTAACTTTGTGTGAGATGTTTGACACTAAATTGTTGAAATGAAGTGTACACCTTTGACTTGTAACTATATGCTCTTATTCCTTTGCATTGTGTTTTAAATTTTACATTTTATCATGTAGTCATCATTTTAATTCCCTACTGTACTGCAGTATGGAACTTTGTCCATCCATCCAATTTCTATGCCCCTTATCATAACTACAGCTACAGGCGTTGTTTTGTATTGGTATGAAATAGAAAGTATGCACTTTTAGAATTCGACACATCTTGATATGTGCCTGTTTGACCACCAGGAGGCGCTATGGGTATTAATAGGAAATGATCGACATAATGAACAAGTTAAGTTACCTTCAGTCATCCTTCACCAACAACAGTCTGAATGTATTCCGGCGCATTCTGTTTCCCGTTTCCTGTCTCTCTGCCTGCTTTAGTTCAAGGAAACCCAAAGTGATCAACATTCTGCTCGTGTCTTTAATGCTGGGACATATATCCCCAGCTGTAATTTGCATCCCAATAAGGCACCGTGACGCAAAGCATGCAGGATATTGTCATTCATCATCAGCGGCCCTTTTTTCCGGCAAGGTCTTTATGTTCATTTAAATTCTCTAATGCACGGCTGTTGTTTATATTAATTGGTCACAACATTAGGTACACTTGCATGATTAGAATTGTTTAAAGACAGCTGGTGGAGGTCTCGTGGGATACGTTGTGGTTGTCTACGACCATGCATTTGGGGCTGTAACTTTTTTGACGGCAACTAGAGGATTTTTGACTTATGTTTTTACAGCAAGTCCTTTATAGCTGTAGAGGACTCCGGTCATTTAGAGCAGTGGAGTCCAAAGTGCGGCCCAGGGGCCATTTGCTGCCCGTGACTTGTTTATTATTGGCCAGCAGCACGTTGTGAAAGTCAAATGAAACACTAAAAAAATGGAAAAAGCGGCACAGAAAGGCAATGTAAATAAAAAAGATGACATGCTGCGACTACGGTAATAATTGATAACACAAATGTATCTGCAAATAGGTTTTTAATAGCCTTTTTGTGTGTTAAACTGAAAGAAAAATGTTTAAGTGGAAAAATTTGGACGTTCCTGATATCGAGAGTCTTTAGGTCTGTAAGTCTGTAGGTCCTTAAAAACAGCAGCGCACTCCTGCCCTATAGAAAGTAAGGTATAGCAGAGTTTCCCATTAACATTACACATATAATAAGTCATTTCAAAAATACCTGGTAACAAAGGTGATGATGTCTCCTATGTATGTTTCCCCAACATGGACATGCGATTATGCAGCGCTGCATATTCCCACAAGACCGAGTAAACACTTTAATTGCCACACACGGAACTCCCCAGACAATAGTGGCGGTGACAGCCCCAAGATGCAAGTTGTGCTCGCCTTCAGGTAAACAGGACAGGCTGTCAACTGCAGAAAATAGTCGCTGATTAATAACGAATCACCAAATGTACTGCTGGTTTTCAATTATTTCTTTATTTATTTTATCGTCTGGCCACTAAAGTTTGGAGGAGGAGTGGGTGCATCAGCATGCAGCAGTAGTGGAGAAACATTATGATGGGAGTTTTTTGAAAGCCAGACTTTGTAGCTTGTTGCACTGTGATAGTGTAGCTCCTGCCCAGCAGGGGACAGCATCCTATTAAAGGTTTAGAAAGATGTCATACTTCATACAGTATATATCTGATATTGAAGTTGCAGACTGCCAGAAAGTAGGCTATATCCCACATGGAGCTTCCATGGTCTGACCTTAAAATGCGATCCAGTTGAATAGGAAACAAAAAACATGGCTGATGACCTCATTAAGCATGTTGAGCCTTAAAATTGATGCTGGAAAATGGGCATGTATCCTACAATGTCCAATGGGTGCATGGCCTACAAAAGCAAATAAGTCTCTAATTAGACCCCGGTCATAAGTCATTGGCATTAACAGCTGCGGCTGTAGGCAAATTCTCGATTTAGTTGTTTATTTTTTACTAACCCCACCAATAGTAGCTGCATTTGAGGAATTTAGAAAGCCTGTTTACAACCTTCTAAATATGGTTTTAATAGTATAAGAGCCCTCTAAACATGAAATAACAACCCTATAGTCACATTTTCCTACATGTATTACCCAGTATAGTAGTAACAATACAGTACAGTAATAACAGAAAACAAGACATGCATAAGACATAACTTAGACTCACACGCTAGCAGAGAGAGAATTATTTTTTCCAAACAATAATAATATCATTTATTATTATTAACATAGTACGTCCTGCAGTGGCTATTGCCTTATCTAACATTACTGACACATCACTGACAGCTAGTGACCAGAGTTGTGACTGTGGGTTTCTGATAGATAGATAGATAGATAGATAGATAGATAGATAGATAGATAGATAGATAGATAGATAGATAGATAGATAGATAGATAGATAGATAGATAGATAGATAGATAGATAGATAGATAGATAGATAGATAGATAGATAGATAGATAGATAGATAGATAGATGGATTTCTACTGATTGTAAATGTATGCAGCAGAGCAACGGCAAAACAACAAGATACGCAAATGTTTTTACTGTCATTTCTAGCCGTCTACCTACAAAAGTTATCTTTTGTCATGCATTTGGTGACTGCTTAGTAAAATTAGTACATCACAGTTCTTGACTTGAATGGCACAACACCCAGCGGCAAAACAGCAGTGGCTCACAGTCAGCAGTGTATGTACATCTGAACGCCACTAACCACACTTTTGAAGACAGTGAGGTCAAGATTTTAGCCAGGGAAAAGCGCTGGTTTGAAAGAGGAGTGAAAGAAGCCTATTTTGTCAGGAAGCATTGTTCCAGTCTCAACTAAGATGGCAGCTGGTCATCTGGTAGGAAAAGGCAGGAGTGAAGCTTGGAAATGTTCCGGAGGTGAAAGAATGCTGTTTTACAGATTTGTTGGATGTGGAGTCAAAAGACAGGTTGGGGTCTAACGGATTCCCAGGTTTGTAACAAAGGATGAAAGGGCGACATTCTGGCCTGCAAATGAAAAAACTCTAAAGGGGGAGGACTGCATTTGATGTGAGGTACCAATGAGGAGGGCTTGAGTTTTTTAGTTGTTCAGCTGTAGGAAGTTATTATTCATTCATGCTTTCGTCTCCTCCAGGCAGTCAGTGAGAGTGTTGGGGTTGAGGGGTCCAGCCCGACATAGAGCTGAATATAATCAGCATAGCAGTGGAAAAATATTCAATTTCTGCTGATGATGTGGCCCAGGGGGAGCATGTAAATGGAAAAGAAGCTTGGACCAGGAACTGATCCCTGGGGGACTCCACAGGTAACAGTGTAGGGCCTCGATCTGGCCTCCCCAGGGCCACATAGTCAGCTCTATCCGTCAGATGCAATCGATGAAGGAGAGCGGTGCGGTCAACGGTGTTGAAGGCTTTGAGGTCCAGGAGCAGGAGAAGTGATGGAGATTCCCGGTCAAAGGCCACAAGGAGATGATTGCTGACTCTGACCAAGGTTGTCTCGGTGCTGTGAGCAGAGCGAAAACCAGATTGAAACGTTTCATACAGGCTGTGGGATAGTAGGTGGACATGGATTTGGGAAACAACAACTTTTTAACTATCTTTTTAACATGGGTTTAATGAGTGCAGATTTCAGGACTGATGGAAAATGACCAGAATGCAAAGAATGTTTGAAAATATATGTGATGTGAGCCGGGCTGGGGGGTGGGGGGCACAGGAATCTAACATTAGACTTGATGAGGGGTGACGGAATGGGGTCCAAGATGCGGATGAAAGCCTCCACCTGCTTTGGGGTTGTAGAGGTAAAATGGGAGAAGTCAAGAACTGTAGTGGTGAGGATAGAAAGTGAACCACTGGAGTGTGTGAGACCGGAACAGGCTGTATCAATTTTGGAAGTGAAAAAATCTAAGTATGTAGGAATGTGGCAGTAAATTGCTCCGTTGGGGACACCAAAACGCTTGTCTGACCGTTCAGTGGAGATTGTAAATCACTGCAGCGTCTAAAGCTGAGGCAAATCAACAAGGTAATGCGTGGCAAATGTGTTTATTGTCATTTTTGCTATGTGCATACAAATGTAATTTTTGGTCACCCATTTGGTATCAGCTTGGTACTTTTACTACCTCAAAGTTCCTGCTTCTTTGCCCGGTAGACACCAAATTTAAGATCTATTGCAGGTCTTAAGTAAAAAAATCTGCAAAAGTATTAGCAAGTACACTTGGGTGTCATGGTTGTCCATAGAAAACACGGAACGTGGACAAAATGACACAACAATTTGGCAAAATATTGAGGCAAAAGCTCCATTTGTTTGTTTTTAGTGTTTTATCAGTTTTCAACATCTGATATAAAGCCAAACTAAAATGGTAGCCAATTTCTAGTGATTGCTCCACAAGGGACACCAAAACCGTCACTTTGCTTCCAGTACCAGAAAGACATTAAAATTAATTTAGTTTCTCATGGTGAAGCCATAAAGTCAATACACGTCAACAGTGAGGTAATCATAGCTTGTCATAATACTGCATAGAAGTCCTTTCCTAACGAGTCGTCAGGAGCGCGTTCAAGGCGGGGCTATTTGGGGTATTTTGCTAGTAAACGTGCACTATATGACCTAAAAGTGGACACAGCACAGAGGACCTTTTTGTTTCATGTCTCCAGAGAGATGTGGATAGAGAGCTCCTTTCATGCTGTTGAACAAACATGCACATTGCCTGCCGTCTGGGTGACACAAGCGCACGCATAGACGCGTGCATGAGAGCGCTGTGCGAGTCAGTCATGCATCCGCCAGGTGATGCAACGGCTGAAAGGAGGATGATGTTTCTTCCTCACTTCCATCATCCATTCATTCGCTGATCTGCTTATCCAGGCTGTGTAACCCATTGGTAGTGTAAGACCATTGGTAGTAATTATAACATCTTATACTGTATAACAGCTATAACATTTGACCTACTGGTGGCCAAAATCAGATGCAGGTCGTTTATGGCCCAAATTCTGACGTGATGTAAGACACATGGATAAATGAAAGGACGACGGGAGCGTTCCGTTCACGTCTCTGTGACTTGACTTCTTGATTTTCAGCTTTTTCCGAATCCGTGTCAGAATTGAATGGCTTTTCTGTGGCACCGGGAAAAGGCCAATCATACGTTTGCAAATGTGATTTTCATGCTTTGCTCTTTTTCATTAGTGTTAGATTTGAAAAAGAATTACACCTGAGTTTCCAAAAAACTGCTGTACAAATATTTCTCAACAGTATTTCAAACCGGGGGCATTCCTTCTTTTTTTTTTT
This sequence comes from Oostethus manadensis, assembly GCA_024372805.1. Classification (NCBI taxonomy): domain Eukaryota; kingdom Metazoa; phylum Chordata; class Actinopteri; order Syngnathiformes; family Syngnathidae; genus Oostethus; species Oostethus manadensis. The sequence continues at coordinate 810,284 of QODF01000046.1, forward strand.
ACGAGAAGACAAGTCATAATATTACGCGTCAGAGGGGAAATATAGCATAGTGCTTCAGGAAATAGATTAGCATGGGCTAGCATTATGATTAGCATCATCTCACCAGTACCCTCACATACCCTCAGCATAAGGCCCCCTTTTTCATTGCTGTCCCCGGCAATGCCTGAAACATCAAGTTACACCTTTTATTCTCGTAAAGACTTCGACTTCGACATTAACTCGTGTAGCATTACAAGCGTTTTCTCATAAATGTATGACGTTATTGTCATAAATCTGCAAATTTGTTCTCAAAATCGCCGATTATTTCAATACTCAATCGTAACAGGCATTACCTGAGACAGCTAATAAGACAATGTAGTTGAGTATGCAGAGTTTTATTCTCATAAAACTTATGACTTATTGTTTCAAAATATTGACTTTTTTTTCTTCAAAAATGAAAACTTTTTCTTGTTTAATTACCACTTTTAATTTTTAAATCTCAGATGAGGCATGCAGCAAAATACTCCATTGTATTTTAGCGCTTTGAATAGGAAAAAGTACAGGCAACTGGTGGACAAAATTGAAAGCCAATATTAATTGAAATCTTAACAATGTGGGATTAAAAACGTCACTTTCAGCGGTTTTCAATGCAACATTTTTGGCTGCGAGGTGCAAATGTGTACGTTTTTATGTAGCTTCATTAAAAAGGATTATCCTCTTATGCAGTGGTTCACAAACTTTTTACAACCGGGTGCCCCTTCAGGCATTTGACCTGATATATATAATAATAATAATATATAATATTTGCAATATTGAACATAATTAATTGATTAATCAATTTTGCATGGTTACATTTCTGTCCTGTAGGGGAGGCATGACATACAATTTAGAATTTTTATTTATGTACCCCCTATTGAAATTGGCGTACCCTTTGAGGTATGCGTTCCCCACTTTGGGAACCTAGGCTCTGGTGCAGGCTGCTAAAAATGTCTGGAAGGGGGCCATGATGCTTAGTCATCGCCGCCTGAGGGGAGGGATGGAGGGACGGGATGCTGTTGTCGACGGCACAGGGAACAGTGACAGTGATATGCTGTCGAGGGGCTGTGGTACCAGGTTGAGGTTGACTTCTCCTTCCACCCTCTCCCATGAGAGGGGGGGCTAGCAGGGTTTGCCCTGACAAGATATTATCCCATCATAAATATGTTTTAAAAGTACAGCAAGGTGTTATGAGAATTTATTGCTCTGTTGTTGCAACCATGCGGACTAGAGGACAGCCATTTGCATACCCCATAAAATTTGGAATTGAGTTGAAAGAAAGTGTCTTTTTTGCCATCCCTTTGCCCTGCAAGGATGGGTTTATTCCTAAGGAAAATGAAGATTCACTCTTTGCAACTTTATTTGTATAATTTGGCCGCAAAGCAGAGCTGCATGCAGCCAGAAAGATAAATTACCTGTGGCCTTGGTGGTGAGCCACACAGTCTCTACACGGTGGGCTCCTGCAGAAACCAGACCTCGTGTCTGGAGGTGCTCTTTTTGGCAGAGAATCATTTCGCATAAAATTTAATTTTCCTCGCATAAACCTGCTGAAGTAGAGAAACAATGGAGGGTTAGAATCGTACTTTGAGCCAAGCCTTTGAGCGAGCGAATCCTGCTCTGGAGGACTATTGAGACTGAAATATAACGTTGACGCTTCAGCCTCTAGTAGTCTACTTCTAGGACACTCTAGAGTTTTTTTGATACTTTCAGAGTGGTTGTGTTTCCACTTCAGCATGCATGGCAGCGCTGTTGAGGAGGTTCGACATCACATTGTACTTAATGAAGTGGGCAGTGAGTGCATATAAGGCAGTCTTATGATTCCAAGAACACCGGAGGAGGTATCTTGTTGAGGTATCTACACTTTATGACCTGAACCCCTTTTACACCTTGATAAACAATATACGTCAGTCCTGATTTACTCCAGTGGCAAAAACTGTGGAGAAACTCCAGCCAAGGATCCTCCACAGGACACTTGACTGCTTTCAAGAGCCTACTGGAAAAACACTAGTCAAAGAGGTAGCAGAGGTGTTGTTTGCTTGTGCACACAGCAAAAGTTATGCATAAAGAAAACAATAATCTGCTACCCAAAAGAGACACGAGACAATGTCTGGGTTTAAGTTAAAATCGGATTTTACGGTCCTTTTTTTATTTTTTAATGTATGCATTATTTGTATGCACGCAGTTATTGTGTTCTTTCTCATTTCTTTGACAAAGCGCCTTAATAATTCCTCTAAAATGCACCTTGGATTTGTATAAATGAATCCATTTATACAAATAAAACATACTTAAATAAATGAAGAAATAAACAGGTAAATTTAAAACTCTTAAATATGTAAAAAAATTTTTTTAATAAGTTAAATAAAAGTGCGAAAAATAATGTAAACATTTTTAAGGACTTCAATAAAACTGTGCAAAATAATACAAATAAAAATGACTTATATAATTACTTAAATAAAATAAAAAAAATTACAATTACTCACATAATTATGTTATGAATTAAATACCTCGGGGTCTTGTTCACGAGTGATGGAAGGATGGAACGTGAGATTGACAGGTGGATTAGTGTAGCTTCTGCAGTGATGCGGACTCTGCACCGGTCTGTCGTGGTGAAGAGAGAGCTGAGCCAAAAGGCAAAGCTCTCGATTTACCGGTCGATCTACGTTCCTACCCTCACCTATGGTCATGAGCTTTGGGTAGTGACCGAAAGGACAAGATCGCGGGTACAAGCGGCCGAAGTGAGTTTTCTCCGCAGGGTGGCTGGGCTCTCCCTTAGAGATAGGGTGAGAAGCACTGTCATCCGGGAGAGACTCGGAGTAGAACCGCTGCTCCTCCGCATTGAGAGGAGTCAGATGAGATGGCTCGGGCATCTGGTTAGGATGCCTCCCGGACGCCTTCCTGGGGAGGTGTTCAGGGCACGTCCAACCGGTAGGAGGCCTCGGGGAAGACCCAGGACACGTTGGAGAGACTATGTCTTTCAGCTGGCCTGGGAGAGCCTTGGCCTCTGCTGGGAAGAGCTAGAAGAAGTGGCCGGGGAGAGGGAAGTCTGGGCTTCCCTGCTTAGGTTGCTGCCCCCGCGACCCAACCTCGGATAAGCGGAAGAAAATGGATGGATGGATAAAATACAAATACAAATTACAAATAAAAATATACTTTAAAAAATCATAAAAAAAATATCAAATGACATAAATAAAAGCGACCACTGGAAAATGTGGGTCCCAGGCTGAGACCATTTGAGAACCCCAGCTTTAACTGACAGGAGCGCTTTTATGTTTTTTGCTGCACAAATGCTTGTCAAAGACTCTCTACATGACAAGAGCAATCACCTCCTGCACAATTGCTAGGCAATCATCCTCTATATTACAGAAGTGAAGCCGTCTCGAGTCTGTTAAAGTCCCACGTGATTGCTCAAAACGTGTGGTTCTGTATGTGTCGACACTGAGCAAAAGTGGAGGAGAGGGAGGCCTTACATACACATCACAGTCGTGAGCACATGAGGAGGAGGAAGGGAGGGAGGGAGACGAGTGTAAAAGAATGTTGCTACAGAAAGTTGTTTGAGGCTACCGGCTGAGGAGAATGGGCAGCATGAAACAAAAGGTGAATTTTCTTTGTTTTGCATTTCTGAGTACCAGTCTTCTCTAGCAGGATGCTGCTTTGTTTTTTCGTTCTGTACTTATAATTTACTGATTTATATACATATATAAAATAAATATATGACAGGAGCGCCCTGCTATTTTTAAGACACCCGGAAAAATGCTTGTCAAAGATCTTCTATATGACGGGAGCAAGCTGTGCTGGGATGTTTGGCATGTGAGATTTTGTGATGGCTGTTTCTTCATGTCTGATGGTGAAGTGTCAACATCTTACATTATCTTGCATCACCCAGGCTAGCATTGATTGACAACCCTTACAAAGCGGAGCTTTTCGAAAGTAACAGGTGTCTTCCTGGTCTTCTTTCAGCAGAATTCCCTGGCAGATTGTGACGTCCCAGTGGAGAGGACGCTGGGAAGATCTAATCAGTCTTGCTTCACTTCTCTTGATCTGTTTTTTCAATTATGCTGCAAGCTTGCAGCTGCAAAACACTGCAAACGGTTTAGTACTGTATTAGTGGATTTGCTGCTGTATATACAGTATGTATCTTGTTGGAAATGTTGGGGAAACACTTGGCTTGCAGGGTTATTACTGTCCCTTTGTATTATTCCCTCTATTTCTTACTTCTGAGAAAATTGCATTCCATCCATCCAATTGCTATATGGTTTGTCCTTAATTGGGTCATGGGTGAGCTGGAACCTATCCCACCTGACTTCAGCCGAGAAGCGAATCACACACGGAGATTGTATTGCTGTGTGAAAAAAGTAGCAGCCGTGCGTAGAGATGCAATGTTGATTCAATGAGAACAAATCCATAATATGATTTTCATATCTCTGCACCTTTTGCCGTTTTCCAGCCTGCCCTTTATATTATTTGGGTGTAGCCAACTTTTGTCCATCAAGTCTTCTATGATCAGTAGAAAGTGATAACTTCACTCCAGTCCTCTGCAGGTTGTTGCTGATGACACCAACTAAAAATGAGTTATTTATACCACAGGGGGGTCAAATTTTTTTCCCACATGGGAGCAAATTCTGAAAAATGAAAATATGCAAGAGCAACTTTGATATTTTGTAATGCAACACATTTAGATAAGCTAAAAAGTTATATGTATATATATCAAAAAATATTTTGATTTGTTACTCAAATCAAAATATTGCGGAAGAGCTGTCCAACTCGCTATCTCTGATTCCGATATCAACTGACATTAATGCCAATATGTGTGACATCACTTATTTCTTATCGTGGAATTAATACATACCTGTTGTGAAGCTGACGGATACAGGATCTGCAATTAGCTTCTCAACGTGGCTGTAAACAACATCTGAGAAATACTTGCCTGTTTACCCAAGCCGTATCGAGGCAGCAGAGGCAAAGGGTAGGATAAAGTAGGATAAAACCGGTTTTCATTATACGGAAAAAACCCGATAACGATATTACATTTTTATGCCAATATTAAGGCCATTTTATCGGACATCCCTAGCTATATGGCTATGGTTTAATACATACCTACATTATACTTTGAATGATTCATGTTACAGTTCCACATGTCTGAAAAGGAGTAGGAAGAAGCAGAGCTTATTTAATCCTACCCCCTCTTCACATTTGCTAATGCATACATACATATACATACATACATACACACATACACATATACAGTACATATACATACATACATTCATACATATACATATACATATAGATAGATACATACGTACTTATACATACATACAAATACATAATGTACATACATACATATACATGCATACATACATGCATATATCCTTACATACATACATACACATACAGTATACACATGTTTACATATATTTATATACATATACACATGTATGCATATATAATTATATACACATACACGCACACGAGCACACACACACCAACATATATATATATATACAGTATATGTGTGAATATATATATATGTCACACACACACACACACACACACACACACACATATATATATATCTATATATTTATTTATTTATTTATATATTTATATATATATCCTTCTTTTTCTTTTGGCTTAACCCTTCTTGTATATATATATATATATATATATATATANTATATATATATACACACACACACACACATACATGCATATTTTCACCTGTTGATTTCCGTATCAACATCTTGCTGTCTTGGTGTAGTACTGTGAGTGTCATTAAATAAGTACTTGAGTTTCTGTTTTGAATACTTGGTTAAGCGGACTCTTTCAACGTTGATAATAATGTCTGTGTTATTAAATGTAATCCTCCGGACTGTTTTTTGTTGTTACATCCTCCTTTATCTTTGTTGTCATGATTATATGATGATTTAGTATATGATATATGATTTAGTATGTATCCAGATTGTTGATATGCTTGACAACCAGCACTCTTGCTTCTCTTTGACCTCCATTTAGCTTGATATATATTTTGCCGTTGGTACTCCAAGTACTTTGCAGCTTTACTTAGTTATAAGTAATATACACATTTTTGGAATATTAATTCAGCTGCTGTTCAATGTTTGGGAATAGTTTAATCAAATGTTTGAGCATAGTTTTAATACATGTAACTTAAATATATTAAATGTTACACTTCACACGTAAACAACACCACTGTCAGCTCAAGTGGATGTTGCATAATGCAGATTGTTGCACTGATTTGCACTCCAAGTGTCTCCCCCACTGTTCTGGTTTCCCCGAAACCAAGCTGGCGTCGGCATCTCCGGCAGTGTGCGTTATGTATATGGCGTATCTTTGCAGCACAGTGGTCTGTCTGCTGGCTTTTTGCTCTGTGCACACCTTGGGGCCATTCACGTTTGCGCTAAAGTACACACTCTCCCCTTTGCTGCGTTTTATGATAAACACAAATGCCCACTACTCATTTGTGTATACCTTCCAAACTTACATACTTTTGCACGCATAGCGTTTAGTCAAAGTGCTGCGGTGTGGCTGTAACATTACCAGCATAGCTAAAGATGCCCACTGAGAGGCATTAGAAGAAATAGCTAAAGCTACTAAACATACATTGAAGTGAACACATTTTAGAAATGAGAATGAGAAACTACATAGGTGGGGAAAACACAAGGCTGGAGCTGAATTGGTTCTCTGCAGACGGGGGCGGTGCTAATAATGAACAGGAACAAAACAAAAAAGTGATACTGGTAAATAAACTTTAAAGTACACGCCTTCAAAATGTTTAATACATAATTAAAATTCAACTTAACAGTGCAAAGAAATAGACTTTATTATTGAAATAAATTTGTGGCCTCATCCATCCAGCCATCCATTTTCAATACCACTAGGGCCCTGTGATTTCCAGGGAATCGCCAATAATTGGCCAATAAAGGGGAATTTACTGTTAAACAGTGGAATCTCGCGGAAATTGACCTAACGTGAAAGAAATGCTGTCATTGTAAGGAGAAGGAACATTCTTGTGGATAATTATTTCCCCGTTGGACGGCTCAATCGTGGCAAATCTGCATTACAAACACTAAACCGCCCCCTCCAGAACTAAACATGTTGAAACGATGATAAACACCAGCGAAAGTTGGCAAAACCTCCATTGACAGAGCGTGAATGGAAGCTAGCAGGATTAGCTCAGTTTATCTATTGAAAGTCAGGCTGTGTGTATGTGTGAGTGACTCGGGCTAGATGAGTATATTTTCACCGCATTGTGTTTTTTTTACCTCTTTAATGTAAGGAGCGTTTTACAATGCCCGAAGATGACATGCAGTTTCTGATTGAAAAGGCGAAGGGGTTTCATACCAAAACTTTTCTGTTCATATTCAACCAGTTTATATTAAGTGTGACCTGCAGTCCAACTGGTGTACACAGTAACTCCTATGCTTGCTGCAAGGAAATGCCTTTTTTTTGTTCCATTTATTGCACAGTATATGACAATTTTCACAAGATCTTTTCCTGTGAATAAGATCACCATCAACTCATATACTGTATATGCAATCATGTGCCTGATCAAAACCCACCGAGTTAGCAGTATGTTGTAATAAATGGCCTCTGTCCCGTGATAAAATAAGGACAATACTTTTACAGAATTAATATTGGACCAAAAAATGATATTTTTAAATGATGTTATCATAACCAAAGTATATGGGAACAGTACTGATCAAGAGCCGCTAAAGGCCGTGAGGGACACCTGGAATAAAAGTTGTAAAGGCATAAGAACAAAATGATTAGCAAACATTACAATCCAAGAAAAAAAAATACAGGAGTAAGGTCTTATCTTTTTAAATCACATCCGTGTTTGGTGTTCTGCATTTATTTCATGTCAACCCGAACATCACAATTCTGATGCGATAAACCAATAAAATAATACACACAGATTAGCTCGACTTCACAAATGCCATTACAACAAGCAAAAAAAAAAAAAAAAAATGCAACAGTTACAATCGAAGTAATCCATCATGTAAGTCATGCATCAGTGGAATATTTACTTATACATTCTTCAAAAAAGGCATAGAAGGCAAACAGTATATGCCATCTGACCAGTGTTGGTAGTTGAAGAAGACAGTGTAAACGTACAGCTTACATACATTAATAATAATAATAATGAGCCTTGTTTACAAGGGAGCACCTTCACTTGAGTTTTTATTTAAAGGGGACGACGAAGGGAACATTTTTGCTTTGGGCTTCTGAAAGGTTGTCAAACATTCAGACAGCCTTCCCAAAAGGAATGAAGACGCTGTAATATGCATGCCAGGCCACTAGTTGGCAATGTCAATTTAGAAAGAAACAGTATGACTGTGCAGTCCATTCATTTTTTTGGAAATAAGAGCACACCAAATGCATAAGACAATACCAGGCGTTCACGTTGTAAAGCCTAACCCCAATTGAATCAGTGCCAGTGGATCCCGCTTCTTTCACCACGTGGGAACGTAAAACAGCACAATAAAAAAATCAGCAAAAGACAAACAAAACAACTATTGTGAGCCAACGAGTTCCATTCACATTCCAATGGAAGAGCAGTCAGGATCACTCTAGTGTGTCGGTTTTCCAGTGCTTGATCAAGACCTGTACATAAACAAAACACAATATTAATAGTGGTTTTTTTTATTATGATATTATGCTATCATATGCCGCACGGTGGTCGAGTGGTTAGCACATTGGCCACACAGTCAGGAGATCTGGAAGACCTGGGTTCAAATCTCCGTTGGGCATCTCTGTGTGGAGTTTGCATGTTCTCCCCGTGCGTGCGTGGGTTTTCTCCGGGTACTCCGGTTTCCTCCCACATTCCAAAAACATGCATGTTAGGTTAATTGGTGACTCTAAATTGTCCATTAGGTATGAATGTAAGTGTGAATGATTGTTTGTCTATATGTGCCCTGCGATTGACTGGCGACCAGTCCAGGGTGTACCCCGCCTCTCACCCAAAGTCTGGGTCTGCTGGGATAGGCTCCAGCATCCCCGTGACCCTAATGAGGATAAGCGGTATAGAAAATGAATGAATGAATAAATGCTATCATATTAAGCGACCTACATCATAAATGTGTTTATTTATTTATATGTAAATTCTACCCTCCTTTCCATTTCAAGAAAATCGTCTGTGACACTGTCGTTCCAACTTAGCGTTTTCTCTGCTGCTCGTTGGGGAAAGAAACTGCAGAGTGATGGACGGTCACCAAACACAATGCTGGTCGTTTTTAACCAAGACAAAGTCGCTGGGGATCGGTAAAGTCTCGGATTCAGTATAGAATAACGGAATGAAAAACTCTGAAAAAATTCGGCTGGAGGTATGTACTTCAAGATTGCTGATCAGCTCATTTCACTGTCAATCAAAAGGGGATTTCGCCGCAGACAGGTCATCCAGTCATCATGCAGATGCCGAGTGTCCGGGCCAGCCCACTGCCCCATAGCCCCCCATAGATGCTGAGCGTTCGATGGGCGGGACCAAGCCCAACATTTATCCAATGACCGTCCAGTTTTGCGCATTAGAACAACTCAGTCTACGCTTCCCACTCAAAGTCCGTAGATGCTCAGCGTCAAGACTGCATAAAAACGTTGTGATGATGCGAGGATGAATGAGAAGGAAGCGGTGTCAGTTACCTGTGATAGGTAGATGATTCTAAACAAAAGATGAAGGTATTCTTGCGCATATTTAGTCAATGAAATGTACACACAACGGTAGATATTTCACCACTTTTTTTTTACATTTTAGGGCAGGGGTTGCAAATTCGTGCCACGGAGGGCCGAGACCCTGCAGGTTTTCTTTCCAGCCGGTCACTACAGCAGGTGCTTTAATTGATGAGCTCCTTCCGTCAAATTGAAGAAGGTGTTGATCATTAAAATCATCTTCTGTAGTGACCAGCTGGAAAGAAAACCTGCAGGGTCTCGGCCCTCCATGACACGAGTTTGAGACCCCTGTAATTTTGGAGATGCTCAACTTCCCCTGTAGTTTAAGAGCAATCGCCAATTGCACTGTGGTGAAAAAAAAAAATCCTGAATCTGTATTCTTACGCAGAGTAGCACCAAAACGTAATGAATGACATCAACCCTCAGGTTGTTGGAGATACACAATTTTCATTGCACGGCCACAGATTACTTTCTAATAAGAAAATGTATTCCTTATACATTATAATGAAACCGTTACTTTCTTAATCCACATCTGGAATTTAATGGAAGGTTTCTTCGGGTGCGTCCCGCCATATTTTTTTGAGAAAATAGTGTTTTTGCACATCAGAATGGAGATACAAGCTTTTCATTGCACAACCTTTTTGGGCATTCTGGTGAGAAAATTCAGTAATCCTTCTTCCAGAATACCGCCAAATTGTACATTGTAGTAAGAAAATTAATTACTTAATCCACATCTTTATCTGGAATTTAATGTCACACCTTAATGTCACATCAAATTTTGCAGTGTGTTTTTTTGGGGTGTAGTTATGCGGACTGGGGATGCTTTAATCAGGGTTTTATGTTGCCGATTCCCATATCGATAATCCATGATTGAGATCGGCCGATCACAAATCCAATATTGTTCTATTCTAATAATTGCTTATAGTGCCAATAAATACTAACAACCTTGTGTGATTTGTAACTAATTTGGCAGTATAGTAATCCCTCTTTTATCGCTGTTAATTTGCTCCAGACCCAGCCATAAGTGAAATTGCACAAAGTAGGAATTCTTGTTTATAAATACAATATTTTAATCAATAGAGCATAGAAAAGCTTGTAGTTATGTTTTTTTTTTAATTAGAGAATTTTATTAGAGCCTTCTAGACATTGAATAACACCCCTATTGTCACCTTTATACTTGTATTACCCAATGTATTGGACATAATAACAGTAAATAAGACATTTCAGCCTTTTTGGGGATTTTTTTCGGCTGTAAATGTGTTCTTGTGCTAGAGGAGCTGAGTGAGGGGCAGACAGGAAGTGACTTCGCTGGTTCAGAGTTGAGTTTTAGCTTGGCGTGTGTTAGTGCAGAAACTGAATTTTTGCAAAACTGCAAGAGTGAAGTCAAGTGAAGAATTACTGTATTCTGAGTTACTTTTTGCTGTTGTTATTGTTTGTTTGTACTGAAAATGATAAATAATCCAGAATCTAATGTCTCAGTCTGCACCGAAATGGAATGGTTTCTTGGTCCATGCTACACGTGTCTACCAAGTTTCAAGCAAATTGATTAACAAGTTTTGTGTAATCTTGCAAACTAGCAGAATACCAACTGAGGTTTTCGTGATATCGGATGCAAGATTGCACATTTCTGAGGTCACATTGGTGCATATCTTCAGTGATATTTGCTAATTAACTTTTTATTGATGTGATGGGTAATTTGTGACATGAATATTCATCGTGTGAAATTATGCAAATAATTAGAAACACATGGCGTGTAGTAGAGTGGACGTGATTACGACGTAGATGGGCTTGATTTAAGTGGATCGTTTGGCATAAAGAAACTCCTCAGACTGTCATAATGGAGGTCACGCTCCTGACATCTGCTTTTAATTTTTGGATCTCATTTCCTTACAAAGCGAGCCATTATAACCACTTTTCTTTCATGAAATGCTTACTTTGCATGAGGCATCTTCTACAACTGCTAATAGAGCTTGAGGAAAGTTCAACACCTCTGCATCTTTCAAATGTGAAAAGTTTCAGAGCCCATTAATCTTAATTGAAGAATGAGAACATAATTTGTTAAAACATCAAATAGTTTGGCCGAGAAGCCATTAAGTTTGTTAATAAGTTGTAAGTAATTTGATACACTTTAATGCTCCCACGGAGCTGCATTAAAAAAAATGCTCTTCTGTATGCCAGTTCACTGAGGAGAACATGGTGTGAAACCTCATTTACAGGCCACGACATTTGGTACACCTTCAATACTACAAATGGGCATAATGATTAGTAGTAAATTAAAGAAAAAGATTAGTTGATTAATCACATCTTGAATTAATTGAATCAAGCACATAATACTTAAAAATAAATGTAATTATTTTAATTAATTTAACACATATTTGACAACATACATAAGAATCGAATTCACATTATCTCATAAAAACAACAAACAATAAATATAAATAATCAATTATATTTGATGTTGCTTAAGATGATTAACTGAAATTTCCACCACATTACGGTTTGAATTTCACTGCTTCACTCTATCGTGGATTGTCACAAATACATGACTTAATAAATCATGCAAAAATGGCTAAATTAACTAAGATACAAATTATAGGCATTCAGAAGACACATTGAAATTGTGATATGTAGTATTTTATATTGTCATTAGATGTCAGTAATGTTACTAATGTTACGGTGAAGCACTAGACTTGAAGGTTGTAAACAGGATTTTATTCATTCATTTTCTATACCGCTTATCCTCATTAGGGCCGCGGGTATTCTATGCTCTATAAAATATTATAAATATGACAAATATAAATAAGGAGTCCCACTTGGCGAAAATTAACTTATCATGATTGGGTCTGGAACCCGCCGGTGTGGAGTCAGGTCCACCCAAACCTTCTCTGCTGGTCTAAACTGCTGTGCTTCCAGTAGCTAGATATATTTATTTTTTGTCCAATCAGATTTCAGCTTCTGTGTGTTGCCATATCAGTCTAATCTGCCTTTAGAATCAAAATTCCCAAACATCCTGGTGAGGTTGCCATCACATACACGCATACATTTTTTTAGCAAATCAGATTTCTGAATCAACTTTAGATTTACCTCTAAGCTTCCAAGCAATTGCAGGCCGCTGGTTCTGATTGGTAGAGCAGAGCAAAGAGGCAAACCCCCTGTCCTGACTGGCTGATCATAGCAAAACTGTTTCCGCACATTAAGTTTCACCCATAATTGCTGACTGAGGAGAAAGTTGATGTATTTCACTGAAAAGGTTTTATATTTTTGTCATATTATGCAAATCCCCATAGGGGATAAGCTGGAATAAACCGAAAGGAAGAGAAGAATTGATTAGTACTGATTGTGAACCACAACACAGATGATGTTGTAGTATAAATATTTAGAGTTGGCTGAACGTTTAATCACTGAGCTTCTCGTCAAATTTGGCTGAGAGCCATGTTCACAGGCACCTGAGTACCGGTTCGTCACTAAGTTCTTTGCAGTAATGTAAGTCAGTTGCATTTGTGACTGTGTGTGATATTATTATTATTCCAGCAACGTCAACCCCCACTGTGGCTGATATTTACATTGGTTTTTGACAGTGACTCATGTTGTCCAGTGAAAAAAACACATATACATACGATATTTAAAAATATACTGAACGCCCGGTAATAAATGCACCACACGCCACTGCTGGAACCAATTAAATGTGATAAACGAGGGATTACTGTAGTCAATGAAAGGCTGGATTTAGCCAAATAAAAAAGGAGCTCCTTAGAAACCTATGAACTATAAAACAAAATAAAAGGAAGAAATGTGAGTGATCAGCGCTCATTTTGACCTACTGTGTTATCTTGCATTTGGTGGTGGTCACGAAGCGTCCCGTGTAGTGAATGTTACACCTGACCACGTTGTTGGTGAAATCCGATTCCATCACCAGGAATTTGGGGTTGACCTGGATCTGAAGACACAAAACAGAAACGCTATTTCCCATATTGATATTTGCATTACGAGCAATATTTGATAGCATACGCATTGCCGCAGCAGCAGAAATGGACTTGTGTGTTTATCAAAGTTGCGTCTGCCCTTTCCCAAAGAATTACTCTTTTCAGGATGGCTTTGTGAAACAAAAAACTGTGAGCATGGTAACTTCTTACCTTCAGTATGTATTTTCCAGGCTGGATGTCTGTGATATCGATCCACTGGCAGTCAATATCAGCGTTGTAAGTATCATAGCAGCCTGGGCTCAGACCCTAAAAAACATATATTGAGTCAAAGTCCTTTGTAAGAGTAACGGTGAATTGGAACTGTGTACATTTACTCAGGTTTAGGCTTTACACAGTGTAACAGCATTTTTTTTCCTGGATCACAGCGGCATAAATCAAAAACCACCCATGGGTTATCAAACCTAAAATCAAAGCACAAACTTGTGATTTTAATAATAAAACTTCTTGACTTTACTGTATTTGCCCTTTTATACAAATTACAAAAATATGTGCCCCTTACTGTATTACCTATGCTTTTATTTTTCTGACCCCATTCACTCAGATTGACTTAAGATTGACTTTCACTGTGCTTTTTTTCTTAATTTTTTTAGTACTTAATTTGTATTTGTACATCCTAATAAACAAGTCACGGGTCGCAGTTTGAACACCCGTGACATGCTTTGCTGTGTTACCTGAGTGTGTGAGCTACATGCGTAGCGTTTCAGATGTCCAAAGTCACACGTGGTGTCCTCCAGACAAAAACTGGCCTTGTGTCCTTCTGCCACCTTGCGTCCTGAGCTGACCTCCAGCAGGTCGTAGTGGCTGAACTCATCCATACTGTGATAGTGCCTGAGGGGCGGGGGCACAAAAAAAAGAGTGGTCACGTAGCAACAAGTCACACAAACATTGTTATTAAGACGTTAAACTTGTTCCAGCAAACTCTGCGATGTTGTTGTTCATACTGTATATTCAGCCCCATGAAGTCATGTGTTAGTGTTTATGTGCGTAATGGCGTCCCGTGACTGCACTCATGAACGGGATCTTTCATGACACGGGGAGGCTAATTAATGACACGTTGCTGATGGAGGACATTAACATGTTAGGAAATGAATGAATGCTGTGTCAGAGACAACGGGCATTTGCATGTGTGGGAGTTTGTGTGTTTTTGCCAGATGAATGTGCATATGCTTGAGCGGTGCTGCATATTTGCAAGGTGGCTCTATGTGTGTATTTCCTCTGGCAGCTCGGGATGCACGTGGCTGCTACAGTTGGACTTCCTGCCTGGCGTTGTCTCTCTAGACCCCAAAAAGTGCGTTGCACTGTACATTCAGCAACAGAAGGGCATGCTAACATGCCAAGGGTGTTTCATGTCTCCATGGCCCTCACCATGAAATTGTGTTGAGTCATCAATCCCACCTTAGACTTTAAATCATATTCCAAAATGCCCACAATTTTTTACCTAAAAGTGCATTACAAAAGCACAATTCCTGACCTAGACCCTGATTTGAATTTGAATCTTACATAGTTTTATCTCTGGCATTAGATCTCTAAATACGATCGGTATGTTGAATTTGAAAATGTCCATGATGACTGGTGAATAGTTAAGTTATTATGAAATATTCAGTCATACGAGTGCCTTAAGCTGGCCACAATTAAAGGCCACTACAAAATGTGCAGTTTTTTCCCACAACGCAACACCTCAGATGTCGCAAGTGTGCATTTGGCATTCTGACAGCAGGAGTGTTGTTCCTGAACTGAATGGTCATTTGTCTAACATAAGTCGGCTCTGTTTTAGAAAATTTGGCGGTACAACTAGCCCGCCTCACAAACAAGAAATTTGACTCAAAATTGTTAGAGACAGAAAGAACAGGAAGACAGAAAAGAAAGGTGACAAAACTTTTAAGGGCACTATACAATAGCATTACCTTCAATTTGGTGGTCAAACTGGTTTTGTGGCTCCAAGTGGGTTTTCATTTGGTGGAAACGGGCCAAAATGTTTTTTTTGGTTCTAAAGGTTGCCGATCCTTGATCTAGGTGATGATAAAGGATCATTTGTCACATGAGCTTTCATCTACATCTCCATACAACTCTATGAGTTCCACTCATGTTAGAAAAATGATCCCACTCCAGATTAGGTGTCCAGTTCTGGATCACATGTTTTTCCTTGGTCCTACTGAACTCATACACCGAAGTTCATTTAAATACATCCCAAAATTTAATCCGGAGTTTAATCCATGCCTTCATCCTGATGCAGATATGATCTGATACAATTTTAAATACATTATTGATTTTTTAAAAAGTAATATGTTTATTTATTTATTTTAAACCCTGAAATATATTGAGGTGGCAGGTGACTCGAAATATAGCCCAGCTATTATACAGAAAAAACAGAGGGCAAAATCATATTTAATATGTGAAAATGGTATTTCAAACAATTAAAAAAGAAAAGAAAAACAATAAATCCATTAAAATAAATGACAGTGATGCAGACTCTGCATCGGTCCATTTTGAAGAAAGAGCTGAGCCGGAATGCAAAGCTCTCAAATTTTCAGTCAATCTACGTTCCTACCCTCACCTATGATCATGAGTTTTGGATAGTGACCAAAAGGACAAGATTGCGGGTACAAGCGGCCAAAGTTTCTTAGCAGGGTGGGGCTCACCCATGGAGATAGGGTGAGAAGCTCCAGGGAGAGACTCAGAATAGAATCACTGCTTCTCCACATTGAGAGGAGCCAGATGAGGTGGCTCGGGTATCTGGTTAGGATGCTTCCTGGCTGCCTCCCTGGGGAGGTGTTCAGGTCATGCCCGACCAGTAGGAGGCCTCGCAGAAGACCTAGGACACATGATTACTACTACGTCTCTCAACTGGCCTGGGATAAATAATTAATTCGTAAATGTACACTTCCAATTTGTAGTACAATAATACATAAAAAATAAATACATTCATTCATTTTCTATACCGCTTATCCTCATTAGGGTCGCGGGGATGCTGGAGCCTATCCCAGCAGATTTTGGGCGAGAGGCGGGGTACACCCTAGACTGGTCGCCAGTCAATCACAGGGCACATATAGACAAACAAACATTCACACGCACATTCATACCTATGGACAATTTAGAGCCACCAATTAACCTAACATGCATGTTTTTGGAATGTGGGAGGAACCGGAGTACCCGGAGAAAACCCACACACGCACGGGGAGAACATGGAAACTCCACACAGAGATGCCCAACGGAGATTTGAACCCAGGTCTTCCAGATCTCCTGACTGTGTGGCCAATGTGCTAACCACTCAGCCACCGTGCGGCCCAAAATAAATACATATTTTTAAATGTTAATCAATAACAATTCATATTAATACATAATAATATAAAACATTCATTCGTTCATTCATTTTCTATACCGCTTATCCTCATTAGGGTCGCGGGAATATAAAACATAATTAAGTAAAAAGTCCAGTCCGGTGTGTGCATTTTTTATCTCTCTCCCAATCTCTTGCATTGAAAAGTTGCATCACGTGGGGGAGGAAGGATCTTCTCAGTCTGTCAATGGAGCAGGAAAGTGATAGTATTCTGCCACTGAAAGTCCTGCAGCCTGTGATGGTCTTCATGCCCTGCCCGACCTCTTTCATGTTGTTGTTGTGCATCCTCTGTTCAATTTTCTTTCTGTACTGCTCCTTTGCAGCCCTTAGCTGCACTCTCAGTTCCTTCTGTACCTGCTCCAGTGCTTGTTTGTCACAGTCTTAGAAGCGCTTTTTTTTCAGGTTCAGAGGGTCTTTGATGTCATCCAGGGCGTGTTGTTACCAAAGCAGCACAGGTCCTTACTGGCACAATAACATCCATGCAGAAGTTAATGTAGTCCGTAGTGCAGGCGACCATTTCATCCATATTGTTAGTTTGGGGGACCTGCAGTGCATCCCAGTCGGTGGTCTCCAAGTTGTCTATCAAAGCTTGTTCAGCCTCAGAAAACCACTTCCTGAAAGAGCAGGTAGTTTTTGGTAATTTCCTCACTTTTGGTGTATAGTGAGGTTTTAGCAGGATCAGGTTATTGTGGGCCTTCCCTAACAGACAGGGGCGTGGCAATCTAAGTGTGGCAGTGTATGCATTTTTGACGTTTGCATACATCAGGTCTATGGTCCTGTTGCCCCTGGTCTTTCGGTCCTCATACTGTCAATAGTGACATGATTGAAGTCCCCGCCTCACCTCCGCATCACCCCACAGAGGTATGTAAACAGCAATGAAAACGATGTGACTGAACTCCCTGGAGATGTAGTGCCAGCCAGAAGTTTGATTTTCCTACTGCAGATGGACGTTTTGATGTTCACATCCCCTGGATGACACCATCATCTGTTCACATACACTGCAAGCCTACCTCCTTTGCGCGTTCCACAGGCTCTCGAGTCCTTGTCCGCTCTTACTGTGCTGAAGTCCACTAGCTCCACATTTGCATCTGGCACACTAGCTGTTAGCCATGTTTCAGTGAAGCACAATAAGCTGCACTCCCTGAAGGTCTTGGGGTTCTTTGTCAGCGCAGCCAGCCCGTCAATCTTGTTTGGTAGTAAATTCACGTTACCCATGATGATAGAAGGCACCGAAGGCTTGTATCTCCACTTTTTTGGCAGCCGCTTGGCTTTGAGCTTAGCTCCGGCTCTGCATCCTCGGTACGGCTTCTCTACCTCAATGGGCAAACTGGGATCCACACCCATGCGAGACCTCACTCTCATGACATGTAAAAATGTACTCGAATACTGTACACAAGTCTTGACTTGGTCGAGTCCATATCCACAGGATAGAATAAATTACTTGTAAGAGGATGAAAGTAAAAGAATACACAGAGCTGAAAAAATAAAATAAAATAAATCCCTATGGACAATTTAGAGACGGCAATTAACCTTGCGTGTTTATGAAATGTGGGTGCTCATGAAAAAGCCCTCTCAGGGGGGGAACATGCAAACTCCACACAGATGCCCAATGGAGATTCAAACACAGATATGTGTGACCAACATGCTAACCACTAGGTTAGTGGTTCTTAGTAATTTTCTGTCATGCCCCCCTAGGAGAAGGAAATGTTTTTGTGTCCCCCCCAGGGAGCAGACATGCATACAAGTGTATTCACGGGTGGAATTGCATGTTGAGAAACTGATATCTATTTATTTATCTGTACTGTACAGATGGAACCCGAAACTGAAATCCGTGAAATGCAACAAAATGCAACGCAGTGAGCCTATAACTGTATTTCAGAATCAGTACAGTACGAAAAATTCATATGTGCCGCCCTTCAATAATAATGAAAGTCCTCCTTGCCTTTCACGCCCCCTCACCCCCACGACAGTTCACCACGCCCCTCCAGGGCACGCCCAGCACATCATTTGAGAAACACTGTCTTAAAATATATACACAGCCCTTACTAAATGACGTAAACATCATTTATAAACATAATTTACAAAAACCATATTTTAAATTGCAGCAATACAATGTACGTATGTTTATTTGCATCTACTGTAATTAAAGTGAGGTCACATGTAAGGATCTTTTACAGTCGCACAAACAGCCGTTGTGCAAATATTGCTTTTTTTACGCAAGCGGTCGTTAAAGATTGATTTGAAAAGCAACACGTGCTACTTTCCACTCATGGAGCCACATTGGTGGTGACCATTTCTGCAGTCGTTATTTTCATAGCGACTAATTAGCAGGGGCAAACGTGTTCCTCGTTATCTGAACACGATCAGCAAATCATGCGTCGGTTGAAATTGAAACGAATGCATGCTTTTGTTTTCCTGTGTGCAGGAAAGCTTCATTTGTGACGCATTGGTGAAATGTATTCCAGTGCATGTGTGTCACTAAGCAAACATGCAATGTTGTGTACAATTTGTGTGTGTGAGACAATGAATGCAGGCAGCATGAAGTAAGACTTTGCCCGAAGGGGTCCCCTGCCTGCTCAGATTCCTGGATCTTTTCTTTCTCCCACTATGTAAGCTCCAGAGAATGTTGTATTGGAAGGACACGGAGCGAATTTAACAAGAATAACTTGAAATCATAATATACAAATCATTCAAATCTCTCATCCTTGGTCATGAGTCATTTTTCCAAGAGTCTTAAAACTAGCGTGGCTTCACGACAGCCTCTCACATCATAGCTCAGCCTGTAAAAAAGTCAGAAAATAGTCGGTGCTTTGACTGTTTGCCAGCGACCTCCGTGCACTGTAAGCAGGATATGAAGACATATTGTACTGTAGGTCCTACCATCTGCACTAACAACAGCATTGAACTTTGACACTAAAGGTCATATATCTGCAGGAAACAAGCTGTGGTAGAATAAAAGATACATTCATTGGGTTATAGGGAAGAATGCAGTTGTTTTTTTGCTCCTGGGCTGAACCTACTATAACAAAACGGAACTTCTCCGACTTATTAGCAACTTAAACGGAATTTCTGCATTGCCCTGATACACAGGCCCATTTTATTGATGGCCTTTTGAATGCACAGAGATACCGTGACGAGATGCTGAGGCCAATTGCTGTGCCGTTCAACCATCACCTCATGCTGCAGAACGATAATGCAAGGATTTGTACACAGTTCCTGGTAGCTGAAAACAGTTCTTGCATGGCCACCATACACAGAATATGTTTTGGGTATGATCTGGATTGGTGCTAATATCCAGCATCTTCTCACTGCCATTGGAGAGAAGTGGACAAACATTTCAATGTCCACAATCAACAACCTGATCAACTCAACGCAAAGAAGATTTGTTGCGCTGCATATGGCTAATGTCACACAAGATACTGACTAGTTTTCTGACTCCCGCCGGAGCCCTAATCTCCCAAATACAGTTAAACTATGCGTTTAGGAGTGACCTTTTATTGTAACCAGACCAAAGGCACACCTGTGCAATAATCATGCTGTGTGCCTGTGAGATGGATGAATTATGTCATTAAGGAGTAATCACTGACATATTTAGACAAGTTTGTGAACAATATTTGAAAGAAATAAGCCTTTTGTGTACGTAGTCTTATATCTTTGGGTTTAGCTCATGAAAGTTGAGCAAAAATACAAGTGGCTCTGGACTGGTGCATACGGCAGTGTGTGCCAGTTTCTGCTGATATCCAGCAACTTATCACATCCTTCGAAGAGAAGTGGACCAACATTCCAATGGCCACAATCAATTTGTGAAACTGTGCATTGTGGAGTGGACTTTTATTGTAACCAGTCCAGAGGCAGACATGTGCAATAATTATGCTGTCCAATCAGCATCTTGATATGACTTACCTGTGAGATAGAGGGATTATCTCAGGCACATTTAGACCTGTTTATATTTTTGTTGTAAGTACACAGGTTTTTACAAATGACACTGAAAAGTAAGATGATGTGTCCTGAATCATCTACCAATATTACAAACCACTAAGTAAGGGTTGTGGGGTTGCCATAGCAACGAGATAGATGCTGCTGTACCATTATATCAAAAGAGGGGTGAAAAATGATGCTAAGACTGTATATTCACTTCAATATATATAAATCTAGCACTTTTCCAGTGTTCTCCTGCTGAGAAAGATGCATATGTGGTGAAAAGCCAAGTTGTCAACTACGCAGCTTATTGAGTAGAAATGTAGGGCAGCAGAGTTGATAGTGAGAATCCAGCGTAGAGATTTTCCTCCCTTAAAGAGATTTATTTATAAGCAAACACTGTGCCCCAGTAACCCATATTCATGCCATCGCACTTGAGCAGCTGTGTGATCGGGTGTCACGGATTGACGGCAAATAAAAAAAAAAAAAAAAAACTGGATTGATTTGTCAACTCGGAGAACACATTCAGTGGAAATGATTGCCTTGGCTTCCTGCCTCCTGGGATCTGCTGCGTCAATGTCGGCCGATGTCAGACAAAAAAAAAAAACAACCCAAAAACACACAACACTGCCAATGTCCTAATGGCTGCTCACATTCCTTCTAGATGAGGATAGTCAGGCGGAGTGGGGGGGTGCGGGTGGGTCGAGGGGCGTGTGGGGGGGTTGGCACACTTGGACGGTGGGCGCGCTCGCAAAGACAACATCCCATCTATGTGGAATATAACGTCATAAAACAAGAGCAATAAGACCCAGAATTCACACAGAATTCTTGAGTGACATTCAATTTGTTCCACTGGTGCCTTTTCCTGAGCCAAGTCAAATATTTCAACAGGGAGAGAGGTAGGGATGCCAATAACAAATCTTTGGAGGACATGGAAGACAGGAATCTGACCTGTGCTATCCTGTTTGTAAGACACTCACCTACTTCATACATGTCTTGTCAGAACAAGACCCCTGTTGATGTAAAATCAACCTTAGATGATCGAGGTAACTGGGTTTAAAGTTCTGTGGCCACAATCTTTAAAACTCTCTGGGAATGTTGGTCATTTTCACGGAAATATTCTCACACTTTTAAGTTGTCTGTTTGCCAGAAAGGCACATTTCCGTACGTATTACCAAACATATTACCCAGTTGTAAACACAATAAGAGAAAATAAGCCATTTGAGACGTGTGTGTTGCTGTAATGTGTTCCGGTGATAGGCGGAACTGAATGAGCGTGCAGACAAGAGATGACATACGGGGTTCAGAATTAAGTTTTGGCTTGGCGTGGGACATGGCCGCAAAAGTAGCTTGTGTTAGGGATTATTGTGCCAGTCGTGAGATAACTCCAACCTGCAAATAAAAAGCCTGTAGCTCCGGCAATCGAGTCTGGTGCTTGTGTGTCTCACTGAATACATTATAGCAGTGGTTACCAAACTTTTTTGCCGCTGCTCCCTTTTGGAGCAAAATTTTTTTTCAGCCCCATTGTTAAAATGGCTGGATTCTAAGGGGGAGGAAAAAAAAGTAGCAGGTTGTAGTCCGAAAAATATGGTAATAATGAAAAGTGTGCATGGTAGCCCCTATATGGCGCGCCCCCCAGTTTTGAAAACCACGGCATTATAGTAACATTACTGACACCTAGTTACCAGTATAGAATGTGTCTTCTGAATGCCTTTTATCCATCCATCCGTTTTCTATACTGGTTTTCTATGCTGGGGCCTATCCCAGCTTTATTTATATTTTAATTCTTGTAGCATTTTATGCTCGAAAATGCTTAATTTAGGCAAAACATGTTAAATTTGCTTTCAAATGTATATTTTAAGACTAATAATATCCATCCATCCATTTTCTATACCGCTGATCCTCATTAGGGTCCCAGCTGACTTTGAGCGGGAGGCGGGGTACACCCTGGATTGGTCGCCAGCCAATCGCAGGGCACATATAGACAAACAAACATTCACACTCACATTCAAACCTATGGACAATTTAGAGTCACCAATTAACCTAACATGCATGTTTTTGGAATGCGGGAGGAAACCAGAGTACCCGGAGAAAGCCCACGCACGCACCGGGAGAACATGCAAACTCCACACAGAGATGCCCAACGGAACCCTGAACCTCCTGACTCTGAGGCCAACATGCTACCCATTCAGACTAATAATAGTCTGTATTTAAAGAAGAAACATCATGATTTATTAAGTAATATATTTTTCAAAAAACGTGATAGAGTGAAGTGTAATTAACTTCCATTATTCAACGGTCAAAAGTAAAAAATCTATTGTTCCTCGTGTTCTGCATTTAAAAGGACTGTTTCATTCAATTATCTGGCAAAACTCTGGTGAATGTTACTGCCGTCCTGTGTGATTGTGCTGCATGATAAAACTGCACATTTTAGAGTGGCCTTTTATTGTGGCCAGCCTCAGGCACACTGGTGCAACAATCATGCTTTCTAATCAACATCTTGAAATGCCACACCTGTGTGGTGTCACTAGCATAGATTTATGCCCTGTCCACACGTCGGTGGGTATCTCATAAAGCAATTTGGCCTATCATCGACACGAGCCCGCAGATATATGGCACTAAAAATGAAGGTTTTCAAAACCTCCAGCCAAAATGTAGATTTGGAGAAAACTCCGGTTACACGTTTGCGTATAGACGCAAATAACCGGAGTTTTGCGTTTCCAAACGTCACTTCCTGCGACAAAGCATGCAGTGACGTCACATACATGACCTCTATTTACATCAGAAACAACATGGATGCCCGCAGAACTGTTGACATTTTCTTGCAACTTGTTTACTTTGTAATCTAAAACAAAGTTTAGAAGTAATCCTACCTCATTTTCAGTCCACACGAGTGAGCATGGCACCCAGTTTTATGTTTTGCGGAAGTGACGGGATCACTCTGATTGAATAGAAATTTAGTACTTTTCGCCGCCTCCTGGTTTGGCATGTTTATGAAAGTGGTTCCCAATGCATTTATGCGGTTACGTGAGGATGCATTTTTTTAAATACGAGGTCGTGTGGACACCTTTTTATTCATAAATGGAGAAGGAGAAATATGCGGTTTTAAAAATACCCTGCTACGTGTGTTCAGATTTGTGGACATTATTTGTTTTAGATTTTTGAGTTCAGCTCATGAAAGATGGGAACAACAACATTTTGTGTTTGTATTTTGTTGTGTGTATTTTACATTTAATATAGAGCAATATTCAAATGGATAAATGAAGGTGCCTGGCTGTTTCAAGTAATGACTTCAGGCTTATGTCAGAAAATGTTTGTCGTTTATACTAGTTGCAGTTTGGGGACGACACATCTATCCATCCATTTTCTATGCCGCTTATCCTCATTAGGGCTGCGGGTATGCTGGAGCCTATCCCAGCTGGCTTTGGGCGGGAGGCGGGCCACACCTGGACAGGTCACCAGTCAATTGCAGGGCAGACATACAACCATTTACACTCCCATTCACACTCTAATGGACAATTTAGAGTCCCCAATTAACCTAGCGTGCGTGTTTTTGGAATGTGGGAGGAAACCGGAGCACCAGGAGAAAACCCACACACGCATGGGGAGAACATGCAAACTCCCAACGGACATTCGAACCCAGATCTCCTGTATGTCAGGCCAACATGCTACCCACTCAAACACCGTGCGGCTCAACTTATTTCTGCAACTGCCAGATGTTTCATATCAACATATGCAAACAGGTTTATGGAATGAGCTGTAAGACGAAGATTTGTTGTTACGTTGCTGCGTGACTCGCTTGTGCAAACACGTGTTTTCTATGAAGTGCTTACTGGTGACAGCTGTGCCACTCCCAGGTATGATGTGGCCTGTTGGGCATGAAGTCAGCGGCCCCCTTGTTCTTCACCCTCTGCGGGAAGCGCAGCAGCACTCGCATGTCGTAGTCCTTGGTCTCTGGTGCATAGGCGGAGCTGAACGGTGGACAGATAAAACAAAAAATGTTACGTTGGTTTCCTGTGACAACGCAGAACAAAGATCAGGCTTGGAGTCCGGAAGGTTTTGTGGTAAATAGTTCATCCCGCAGATTACAGCCGTCGGTGTTGAGAGGCAACCCGGCGTGATACACACTCGTGTTACGGGATTCACGTCTGTGTGAAAGAAGGAGGCGCAACCTCGAGCTGGCGCTGCTGACTGAAGATCCGAGCCATTCATCTTGCGCCGGCTTGTTGACATTGGAGTGTACGGCAAATTACAGCGGCCCATCTGGCGGTGATTGCTGCAAACTCAAACAGGATATGAAAAGGCTTTGAGGGATGGCTGCGCGCTTGTGAGGAGATGATAGGGAGGGAGGAAGCAACGCGGGCGTCGGGACGACGCACTTTTGTCATCGTCTCAGTGACGAGTCAGTAAATGGGTCTCGGCCTTTTTGGTTGGACGCATACTAACAAATAAACTACAAGTACTGTATGTTAAAATCTGTCATAATAAGATTGTGGGTCTTGTTTTGTGTTAGGTTAGTTTGACCAGATGCCCTCTTTTTTCTCTAATATTACTACTTCTAGGGCCGTACAATATGCATTCCAACAGAATTTTCACTTCTTTAGTCAGCGTGTATAACTTCACTGTGTTGTGTTCCCAAGATTTTTTATGAAAAAATGCAAAAAAAAAACCATACCACAGCTTTTGGAACTCTTCAGAACAGGCACATTAAAATATATTTATTGGCTAATTTTTCCCATGTGAGTCACAACTTTCATAAGTCAAATTCTCAACGCAACTGTACGCCGAGAAGAGCATTAAAATAAGTCATTAATGCAGCTGTGTGCAAAAGGGCATTGTTTTTATAGATTGTTGTCTGTAAAGAAAAAAAACTATGACCTCAAGATCGCTGTTCTGGCACTGCTTGACCCAAGCATTGAACGTTACCACCAACATCTGCAACGGGGCGCTGTAGAACTGTGACAGTGGAGACGGTTCATCTTTGTCCGAAGTTAGTGGAGTTGTTTAAGGTTCATTCTTGGTGCTGGATTGGAGTAAATGGATTCTGGAGACTGGGATCTTGGTGTACTTGCTTACAGGAGATTTGCTGATTAGCCTCCCAGGTATGTTCTTTATTGCATCGTGTAGCTGAATAACTGTTGATGTGTTACGTGAACCTGCCTGCCATCTATTCAGTGTGTTGTTCTTTGTGCTATTATGTAGTTTAATTTATTGCATTTTCCACATTTTATGTTGTTTCTTGTTTGTATTTACATTTTGTATTGTTGGATTTTAAGTAGGTTCTAAGTAGAGCTTCAAAATGCCAAAACAAGAAAAGGGGGTGAGAGAAAAAAAAGTGTGAGTAAGCAGCTCATTGCAAACAACCAATAAAGTGAAATAGGCTGTTCATCAACTGAAACAATAGACTAAAGACTGTAGCTCCAAAAAAACCCCAAAACAAATTTGCAGACTCAAGGACTCAGTAATGAGCATCTACGCCATTCTTGTTGTTAATCATCTCAAAAATTGGTTTTCGGGCGTGCTTGATGCCAGTGTTTCCAGGAAGCTAGTGGGAATGTTGCTCCAGGTGGTGAAGATGGCTTCACGGAGGGCATCCAGTGTCTGGAACTGATGTCTTATTTTGTAAACATCCCTTGACATTCATCCCCAAGTGTTGTCAATTGGATTTAGATCACGGGAACACGCAGGATGGCCCAAAAGAGTGAGGTTACTCCCTTTGTCAAGTGGGCTTTGTGAACTGCATCATTGCCCTGTTGAAAAAGCCAGTCATTGCAACACAGGTGAGGGCCTTCAGTCCACGAGGGATGCCCCCAGCAACATCTCCACATAGCCAGCTGCCGTTTGACGCCCCTGCACAACCTAAAGCTCTGTTGTTGTTTGGAAGGAAAGACAATTTTGTGGCGGTGAAGGAGACAAAGCCTTTGAAGGCGTGTTTTGTTTTCAAAATCATTCTCTTGCTGGTGCCGTCTGATGCTTTTCGGACTGCACCCCACACCGGTAACAATCTTCATTTGGGCAGAAGATTGTCGCATGTCTTGGCGGGCAGCCAGTTGGATCCTCGGGCTTAGGCCCAGTGACATGTTTTGGGTCTACAACTTGACTTTTCCGTTCCATAACGTTGGCAATAAATTGCTTACTCAGTTTTTGTTGTCTCACATTTTTTGATTTTGTATATTGAAACTCTACCTACAACCTTCCCGACTCTTTATGTCCCAGAGAATACGTTATGCACTACGACTGACTGGTCAGGTTGCCATTGTGTATGTCATTAAATGATGCAGAAACAGTTAGACTCAGCTGGTGTGTTGGGGAGTAGCAGTAAAGCATAAATCACTTCCTCAGTCTGCATGTATTCTTCCGCTGTTCTGCGGCTTGCTTTTCTTACTCATGTCACCAGTCAGGCATTCATGCACTCACGTGCACATTATTCATGCACACTACATGTGAATCAGTAATATATATGTAGCACCACTGATTGGATAGGATTATGTATATCAGTTATTGAACACAGCAAGCAAGATCACGATCGAGTTCATGTACTCGTCCTCAGTCTGCATGTATTTGTCCACTGTTCTGTGACTTGCAGTTCTGTTAATTGCAGACAGTTCGTGCATTCATTGGGCGGTGTACATGTTCCATCAATCGGTCATGCAAACATTTGTCATAGTAAACATCCATACTAGATTACGTATTTAGCACATAGCGCCTGATGGGTATT
This sequence comes from Oostethus manadensis, assembly GCA_024372805.1. NCBI lineage: Eukaryota > Metazoa > Chordata > Actinopteri > Syngnathiformes > Syngnathidae > Oostethus > Oostethus manadensis. Next base: position 837,936 of record QODF01000046.1, read on the forward strand.
TATTAAGTTGTTAGGTTTAGGTCCACACAACAGTATAAATACATGATTTAGCACAAAAGTTCAGAAATGTAGACCTTTTAAGATTGTTATTCTTTGTAATCTGTTGTTTTGGTGTTTGTGTCTTGTTAAAGGTCATCGGTGTATTAACGCTAAATGTCAATTTGCAATATAAATGCTTGGGCATGAGTGTTTTTTTCCGCCCATATCGAGTATGAAACCAAGTTTGTTCTCTGAAAAGGCTTGATAACAACTTCATCTTTACTGCTAAAAGCATTACCTTGAAAGGCATTTCTCCTCAGCGGCACAACGAAGTGAGTACATGCGAGCTCTCTGAATGTATGTAGAAGCCTGGACGTAGTTAGGATCGGGCACCAGGTCGGGTAACCCTGATAAAGAAAGAAAGAACTATAAATCCATTTACATGACTAAAACATCAAATCTATCAACTCTTTGACAAATAGGTCATAACTGTCTCAAAAATGCACAGAGATACAGAATACCTTGTTTTTGGCACTGTTGACCTCTCAAGTACTCTTACAAACGCACACATTTTTAATTTGGTCCGAATAAAACTGTTTATTTAATATTAACATGAGTATTGTGGTTGTAGTCTACAGTTGTGTATCATTCCACTGTTCTGGTGTTGCCCCACCTGAAAGGCTTTACAGGCCAACTGCTGGATCCCCTGCAGTTTGCGTAACGGCCAAACAGGTGTGAACATGGGGCTACACTACATCCTAAAGCACCTCTGCAGGGACATATGCCAGGATCCTGTTTGTGGACTTTAATTCTGCCTTTAACACGATAGTCCCGGACATCCTTCTTCAAAAGCTCAACCAATGTACTGTGCCCACCTCCATTTGTCAGTGGATCAACAGCTTCCTGACTGACAGGAGGCAGCAGGTGAGGCTGGGGAGCACCATGTCCATCTCCCGGTCCATCATCAATGGCGCCCCCCAGGGGTGTGTCCTGTACCCTCTCTTTTTTTTCCTTATACATGAACGACTGCACCTCAGGCGACCCAGGCGTGAAACTGCTGAAATTTTCACTGGCCTCATCAGTGACGGTGACGAAACTGCTTATAGACGCGAGGTGGATCAGCTGGTATCCTGGTGCGGTCACAATAACCTAGAACTAAACCCGCTTAAAACTGTGGAAATGATAGTGAACCTTCAGGCGTTCACACTCCCCCCTTCAAAATCTGCAACAACACTGTGTTTACTGAGGACTTCTTCAAGTTTCTGGGCTCCACCATCTCCCTGGACCTGAAGTAGTCCCTCCACATAAACACAATGTACTTTTTGAGACTGCTCAAGAAGTTCAACCTGCCTAAGGAACTGCTAACAACCTTCTACAAAGCAATAACACAGTCGTTCTCTGCTCCTCCATTACATTTTGGTTTGGTTCCGCTACCAGAGAGCAGACTGGAAAGAACAATCAGGTCTGCAGAGAAAATCATAGACACCAGCCTGCCCTCCTTAGAGGAACTGTAGAGTTCTGAGCCAAGAAGAGGGCAGGCAACATCTCTGCGGACCGCTCACACCCCACCCACAAACTGTTCCAATATCTCCCTTCCGGTAGGCGATACAGAGCACTGTTCACCAAAACAACCAGACTCAATAACAATTTCTTCCCCCTGGCTGTCAAACTATTGAACTCTTTCCTTCCGCCCCAACATTATTTAGATCAACAACCACTGCTATTTTGTACCCATGAGCATTTGCACTACATCCTGTGTTTCCTACCTTTTGGATGTTAACACTCTGAATTGTACTTGTATTGATATTGTTTGCACTCATGATCATTTGCACTACATACTTCCGGACGTTACACTGTAATTTGTAAATGTATTTTAACCTGCAACATTGTAAATGCCATAATTATTCAGTATATCATGTATATACTGTAATCACAATTATATACATCCCATGTAAATATGTATAGTAGTATTCTCCTGTTCCCCACTATGTACAATTATTATTATTATTGTAACAGAGTGATAAAGTCAAATACCTGGTGTGGCAACACATATGGCGAATAAAGCTGATTCTGAGTCTGATTTTTTTTGTTTACCATATTATACGGACTGTGTCATACTGGTTTTTTTTATAGGTTGGTGGGTCCTGTGACTCGTCGTATCTCGCTACATCGCGGTTAGAACAACGCTATGAACTACAATCCACATCACAATGGAGTACAATACGTCACAGTTGAGCAATGTGTTGTAAACAAAGAACAATAGCAGTCTAAAGGTGACTATATGGGAGTTATTTCATGTTTAGAGTGGTAATAATGGTTTCCTATACTGTACTATGAAAATATTCCATTGATTAATAATCAATTCTTCTTTACGGAAATTCACTCAGCGCAGTCAGTTCTGGAAGATTTTGTTTTTTTAAACGAGGGATGACTATATCAAAATACTGTATATGCACTGCATAATTTAACACCAGCTTCTTGTGATGCAGTAAAATGGCACCATACAAGCCTACCTGGAGCTTTTTGTTATGGATAACGTTCTAATACACTTCTGCCTTGGAGACAGTATGTCTGTAAGTATTGTGCAAATGTACTTACCTGTGTGTACTGAGTCAGTAGCAATCTTGTTTAATTAGGACGCTAACTGTATCTAGCTTGGAGGTTGTAAAACATGTATGATTTTTTTGTGCAATTAAATTCATTTTGCCCGCACGGTGGCTGAGTGGTTAGCACATTGGCCACACAGTCAGGAGATCTGGAAGACCTGGGTTCAAATCTCCGTTGGGCATCTCTGTGTGGAGTTTGCATGTTCTCCCCGGTGCGTGTGTGGGTTTTCTCCGGGTACTCCGGTTTCCTCCCACATTCCGAAAACATGCATGTTAGGTTAATTGGCGACTCTAAATTGTCCGTAGGTATGAATGTGAGTGTGAATGTTTGTATGTCTTTGTTTGTCTATATGGGCCCTGCGATTGACTGGCGACCGGTCCAGGGTGTACCCCGCCTCTCGCCCAAAGTCTGCTGGGATAGGCTCCAGCATCCCCGTTACCCTAATGAGGATAAGCGGTATAGAAAATGAATGAATGTATGAATGAATAAATTCATTTTTGAATCAAAAATTCTGTTTTGGTGTTAAGATACAGCCCATGGTATGTAAGTGTATTCTTTGAGAACATTATGGCATTTATTAAACAGGTACATTTTTATTGTAGCCGTATGTTTAAAAATACATATTTAAATGTACAACATACAGTATTTCGGCTTCTGTAGCTTTTGCCCCTCTCTCGAGCTTTGTCTTCTTCTCTTGTGAATTTAATGTTGTTAGGAGAGGCACCATGACACTCCTTAAACATCATTGGATCACTTTATGATCATCACTTCTAAGATGGTACAGGGTTCAAATCTCTTTTGGGCATCTCTGTGTGGAGTTTGCATGTTCTCCCCGTGCGTGCGTGGATTTTCTCCTTCGGTTTCCACCCACCTACTTCGGTTTTCTCCTACATTCCAAAAAACATGCATGTTAAGTTAATTGGCGATTCTTGTCCATATGTATGAGTGTGAATGATTGTTTTTCTCTGCCCTGCGATTGACTGGCAACCAGCCCAAAGTCAGCTGGGATAGGCTCCAGCATACCCCGCGGTCCTAATGAGGATGAGCGGCATAGAAAATGGATAGATGGAGGAATAAAAATCCCTAACCACTTTGCACTTTCAATTTTGCGGACTTCAATCTATCGTGGTTTTTCAAAAATATTATTAATATTGTTCATGAACAAACTAATCATGAACAATAACTATAATATTATTATTAACTGATAATTAACTAATCATTAACTAATTAACTAATCATCTGTTTAGTGGTTGAAAACGGCCCATTATTAGTCAAACAATATTAATATTGAAGCAAACTGTACTTATTGGTTTGCCTAAAATAAACATTTTCAAGCATAAAAATAGTTAAATGATATAAAATGCATATTTGGGCCGCATTCAAGATGCATTGAAAGATGCTGGGATGATATGTATTATTCTAGAATGGTCACTATGTGTCAGTAATGCCTGGTGAGACTACAGGCACCATAGAGCGTAAGAACATGTTTTTATGGCAGGTTTAAATTATCTCACAACACTCACAATAATCCCTAAAAAAAAGCCCACTCAACTCAACATTTTACAGCAACACATACGAGCATGAGTCTTATTTATATTTTCAATAGCTGCTTTACTTTGATTATGTCTACTATATTGTGTAATAGTGTAAAGGTGACTGTATGGGTGTATTTCCAGTCTAGGGAGCTCTAATAATGTTAAAACCCATATTTTAAAGGTTGTAAACAGGGGTTCGAAACTCTGCTTGGCATCTCTGTGTGGAGTTTGCATGTTCTCCCCGTGCGTAGGTGGGTTTTCTCCGGGTACTCCGGTTACCTCCCACATTCCAAAAACATGAAATTGTCCACAGGTATGGATGTGAGTTTGAAAGCTTGTTTGTCTGCCCTGCGATTGACTGGGCAACCAGTCCAGGGTGTACCCCGCCTCTTGCCCAAAAGTGAGCCTAGTGAGGATGAGCGGCGTAGAAAGTGGATGGAAGGTTTTCTTTGCTGCAACTACGACAATATTCCATTAATGATTCAGGAACTTAGCTTATTACGGTTGGGTCTGGAACCAGTTAACCTCGATAAATGGGGGATTATTTTATTTCAACGGGAGAAATTTGGAAGTCGGATCAAATTGGAGGTCAAACAGTGAGCATTACCATATCAAAGTATGTGTAATGACAAGCAGATTATCTTTACAATATTTCTGCTATCCGGTCCAACGATGTCGCATCATCAGTTTTTAATTCCCTGGCATTTATAGAAGCACTGATGAATGACATAAGGGGCAAACCGTGACGAGGTCAGCAGTTCAAAAATGGGTTGCAGAGCAGAAACCCGTTGGCCACTAATTACTGTGAATTCCAGATGATTATGACGCTTTTCTAATGAGCTGCTCCAAAGGCCTTTTTATACTAGGGGTGACTTTAGGGTGATGGTGCCGAAGGGTCACATTTGTGTACCATCACCCAAAACAGAGCAACGGAACACACACTTCAGCCTCCAACTAACTCCAGCTTGTCATTATTGTTATTAATAGGGAAATGCGTTATGCAGATGATGCTATGCTGTCTTGGCTAATTTGATGTGATCTTCCCTGACTTGCATTTAAATATGAACCTGCCACTTGAGGTTAACCTTTAATAAAGTGTGCCTAGCTTGATCAGTTCTATCTTTGGGGGATACATCTCAGCCTGGAAACATACAAGCCTGGAAACATAAGCAGGGCTTATTGCCATCCAGACGGTGTTAGTCATACTTTACTTAGACAAGAGCTGAGAAGAATGCACGTGATGGAAGACAAACAACAGTAATTCTACACTGCTGCTGTTGTGGGTTTTTTTTACAGTGGGACGCTGACCAAATCTGAAAGTCAAGATTTCCCTTCCTGCCAGAAACGTTTTTTTTTTAAAATTGTCTTTAATACTGCTTTTACAATCTAAGACAACAAACAACCAGAACACGCAAGAAGGGTCTCCTGTGTTTACGGCTTGGTAAGGAGACACTTCTTTTATCCAAGAGGAGACTGAGGGCTGCAAGTAAACAAAATGCTTTAGGAAAGTGGAGACTGTAGAGTACAATGGTGCAGCATTCGCTGCAAAAGCACACAAGAGTGTCTCTAAAAAGAGCAAACAGTACACTGTATCCGTATGGTATCCAATACAGAGGTGGTGGTGATAAAGTCTGGGGCAGCATGAGTGCTGCCAGGACTGGGGGTTCTGCAGTTCAGTGAGGCAAACATGAATTCGAACATCAAGGTAATGATGTACTTCTACAGCCGAGAGGATGAAACACAACAGTTTCTAAAATATGAGGGGCGAACGTCCGCATGTGAAATACGAATGAAAAAACAGCTTCATTTTGAATCATATGGGAATAACATTTATTTTCATGCACTGCCACAATTAGGCCTGTCACGATAACAAATGTTGCTGGACGATAATTGTCCTGCAAATTATTGTTGATAATCGATATTTTTTTATATTGTTTACATTTTTTAGACCATTTTCAGTTGTAAGTAAGAGTATCAATGTTTTTTCGCCAACTTAGTCAATGTTTCCAGTTGCCGCCTCGATATGAGCACCATGACAGAGCAGTCCGGGCACATTGAGGGTGGGATACCGCTGTTGCTACGGAAGACTGAATATCCAACTGGTCACATGAAACTAACTTCACCAATTTCCAGAAATTACAACTATTTTGTTGTGTGTTTCTCATAATATTACATGGTTAACATGAATAACATGGTTTGTCTAATATTTCAACCCTATGCTACTAAATTGAGATTATTATAGCTCCTATTATTATAAGTTTATTCTGGTAAAATTGCAACATTTTTTCTCGTTAGAATACGATTTTGTCTCTTAGTGTTTCTGACTTTATTCTTCTTTTTTATTATTTAATTATTACTTTTTTCCCATAATATTTGACCTTATTCTTGTAATATTATCACTTTTTCTGCAACTTTGTTTTTTTGTTTGTCCTTATATTATGGCATTACAAATAATATATATAGTAGTAAAATTATATTTGTTAACTTTTGTCTCATAATGGTTTTATTCTTGTAAACCTTTTATTAGTTTTCTTGATAAATTATATTTTTTGAATTTGCTTTGCTTTGTTTTGCCTGTTGTATCACATATTTATAAACAATTGTAAACTTAGAGTGAATGAAATGAGTTTTCGGAGAAAGGAATCTTTATTAAAAAAAATTATTTATTCAATTTTTATTTAAAATGAATTAATAAACTAAATAGATGAGTCATGCCATCATGACATAGTCTAAATAAGGGCTTTGGGTTGCTGGCTGCTATGCAAACACCTCATCCCGGTGCTTACTCTCTGAGGCAGATGTAGTAGGACAGGGCCACACTTCCTGGGGCAGACCATGTAAACATTTGTAAGCGCTGTGTGAAACCACAGCAGTTTCTCTCTCTCGCTCTCTCTCTATTCCTTCCACCCAGGAAGACTTTGTTCTCTAATCTTTTCAAATGAGAAATTGGGTCTCTTTTATAGGGATAAAGTGTTTGGAGAGACCAAAAGCTGATCGGCTCGCAACAGCATGTGACAAAGCCACATATTACGCTCTAAGTGGGACACGCTTTGGAGAACTTGGATCTCGCCGGGCGTTTTATACCAGTGAAATAGTAAAAAAAAAGAACACACTGGCTGCCTTTAAGATACTTTTAAGCTAGAGACTTTGTGAGCTGCAGAGGGAGCGACACATCCGAATATTTCACATTTATTGAGGTCAAAATAAAGACTAGGAAAAAGTGCCTAGCGGTTTTAGCATGGCTTTGCCATGATGCACTTTTATACGATAGGATCGAAAATTGGTTACAAAAAAACAAATAGAATATTGTATATATTATTGTATATATACATACCGTTGTATGTTTTGGATTCTGATTTTTTCCCCACAGAAAACCGTAAAAAGCGTAAAAAAACATTTCATCTTTGTGATTATTTGCAATAGAAAACTTTACCACTACCATTATTTTACATATTTAAAAATAAAATTATTACTATTACCACTACGATAGAAATTCTAATATCCTATTACTTGTAACGTAAATTTAAAAATGTATATTTATATATATTAATTGTATTTTATTTAAATTTTTGCACTGAAACGCGGGCATAAAATACAATGTATATATTTATATTATATGTTAAAAAATAACAATATTATTACAAATTTCAGTTGTGTTTTTTTGCACTGCAAATCCGGCCAAAGAATTCATTCATTTTCTATGCCGCTTAATCCTCATTAAGGTCAAGGCGGTATGCTGGAGCCTATGTCAGCTGGGCTACTACATTTGATCATTATTTTAAATAAACACATTACTATTATCGCTGAGATAAAAATGTGTATGCTATTATTTGTAACCATTTTATTGAACGATATTTATGTATATTAACTGTGTTAATTGCATTTAAATATTTTTATTTTACCTTGAGAATCAGAAGTAAAAAACATGAAATTGTTCTTATCATTAGAATACAGAACGGCTTGTTACTTAACAGTAATACAATTATAATTATTTATATTTACAGTATGCATATTCATTATCTTTATCGTCATTATTATTATTACCATCATTTTAGATTCGCTTGCATAATATACATTAACATGGCATCAACCTTGTAGTATATAATATAATTTGTCTGAGTGGATCATTAGGTAGTTTTCCACTGTACTACCAGGCTACGACTAATGAGTAAAGTAACTTAGCATGCTTCGCAGCGGCCTTTTAATGAATTAATCAGTGCCAATTATCGTCTAATTATTTTTTTTGTCATGATGGCCGGCGGCTTTGTTTATGAATATTAGAATGAATATTAGAGGAAGGCCATGTTGCAGAGTTGTGCAAAGTGTGTATTTCTTGCGATACACATCTTTGCCACAAGCGGTGATTTTTAAACTTTCACTCATGTGATAAAGGAAGTCAACTAAAGGATGATAAAGGAAATCATCTACCGCTTGAAAAAATGGATGAGCAGTACTCAAAGCAGCAGTATGTTGCAATTTGACCCTAAAATAAAAACAGGTGAATACTGTAGTAAGGTGAAGAAAAATATACGCCAAATATAACATTGTTATCTCACAAAATAGCTGCAGTGTTGATACCAGCATCGCATGGTGACTTTTAATGTATATTTCCTATATACCATAATATTCTAGTTAACATGTTATTGTATCGGATCAACCTTGGAACCCACTTTTTTTACATGCAAAAATATTGTTACTATGACCTATTGCTATCGCCATTATCACTATTAGTATAATCGCTAGAAGTTTTTTGCTACAAAAATCCAAACGTTATTGCAAAAACAAAAACAAAAAAAAACAGTCAAACCTCATTTTGGATATGGATATGAAAATAAATGACTCCAACCAACAGTAGGTGGAGTCCTACAATTTAAGATTAAATCATTTTAGTCAGTATCACTACTATTATTATTGTTAAATAGATTCAATTCCCAATTTGCCCTTGTGAAAATTGTTGCAAACGATGCACCCTGCATTCGAAAAGTCTAGAGCTCAGTTGCAGAGGAATTTTGTGCATGTGTTAGCACCTTGCTTTTATTACTTCCTTCTTGCACACACAGTAATAGTTTTTGCTTCTTTAGCCGCTGACCAAACACTGTTGAATTCTGTTCAAATGTCAATTAGGTACCCTACAATTTCAGATGGATTTGTGCTAGTCCCACTGCTATTATTATCGTTTCAATGCCCATTTCCTGTGTTACTGAGCTCAGTGAGACATCCCCAAAAGTAATGGAAGCTCTCTCTCGCTGGTGATTTTGCTGCACATTAAAACAAAAAGTTAAACCTGCATTGCTAAATTTGAGAAGCTCTTGTTTTCATGGTTTTAAAATAGCCCAAAGGCAGAATAAACATTGAAAATATCACTTTTTTTTTGTTTTGTTTTTTTGGCAATAGCAGCTATACTCGCAGGGCTCGCTTGAGAGCTTGTGAACAACAAGCTTATCGATGTGTTTGTTGTTGTGGTACACATGTTTTATTAACTTACGCCCCACACTTGGACAGCTTAGTAAGCATAATAAGTTTTCCTTCTTCCTACTCCTTTGATTTATGCAAACGTACACATGATGCACTTCAATGTAACCTGTACAGCATGTCCGATATGAACTAAAGCATAATTCTACTTGGGAAGACTCCAAAAGGGGGACTTTCCATATCTCCCTCCCTTCTTTACAGCAGTGGTGAATTGCTGTACAACTCTCCCCTCCTTTTTGACTCGACTTTCCAAGCTTGTTTACGCTTTCCTGTCCCCGAGTGCCAGAAGGAGTACGCCCCCCGTCCCCCTTCTTGCCAGACCCAATGAGGTCACCCTCGACGTTACCAAACTGCACGTGAAACGCACAGAACCCCTCTCATGTGCAAACACAGTAGTTCTTGTGTCCTGAGCTTTCTCAATGGTCCATTTTTTGAACTGATTTCTTAAGACATCTGATAAACCTACTGGATTCTGCAGGCAAATTCCTACAAGGAATCATTATGATCTTCTCAAAGCCAGGAATCCCCCCAGTGGCTGCAAGTGAAGTCTCTCTGTGAAATATTTTAGAAGTCTTCTTCAAACCCCCGTCTCTCTCCCCATGAGATCTATTCCAACTTCCTCAACAAAATGTGTACACTTCCCTCCCGAAGCAAAAAAAAAAGCTTACTTTACCTCCTCTATCTTGTTGATACACGCTCCCCACGTTGCTTTGCTCAATGGCAGAGTTTGGAGAGTTCCTTCTGGATGGGATGGGCTGAAGGAAGGGTGGCTGGGGTCTTCCAAACGGTGGGAACTGCTCATACTGAGGGCTGTGCACGGGAGGTTGACCGCCGCCTGGTCCGGACTGGTCCGCTGTGGCGTCTGGGGCAGAGGCGGCGGCAGGGTCCTCATTGTAGAGACTGTGAGTGTATCTGCGATCGAGGCCATCTGAAAAGGGTGGCTGTGCAGGACGCGGGGCGGCCGCAGGGTTGGACCCGTACCCATAAGACTGGTAGAACATGTAACTGTCATCTGTGAATTCAGACGGAGAACCTGGGAGAACAGGACCGCCACCTGGGAGTACGGCGGCACTTCCTGGGAACACAGGGGCGCCGCCCGTGTAACCTCCTCCAGTGTACCCCTGTCCACCAGCATATGCTACACCACCATAACCACCACCACCAGGAACCGGCTGAAAGGGCGGCTCAAAGCTCTGGTATGGCGCCTCTACATAACTGGGGTCGTACGGTAGTGGTTGGTAGATAGGCTGCTGAGGGATGGGATACTGAGGGTATGATGGTATGTTGTATGGAGATGATGAATAAGAGGTTGAGGAGGATGCGGATTGCCTTATTCGAGTACCGGAGGATCCCTGGAAGGGGGCTCCACCTGTTGCCCCTGCAGTTTGCCTCCAGTTATCAGGCACTTGCCCAAAGCCGAAAGGATGCCTGGTCTGCCCTCGGATCGTCTCTGAGGATCCCCTTGAGGGTGCCTGTCTGCGCACGTTGCCCCCTTGAGTCCTACGGGGTGACGGAGGGCGAGAGTCGGCCACCACAATTGTGTGATCCTGATCCTGGGTGGCAGCCCCAGCTGGAACATATTCAGATCCACTGTTGAGCAGGCTGAACACACGGCCGTTGTTCTCCCACTGGATCACCTGCCTCCACGGGGTGGCCGAGCCATCCTGCCTTGGGGTCCGACTCTGGCTCTGTCGCTGGGCTTGTCCTGATCCAGCTTGCATGAACACGATAGAAACCACAATGACAGGCAACATCATGACTCCTCCTTAAAAGTGTCTTCCAAGTCAAAACACCTGTAGCTCTGTCAAAAAAAAACATGCCCCGGAGTTTGTGTGTTGTGATGCAGGGGTTCTGCTCGGGTGCATCTGTAGTTCTTCCTTAGACAGCAAGAGATGGTGAATCTACTGCTGCTACGTGTGGTGGTCTGTATAGCGTCTGCTGGTTGGCCTGTCAGTTCCTGTGCACTGCACTCCACTCTCCTGCAAGTTTCTATTTGCCTGATTGCCTACAATGAGCTGTGAAAAAAATCTCCAAAGGTTTTTTTTTTTCTTTTTCTAAAGGCGAGGTCCCACATGGCCCTAGTGCTAGTGATGTTTCGTGGCCTGCAGCAGCCAACCCTCTGTGAGGCCTCCAGAATCAACATTACCATCTGCAAAGGCATGCAGATGTACTGTAAAATACACCTCGCTTGCCACTTCTTCAATTCTTTCACATAGTGTTGCTCACAGACACGCCATATGTGAGCAACAGGTGTTCCTATGAATGTTTATGCTGTCGCTTTACCTTTTAAACCTCCACAACATGACAATAATCACAAGCAGATGTGAGGGTTTTTAATTGGTAACAGCAGCATTCGCTCATAGAGAGCAACTATACTTACACAATAGCTGGAACACATTGCTAACATAATGGAAACAAGGAATGAGACAGAACTCAAAGAATGAGTGCGGAATGAGGGTCATACAGTACATGGGCGCTGAATTCTTGAAAAGGCTTGAATGTTAATGTTAGGTGTTCAAGGTTTTAGGATAAAGTGTTGGAAATGTGCATCTACCACTGGCTCTAAATCAACTCCGAACAAAGGACTCGTTATAAAACTTCACATTTGAAGCATGCTTTTCATTAACTCCATTAACGGAAAGCAACTACATACATTTTTGGTAGCTTACAACACAGTAAATCAATCATTTGAATAAAACGACACTGAGACATTTTTAAACAGTAAAAAAAGATAAACCTCTTGACTTTTAAAATTGAGAAAAATACGATGATTACCACAACAAATGATATTAATTCATATTCTAACTAGATATACAGTATACACCTGTGTGTGTATAGCATATAATGAAACTATTACGACTAAAAAATACCATTAATACAGTAATAATATGTAGACAAGTCTATATTGTGTGTGTGAAATATCGTTAAAATTATTATTATGGTAAAATACAAGGATCAGAGTAAAGTATAGGAAATTTTTACATTTTTATAAAATGTATTATTAGTTATTTGTTATTATTTGTATTATGATTTGTGGTTGCCAATTTCATAAAATCATACAATCTAAAACAACTGAACAACTTTATATACATTCAGCCCTGCAATTGACTGGCAACCAGTTCAGGGTGTACCCCGCCTCCCGCCCAGAGTCAGCTGGGATAGGCTCCAGCATACGCGCATCCCCAATGAGGATAAGCGGCAAAGAAGATGGATGGATAAATATCAAATCAGTAACTTTTTAGCCAAAAGGACTGTGCAAGTGATGTTTCTAAGAGTCCCAATGGCAATTTGGAGGGCACAGATTAATGTAGTGGGATCACAGGAATATAAATCGATACACCGTTGTAGTGGATGAATCATTGCACTTTTCCACATTTAATGCACATTTAATATTATTCTTAATATATTAGTACACAATGTTTATTATTATTTATCTATTTATATTTAAAAGCATTCAAATAAATCAACAGCCCGTTTAAATGATTGTGATTTTTTTCCCCAAAAAATATATACAATATTTAAAATAGATAATATATTATTCATTCATTAATAATTCATGCATACACGTTCTTAATATCTATACAATAAATATTAAATATAGTAATTAGTTAATGTCAAATTATAGCATAAATGATGTCATAAATATAGCTAATTTTGTGATACTGCTTTCTACACCCTGATAAAAATATAATGTATGAACATGTAAAAAAATCTCCTGCCATCTCCTGACACACACACGCACACACATTTTTTTCTCCACCCTTCATTCCCTCGCCGCTTGTAGCACAAAAGACGTGCATGATCTCCCGGGCCAAGCCGCATGCGCCGCCTTAGCACTATCAAAGCAACGTTGCACACCGAGAGCCTCCATTTGCACAAATGTTCACAGATAGAGACGAGTCATTAGGAAACACGCTCATGTGGGAATGGAAGCCGCCTTCATGCTAAAGTGCACTCAGGCACAACTACCATACACCATCATGCACTCCACAACCCCCGGTGTTATCGAAGTCAGCACTTTGGAAGGTGTTTTCCTTGGAAGCGGACTGCATGGCCACTGGCCTCAGTGATGTCACAGCGCAGCCAAGAAAGGGCAACATTCCACCAGGCCTGCAGCACTCAACGTTCCTTTTGTTTCCCATAAACACAACCCATAGAAACAGCACCTTCACGTCCTGCAGTAAAAAGCATGCATGATGTCGGCATGCCTCACCAGCACGGCATTACCATGCCAGCCTGGAAGAATGCGAGCCGGGAGTTGAGCTCCGGGTATCCAAAGTAATGAAAGATCATAATGAAGATAATGTCAGCACTAGCTGACTGGCTAGCTGCTACACATTTGGGTTCATCGTGTTCATTGTTTAAAATTCTGAGAAACAGCATTCCATTCCAACAGCATTTATTTTGGAGAACTGCCGTCATGCAACTTTTAAAATTGAACTTTTAAAGCTAATTTGTACCCACGTTAAGAACTAGTCTTTTTTTATCCAATAAAGCGCAAGAGGCTCCGATCCTTTGCCTGGCACTATAAATATCAGGAATGTCAAAATTAACTGTGACAATTAATTTATTTCATTAATTACGTTATTTTTTTTTAAGCATAATTAACGCATAAGCATCATGGCAAGCCAAACCCCTCTGTTATGAAGACAGATAGCGGCAGAGTATAGCGCCCAGATATATAGCCACAGAGTCACACAAAATCTGATGCTCTTTTATCACTTCATTCTGACCCAAACACAACAACAGCAGTGCAATTCCAACACCATATATGCTCTCCAATTCACAAACAAATTCACCAACAAATCGCCATTGGAACGACACTTGACTGTTACTAGACAGATCGCAAGATGTATTCACTGACACTCCGGACATCACAACAATGTCTTTATTATGCGTGTATGTGTGGTATAAATAAACAGAAACACAAAGAAAAAGAAGAAGTGGATATTCTTAACTCAAAGTATAATCTGTTGCATTTAGGTATGCTCGGAAATCCCATATAACTCACTTAAAACATGTACATTCAACTTAAATGGCGTGATGTATTTGAACGCAACTGCCCATTTCTTATAACAGTGGTTCCCAAACCTTTTTTGCCACGCCCCCCTTTTGGAGATCAAATTATTTTTAGTGTGCAATTAACCTCACGTGAATGTTTTTGGAAAGTGGGAGGAACCAAAAGTACCCGGAAAACCCACGAATGAACAGGGAGAACACGCAAACTCCACACAGAGATGCCCAACAGAAATTCAAAGCCAGATCTTCCAGATCTCCTGACTAACGTGCTAACCACTCAACCACCGTTCGGGCTTACTTCATTTAAATTTCTGGTTATTTCTGTGCTGGTCATACATCACATACAAATATACAGTACATAATCCTGCCCTGTCATTTATCTTCTTCTCAATAACGTCCAATAAAAAACTACCTATTTCATACATAGTGTGACATAATTAATCATGATTAATTCATTTGAAAGCTGTGATTAATTTGATTATTAATTTGATAATTTGAATGAGCTTGAATCATTTGACAGCCCTAATAAATATTGATGGTTTTTATCATTTACATTAATCAAGGTGTTTTTGAAGACTTTCCTTCAGAGGGATTTACATCAAGCTTATTTAAGTGCATGTCAAAGTCTTGTTTTCACTTTCAGTTTAGTAACTAATGATGCTTTTTTTTTTTTTAGCAATGTAGCTCGAGGCTTGTTTTGGCCTTGCAAGCTTAATTACAGATTGATCCCAGAGGATTTTCCTCTCCTGTTAAAGAAATGGCTCCAAGAGAGATTCAGATTCATCTTGAATTGCTGTCACTGGAACATTCCAACAAGATTAGTGGAAGGAGGTTGTGAGGCGGAGGTTGCTTGTTTTTGTGTGTTGCTGCTGTGCGTCGTTGTGTGCCCTGAAAGAAGTCTTTTTTTTCATGTGAGAGACTGTGCAGAATGGGATGAAAGCCCAGGGATGGAACAACTTTTAGTCGTGCACGTACTGTACCATCGACAGGAACGAGCGGCACCACTGAAGTCCAATGAGGTCGTACAATTTGGAAAAAATAGGTCTGAAAACGGTCCCTTTAGAGCCACACAGTCAGGAGATCAGGGTTCGAATCTCCGTTGGGCATCTCTGTGTGGAGTTTGCATGTTCTCACCGTGCATGTGTGGGTTTTCTCCGGGTTCTCCGGTTTCCTCCCACATTCCAAAAACATGCATGTTAGGTTAATTGGTGACTCTAATTTGTTCATCGCTATGAATGAGAGTGTGAATGTTTGTTTGTCTACAGTATATGTGCCCTGTGATTAACTGGCAACCAGTCCAGGGTGTCCAGCCGGAATTCAGCTGGGATAGGCTCCACCTCACCCAATTTCTCTAAATAATAATCTTTTGCAACAAATATGAATTTGTGGAAGTGAATATGGTTATTAAAATAACTCTTCAAAGCATAAAAAAAATAATGAAACAAAAGTATTGGTGAGTTTACTTTTTTGTTATTACACAGCATGACCTAAAATATTGTTTGACGTTTGTAACAAACCTCTGTGAGTCCGGCCCCTTATGCAAATAACAGTCCATCAAATGAAAGACCTGGAAAAAATGGGTGTGCACAATACTGGGCTAACGGGTATATTGTGTTGTTCCAGGCTGCTGTTTAGTGTGTGGGCTTTAGAAGGCAGTAGTGTTCAGCATGCTGGTAAGAGCAAGCGTTAGGACTGACAAGAACGAAGTGCAAATAAATGGCCACCTGAATTTCAGCCATCCTGACGTTGAATTATTCAGCTGCCATTACAATACTTTCAGGGTAAAACTAATCATTTAATACATTTGTGGTGTGAGTTAGAATATATTACCTTTTTAACGCAATAGTAGTTTATTGACGGCCCCTAGTAACAATCATTGGTTAGAGCGTCACTTCACATGCGAGCTACCGGCACCATGACAGAGGAGTCCGGGCACAGGGAGGGGGAACTACTGCTGTAGCTACAGAACCGAATATCCAGCATCCAACACAAAACTAACTTCACCACAGTACACCGCGGACATGTCTTCATGGTGGTGGTGCTTTTTCTCCATCTGGATGGCAACCAGCTTTTTGAGACGCATTTCCTCACCTACCATGTTGGAGTTTGACCCAGAGTTACGGCAATCGGAGTGGGCCAATCTCGTGGCGGAAGCCGATCTCATCCGATCTTCAAAAAACAAAGCCATCACCATCACGATCCAGAAGATCGGAATGGGACATCCCATAAGGTCAAAAAGGTCCTTATGGTCCATTTTGTCAGTAAATAAAGAATAAATATCAATGTTGAGCTCACACTGACAACACAAACACATTCAATTCTAGCCTGTTAGCAGTAGAATTCAGGTTCACTCTAAACAAAAGGTGTGTTGCTGAGTACTTTTACAGCTAGGAGCGAAAAATAAATGCCGTTTTTTTGCGACGTCACAGGAACATCACGTGACGCTTCTGATGATGACTACAAGAAGTAGTCGAAACATGTCAAGCAGGTAAACAAGCTACTCTGTCCTGCTAAAAGAACCTTAAAAACAATTAAACTTGAGAAGACAGTATGAACTTTCACCAAAGTAATAAATGCCGTTTATTTTGATATGATTTACCTTCATTCCACTCCACGCAGAGTCCTTTGCTGCATTCGTGTCCTGAGTTGCTCACCCAGCAATACTCGTAGTGATTAAAGATGTTTAAATATACAGTCAGTATTTTTAATGTTCTGCTCTTTTATCGCCCAATCTATTATCTTGTTCGGAAGCACAAGAATTTCAAAGAAATTCAGAATTTTAAATTACCGGCTAATGATGGCAATATTTTAACAGTAAATATGTAAAACTGCATGGGATGTACTGTGAATCAAGGCGCTGTCGTTCTGCATTTAAAACACTGTAATTAAGTGTACATTTACAGCTGTGAAATTACAGTCAAAAGTCATGCAATTTTAACCAGTAATTTACTGTGAATTTACAGTAAACTTTCCAGTGTGCATGAACACACCATACTGTCACACAAGTTATGCATCGTCTTCTCCCCTACGCACACTAGATATACTCTATTAAATGCTTCATAATGGAATAATGTCACCGCAGTTCACACCAAATCTGTGTTTTCATGTCACAGAAAATGTTTCCACACATTCAGCATTTTAATGCTGTTTCCGCATCTACTGCAAACTTCCTCTGAAAGATCGCCGTGGCAGCACATTCAATATTTGGGTCATGTTTCTTCCCCCATTTCTAAACATGAAGTCGCTTTGTTGTTGAGGTGCACTGATGTGAGCCACACTGGGCGTGATAAACATTTCAGGCAAATCGATGGAGAAGAAAAAAGACTCAATCAAAATTAGACTCAAATTTGGTATGATATTGGCAGTCTAGTCTTGTTATTTGGCTGTAAAGGTCTTAAAGGGGAAGTAATAATGACACCCAGCCTTACCTGACCTCAACTCAATTGTGAACCGTCCTCCTGTCAATAGATGAAAATAAACTTTGAGTTTTTGTTTCTCATTTTGTTTTGTAGTTATTATGCACTCTAATTATAATTACTTAATAAAACTAAGGTTGCCTTTTCAGGGTAATTTTGTGCATGCAAAAAACCTCACTTTTACTTTCTTACACATTCTTGTTAGAGCTTTATTAACTACAGATTGGCTGAGAGCATTTTAGTTGTTCAGAATTCACAAACTTCCTCATGTTCATGCATAAGTATGATTTTAACAATGATTAGGATGTCTGGAAAAGTTTCACGGCGTTACTTGCACTAGCAAAATAAATCTAACAAATAGAAAAATCCGCAGGTTTAAAGCAGCTCTTTACAAATGTTATAATAAACTTAATCACATAATAAAACAATCAAGGCAAGAGAGCGAAGATAGGAAAAGACCAAATAAGAAAATAATACATAATAATACATCCAAAACAAATATATATTATTTAGGAATAATAATACATAAAAATTTAATCACTGCAAATCTGAATATTTGAATCAATGTGAGCTTTCCTGTTTGAAGTTTTAGTACGATTACGCGGAACGTAAAACTTTTTCCAAATTTTGCAGGAAAAGCATTTGCCTATATAGACTATATGGTCCAGCCAACTCTCCATGACAGCTAACAGTGTTACCTAAACTATTACATACACTTAAATGGTTGGAATGGTGGAACAGATTATTACTTAATCCATAATTCCCGGTACATTTAAAAAACTAAATCCTAATAGAGCCGAGACACTTTGTTTGTTTGAGTGTTTCATTGTTTCACCATACAAGTTAAGTATGTCTTTTGTGTTTTTGTTCAACATTGGTTAAGTTCTTTTTACACTTACATTTCAGCTAAAATGTTCAAAGGTTACTTAAAACACTACATCCGTTTGAGCCTGGAAAATAATACTTCCATTGCCCTTATTTTTCATGGGAAAATTTGCTTTATTATCCAGAAACCAGCATTCCAGAACGGATGTATTGGACCTTTGGGGTTCCACTACAATGAAACACAAGGATTCTGCCCTCAGAGTGAACCTTTGCCATCATACATGTTTTAAATGTAACTTATAAACCATCATTTATTCATAGAGACACTTTCATTCAATAGAATGCAAATGTGTTTCCAAACTTTTGACTAGTAGTGTAAATAATGATGATTTTATACTAGACTTGAATGCAGGATGTGGCAACAAGATGTTTATAATGCACACTCTGTATTATTCCCCTCTGCATTGAATTTTCCTCCTCATTCAGAATCCAGCTGATTCCAGTAAGAATCCGAAAGACGCGTCCAAAACAATCTTATGGGAACAATCAGGACAATCTTGGCTCAATCAGGATGGGTCTCGGAGGCACTGTTTAAATGACTCAATGTATAAAGTTACTCTAAAAGGGGTTGAGGAGATCGGGGTGATTTTGCAATAATGTATACTCACAGAGTCTTTTATTACAACTTCCCAGCATTCCCAGCTTGTATTTCCTTTATTCCTTACTTCCCAGCATTTGAACTCAGGTCTCATGTTGGTCCATAAACAAGAAACTAGTTACAGGGTGGTGTGCTCCTGCTCAGCCAGACTACTCTCAACACTGGACTTTCGCGACCATCATGAAGGCTATGATGGTGTTATAACGTCTACCTGGACATTAATCAACAATTTCATTATTGCAAAAACCGAAGCCCTGCTTTTCAGGGTTTCTGAAGAAGAGGATTCACCCAACAGTTGAATCTCGGATTGTGGTTTTCGTCCTGGTTGTAAAATTGTGGACCAGCTCTAAACTCTTGGTAGGGTCGGTGAGGGTTCTCCTGTTGAGAAGCATTTGGAAGAAACTCTGACTAGATTTGCTGCTCACTGAGAGGATTCAGATGAGGTTGCTCTGACGTCTGGTCAGGATGCCTCCCCGACGCCTCCCCGGGGAGGTGTTCACGGCACATCCAACCGGTAGGTGACCCCGGGGAAAACCCAGGACAAGTTGGAGAAACTATGTCTCTCAACTGGCCTGGGGACGCCTTGGTGTGTGCTGGGGCGAGCTGGACAAAGTAGCCGGGAAGAGGGAAGTCTACCCTTCTCTGCTCAGGCTGCTGCCCCAAAGACCCGACCTCGGATAAGCGGAAGAAGTTGGATGGATGGAAAATGCGTTGGAAGTGTATCTGCTCTGCTCCTTTTCAATGCATGCATGGCAACAGTGCGCTTTAAAAAATTCAGAAGCTTTTTGTGAACTCTGTGTTGGAATATATAGCAGACTACAAAAACATAAGTATTCATCACAGCAGGTAGCATTTTGGTTGGGAATATTGAGAGTTTATGTCAAGTAATATGTCACAAAAGCTTCCCAGTCAAGTGCTTACTTTATGTACATTCTCATTCCTGCACAGCCGTTGATACCATAACAAAAATACCAATTTTAACACTAAGCCAACCACACCAAAGTTTGCACAAAGTATCTTTTTACATTTCTGGTCCGCCACCGCGTAGCAAACAGTGTGAAGGCAGCATTAGTTATCTTTGCAGAGAAGTTGCAGGTGTCTGATGTCTCTCCCTGAATGAAAATCAAATTAATGAAAAGCAGGTGAGGACTTCAAAGAGTGTTGGACGTGAGCTGACTGGCCCAATGTGTTTGCAATCACCAGCTTTCGCCAACGCTCTGTCCCCTTTGCTTCCATGGAAGTAATAACTGGCTATTTTTTGAGGGAAAGTGAGTAAAGGAGATGAAAGAGGAAATAACGGGTGGCGTTCGTTGAGGGTGCCAGCAGACATTACAAGGTCGCACGGCTTTGTGCTTGGTGTCATTGCCACCTGTCTCTTTTTAGAACAAGCTTCTTTGAGACAAATGATGACTTCATCCTTTTTTTCTTTCCTTGAACCAACTTTCAGTATGCTGTCCTTGAATACGCCACAGTGGCTTCTGGTGTATTGCTTTACGCGCTTTTAATGTAGCTGTTGCGTTTTTAATTCAATAATCGAGATGTCAGAAATATTCTTCTTCTTACTTTATTTCATTGCTTTTGCAAAGGTGGTGACCGACTTAGAGGAAAGACAGATGAGGTAAAACGTTCAGGATTATTATATAAAAATTTAGCTTACGCTCTGTAGACGCGATTGTAATATGGTATTTTTTCCCCGTAGAAAAAAAGCATGAAAAACACGATGGGTTATATATTCGGGGTCTAGACATTTCTACATGAAAACCAAAAGGTGGCACTAAACAAGTGAGTTTGTGAGTGATTTTTTTCCCACCACCCACCCACCCACACACACACACACACACATTAGAGAAATTATTTTAAAAAGTCTCTTAAAGATTGCAAGCAAACAACAGAATCGGGTGGTAATTGTAAGATAATGGTGATCAATGACGCAGAGTTAAAAACTGTCCAACAGCTGAGAAATATATCATATTTTTCCTAACACTTCTTCTTTCAAAAGCAGGGTCCTGGTCTATTGAGCATCATCTTATGTTTGGGTCAATACTAGTACGGTATTTTCAAAATCGGGTTCAAAAAGTGCTCAGACAATAAATGAAGATAAAAGTCAAGCTTTTTACATCATGGAATTATGACTGCTTTTTTTAATATTAGTATATATATATATATATATATATATTATATATATATTAGTATATATTATATATTATTATATAGTATAATATTTTTTTGCAAAGCTGTTGTCTGTGAATTGGTTGGACTTAGTATTAGAGGTAGTATCTTTTTTTCCTACACCTTTTACCTATTTTGATTGGATATCTGTGTCAGTTTTATTAAACTCACATACAGCTAACATATGTATTGTGACTGGAGGCATACTCATAGTAACATGGCGACCATCCACAATTCCACATAGCTGACTAGAATAATACAGTGGTATGCAAAAGTTTGGGCACCCTTGATCATTTTCAAGATTTTTCTTTATAAATCATTAGTTGTTTGGATTAGCAATTTCAGTTAAATATGTCATAGAGCATACAAACACAGTGATATTTGATTGAAGTTTTTAAGACTTTTAGAAAGTGTGCCATAATTAAATAAAATTAGGTAGGTGCATAAATGTGGGCACCCCAACAGAAAATTATAAATGATAAAATAATTATTGCACTAAAAACTTTCATTTCACTTCTCAAATATCATTGTGTTTGTCTGCAAATGATATACGTTACGATTTCTAAACAAAAATCTTGAAAATTATCAGGGGTGCCCAAACTTTTGCATGCCACTGCACACGGTCATCATATTATATTATGTAGCGCCTTCACTGTTAATATGACATTTGGTGATCTAATATTTTATTGCGGCCGTTTTGGCTACATGATAGCAAATATGTCATGAAGCACAAGTTGTCTTGTCACAGCCCAGACAAATACAAGTCTGCGGTCGTCATTTTTGTATTTTTGTATTACTCATTTGAATGCATATCGTTTTGGAAAGCAAAACACTTTACTAAAGTGACCCTACCAATAAGTGAAAACTACTTGCCACAACACCGAAAACCGACTAGAACTCGGCTCACGGGACGAAGTGGGGGTAAAGTTACTGTATTTTTGATGCACTGCACATCTGATGGGGATGGCATACAGCTTCACTTCAAAAATTTAGATCTATCCCTTTAACATAGGGTAACAGTACACCGCAGCAATACAGACGTCGTCAATCGCTACATCGCAGTTTGAACATGGCTTCCTCACTTTATTGCGGTTTTTAAAAAATGTATTAATTAATGGTGGCTGTTTTGTAATTGACTATGACCTATTACTAGTAAAAAAAATATTGAAAGACAAGTTATAGGTAGTATTCTGGTGGTTCGGCGTCAGTAATGACACAAAACATTGCTGAGACATGACATTACCTTAACACTTCATCAGCCATAGCATGTCCGACATGATAGAGTGAAAAAAGTTATCTTCTCACCATTTGGTGTGAAAGTGGTAAATTGTTTGTCTTTCTATCTTACTCCGTTTAAAAAAGTTTAGAATAAATAAATTGGAGGCTATCCCGGCCAAAGTCAGCTGGGATAGGCTCCAGCATACCCGCGACCCTAATGAGGACAAGCGGTATAGAAAATGAATGAATAAATGAAATTGGAGGCTAACTATTTAGCTTGCTAGTATGGTATGCTTAAAACCATGGCCGTCTTGTGTCCCTGCAGTCATCCTGTAGCCTGCACATTAGCAATGTGGTGTAAACAAAAGAATAATCGGACTGTAAAGGTGACTGTAGGGGTGTTATTTCATGTGTATTGGGCTTTAATAATGGTAAAAAATAATTAAAAAGTCATAAACAGTTCTCTGACTATGAAACGATTTAAAGTATTAATACTGAAACCTACTATGCGGAATAACATTTATCGCAGTCAGGCCTGGAACAAATTAACTGCGATAAAATGGGATGACTGCATCAATACACGTCCGTCCATCGACCTATTTTGGTCGACCCACTGAGAAAACTCACGGTACTCCTGACGGCCAATCCACTCCGGACTTATTTGTGAAACTTGACACTTGCGACTGGTAACAAATATTCACAACATACCAGATTTACTTGAATTTACATATCTTAGCATGCATATCATAGCACACCAAAGTTTTGCTAAGAGATGCATTATGATGAAAAAAGACACAAAGAAAGACAGAAAAACAATTAGTATGGGGAGGGCTTGCAGGCAGGAAAGTTGTTGTTCTTGATGTGGCAAAACAGTACTCATTAAAAATGTGCAAAAACGTGATCAGACATTGAAAAATCAGGCAAGCTGCTATTCCATCACATTGAATGCTTGACATATGGACAGCCGCAGATATTCGAGTATCTATTTAAGATGCATCATATGCCACTTGCTGCCCAAAATGCACAAACCTGCGGATAAAAGACACCGTTCTTGCATTTTGCGATCAACATTGTTATACTCGAGTCACGTGATCCACTATCTTATTGCTGGGGTTACGTCATTGACTGCAGGCGATCCGATCTGTGTCTGATTTTCCATCCACATTCTGATCTGATCGGAGTTATTCTCCTGCTATGATGCACATCCGAATCGTCCCTCCTTGTCATGCGAGTGCCCAGATGGACCTTTCGATATGGCGACGTTCCCTCCCTGGTACATTCTCACAGGGACATTCATTTGCTCATCTAATCTGTCCGCGTGAGTATGAGGTCGACCCGTAGCCCTTCGTTCAGACGCAAACTTCAGACGCTGGGGCTAATTTGAACTCGGTTCCATTACGACGTGAGCCCTTTGGTGCAGACGGCTCAACCTCGAGGGAAGGACAATGAGGCAACACGCAATCTAAATCGGAGATTATAATGCAAACAGCCCCGTGGGGCTCACTAATGGCTAAGGTGAACCTGAGATGCAGCTCCAACTGCGCTTTGGAATATCAATTAGGTCTCTCAGGGACACGGGCTACGGAAGGAAGCGACTGGCATAGCAAAGCGCCCGCCGCTCGTCTGCGGGCACCCACTTATGCACGCCACCGAGTGCTGGCTGGCAGGCGTCGCACGGAAAAGAACCAAGGGGAAGTCAAGATGGGCTCAGGTGGCGTGGGTGGGACCAAGTGAAAATGTCATTATTATGCGTTTCCCATAGACAAAAAAAGAAGCAGGCTTGTCAACTGGCCTGAACAGTTATTTCATTTTGCTCCAGAACTCTCAAAAGCTAGTCCCTGGGAAGTCCGCTCACTCCACAGATGTGTGCTGTTGTCCTCCAGCTCTCCGCTCACTCCTCCCCACTTTGCAATGTTCTCCAGACAAGGCAACAAGGTCCCGATAATCAGATACAGAGGAAAGAGAAAGGACAACATCGAAAAAATCATCTCACAACTCTGCTTGATATTGTCAAAGGAGAAAGAGCCGTCTAACTCCATCCTCCGTATGAACACAAAGGCAGGAACAAACCAATCAGAATTCATTATATTACACACAAACTGTAGAAATAGGACTAGGATTAAATAAGATCTCCTTTTGTGCAAGTAAAAAAAGTCATGTTCTTTAAAGGAACTTTGTTAAGCATGTTTGAAAGAAGCTAAACCATCACCACTGGCGAGATGTGTGCTGTGCATGCTGCTCTACCTGTGCTGAGAGACATTCTTCTAATGTGGGCTCTGTTTGATCAAGGAAACTCAAATTTCAGGAGAGCTAATTTGCTGATTATCGCCTATAATGCATGAATAGCCATCATAATATCATTCAAATGACAGTTACGCACCGTAACGAATGCCCAATCATTTTTGGAGTGCTTCTCGCTTTGCATTCTAATTGAAATTACACCAAAGAGTAAATCAGTAATTGAGCAATGGCAATTCTGGGAAGGCGGGGTTGTGAGTATGACAAAAATTGGGGGGGCATTGACCAGCCAAACATCAATATTGGCTTATATTTATCTCGTTGGGTGCCATAAACCACATTAAGCGGGACATTGAGCGGGTGCACTTCTGAAATGTCATGAAGATGATATGACCGTTAAAAGTGCGGCCTCCATTCTAATAAACACCATTCCCCCATCAATCGCCGCATGCATTGTCCACGTAATAAATAAACGCTGCACCTCAAATAGATACTACTGTAGGTGCCAGTAATGATCTCACATCACCAAGAGATTTACATCCCTGATCACTGCTGGCCACGTTACGCACACACCTATTGAGGAATTATGTGTAATGATCTTTATTGCAACACCGAACTGGAATTACCTGTCAATAATATCAACTACTTGGATTACCTGTGTTGTTTGAAACTGGGAATGTGAAAAACTAACCATTAGTAGTCATTTTAAAGCTTACAAGGTAGATTTTATGATGTTTTAAAATGTTTTATCGTAAGACATAGATTGTATCTGCATTCACACTCATATTCATACCTTTGGACAATTTAGAGTCGCCAATTAACCTAACATGCAAGTTTTTGGAATGTGGGAGGAAAAAGGAGTACCCGGAGAAAACCCACACGTGCACGGGGAGAACATGCAAACTCCACACAGAGATGCCCCACGGAGATTCAAACCCTGGTCTTCCAACTCTCCTCTGTGGCCAACATGCTAACAACTCGACAAATATTACAATATATGAGATTAATCTAATTCATTTTATGAATATTCAAGTCTTCCTCCTACTAAATATGGCAAATATACTGTGTACATTTACCATATGTATAAATATGATCATTTTTGTAGCTTGTAAATGCACATCAAAGGGTTCACACACTTTTTCACCATGCAAGCGTATATATGTATTTTCTATACATAAACAGTATAAATATTCAATGGTAAATACGGATGCTAATATCATTTGGTTATTGTTTAGGAATTCTTTTTGCAAAACAGCAAATCACCTTGAATGCATGATTCTCTTCGCATTTACGTCATTGCCATGTCTTTGCATCGTTTCCTTGCATCCCTGTTAGCAGCCGTAGTGACGATGAGAGTAAAACTCACACTTTCACTCATTCGCGCTTCCGATGTATCACATGGCCTGTTTTTTTTTCTTTACACGACATTCTTTCTTTTCTGCTCGCCCTCCCCACCAGAGCCCCCTCCCTTCTTAGCCAGACAGAGTGATGAATCTGATACGCCACCGAGTCAGATTACATTATGCAGTTCTCACAGATAAGAGAATAGCGAAACAACTATTTTCTTTGGCCTTATCTCCTCCGAGAGGCTGTGTTTCTAAAAGGGGAACCAGCCTCCCCGGCCAGATTTCATTAGTCATTCTGATGCGAGGCCTTCAGTGCTGATTAGACTTTATGGGCTGGGAGATTTCACACCGCCACTCCATACTTATTCTTTCCTCAAGGTTACATATACCCACAGTATAATATATACAAATGCACATCTAGCATATATAGTACACAAAGAGCATGTTAATTGTTTGGTTCAGGTGGCGCATGTGGAGGACCTTACACTTTAAAGGGTTGAGATATTTTTGGACGGGGACGCGACCGTGTGAATTTAAGCTCCTTTGCTTCTAATCGTCACTGCACTGCCCCCCCCCCCACAGGGGTTAGAGACCTTTCATGTTTAGGACTATTGCAAAGAAGGAACAGTTCTGTTGAAAAAAAAGCCATTATTCACAGTTTCCATGCACTGAAAAGAACATCTATAGAACATGTGGACTCCATCTGACTGTATGACATGTCTCCTTTACATTTGGGGTGGGACGTCCAAGATCCCAGTTTTTTCTATATTAAAACTCTTTTTCACCATTAAATATAAATATTATAAATAGTCAAAAACATTACAAAACATTCTTGACTGTCATACAAATCTAACAATCACCATATCGTATGGATAAATACATAAATACCCACAAACAAATAATACAAATTAATAAACACAATTTTGCTGTGGCAATTTTCCTTTTTAACATCTTTCCATTGTAAAAAAAAAAAAAAAAGGACTAAACCAAAAAAGTGAATACAATTAAAACTACTCACCATCTGATCACATTTGACACGAATTGAAAATATTATTATATATTATATAGTACTATGTATTTATTCATAGAATTGTTTGTAAAAAAAAAGATAAATATACTACTAATAATAATTATTTAATATTGTTATGAAATAATTCTCCCCTTGAGAAAATGCCTTACCCCAATGAACACCTTGGTTTTGACCTTAAAAAAAGTAACGGGTCTGGGTGTGCTGGTTGAGCTGTGGCAAAAGACGGAATACAAATTCTGTTATCATCTAATGTGATTCCTTGGGCGTGTGTAACTGTAATCTCAGCTCAAGAGGTTGAAAGAGGGGCACGAGGAGGTGCAAGATGACTCCAGGAGCGGGAGGCCTTCAACGAGCAGGACTGAAGTGAACGTCGAACGGGTAAAGCCGATTGTGCGTGGTCATCGTCGGTTGACTGTTCAAATGATTGCAAGTCAGCTGGATGTGAAAAAGGACAGTGGAAGATTATTGCCCAAGATTTGGGCATGCGGAAAGTCTGCGCGAAAATGCCGTCAAGGCTTCTGAATGCACCTGTTCACCATGCCCTGAGCATCCAGTTCTTGACCCAGAAGAACATCACCGTGCCAGAACAACCTCCCTGTTCACCTGACCTTGCTCCGTGTGCCTTTTTTTCTTTGGCCCAAGCTTAAGGGGGTCGTCAAGGGGACGCGTTTTGAAGACGTGGAGGCCATCTAGAGGGGCTTTAACGACGAAGCTGAGGGGCATTCCAGAAGAATCTTTCAGAAGTGCAAAGAAGCCTGGCAGAGAAGGATGGAAAAGTGCATTAGGCTTGAGGAGGATTACTTTGAAGGTGAAACCATGTAAACTGTTGTTTTAGCTTGAAATTAATTGTCTGTGACACCAGTCCTGTTACGTTTCAGACACACCTCGTATAGTATATATATATATATATATATATATATATGTAATTTATCTTATTTATAATGTACGGTATTGTGTAATATTATGACAGGAACAACATAAATTAAAAGCATTAAATAAATACAAGACTGGACTTTGTCTTTCAGGGAGGTTGTGTACCACAGTTTGGGACAAATTTGGGACCAAATATGTGGTGTAAGAAAAGGGAGAAATACATGAGAGTAGTTTATCTGTGCAGCGTGGGAGAAATTCAGATGGTTTTTATGGGTTTTTTTCCCCTTTGTGCCTGAATGTGCCTGAACCAGATGGTTGGGGACCCTTGCCTTTCAGCATGCTTGGGGATATGATGCGCTCTTTTACACATTTGAATATACTGTAAGAATGCCACTTTATAGAATTGGCATCGCTATCTTATAATGTAAGAATAATGTCTACATCAACAAATGCAATCGTTGAATCGTATCATTCAAAAAATATAGTTTTTGAATCCTGTTGCTTGTAGCTGCTTTGTTGTTAATGAAATCAACAACAAGTGCAGGGGGGCAACAATGAGACAGACCCCAAAACAGGAATGGTTTTCCAGGTTGACAACTACGGCACTGGTGCCCTGTGCTCTTCATCGAAGAAAGCAAGTTCAACCTGAGCACATTCGACAGACGTGAAAGGGTCTGGAGATGCCGTGGAGAACGTTATGCTGCCTGCAACATCATTCAGCATGACCGGTTTGGTGGTGGGTCAGTGATGGTCTGGGGAGGCATATCCCTGGAAGGACGCACAGACCTCTACAGGTTAGATAATGGCATCCTGACTGCTAGCAGGTATCGGGATAAAATCTTTGGACCCTACGCTGCTGCAGTTGGACCTGGTCCGTGACAATGTCCAACCTCATGTGGCCAGAGAATGCAGGCAGTTCCTGGAGGATGAAGGAATTGATACCATTGACTGGCCCCCACGTTCACCTGACCTAAACCCAATAGAACGCATCTGGGACATTATATTTAGGTCCATCCGGCGCCGCCAGGTTGCGCCTCAGACTGTCCAGGAGCTCAGTGATGCCCTGGTCCAGATCTGGGAGAAGATCCCCCAGGACACCATCCGTGGTCTCATTAGGAGCATGCCCCGACGTTGTCAGGCATGCGTACAAGCACGTGGGGTTCACACAAACTACTGAGAACAATTTTGAGTTGCTACAATTGCATTTTGGCAAAATGGACCAGTCTGCTGCATCATTTTTTCCCTTTCATTTTTGGGGTATCTTTAAATTCCCCCCTCAACATGATGATCATTTTTATTTCCATCAAATTTTGTGGCATAATTTTGTTACTAATACATCACCTACTTGTTATCAGGAAGGATATTCAAGATCATTTCCCCCCTGTTCAGATCTCATGTGTTTTCAAAGTGTTCCTCTAATTTTGGGGGGGGGGCTGGTTGTCCTAGAAGACGTTTCGCCTTTCATCCGAGCAGACTTCATCAGTTCATGCTCAAAAACTAGGTGGGTCAGACAAGATAGGCCAGCTCTAGTCTGAAAGCTCGGTGCAAGATCCAATCTGTGGACAAAAATCATGATTAAGTATTTTAATCGACTGACAGCCCAATTACTATAGAATTATAGTATACTATAAAAATATAGTAATTGTAATATGTGTGAAATGTTTTTTGGAATTGAATACAGTTTGAATATACATAAAAAAGAATCCCCTGATAAATGCCATATCTCAGATATATGAGGAAATATTGGATTTCTTTAAGACTTAGGGCATTTCTTATTACTCTGCAGACTGTACCAGGCGTCTACTAAGTGTATGGTGTTTATTAAAGGTGAATCCTTTTAATAATATACATTCATTCTTTTTACCACAAATAAAGAAATCTAATAAAATCGAGTGAGTGACACAGTCATGTTACCCTATAATTCTTAAAATGAATAATACTGATACCATTTCAATATAACGCTCATACGTCATACGTGACAGGCGAGCTACCATTCTGCTCATTAAAAGCACTTTCAGCTCCAAAATATAGCAAATTGTACAACTTTATTGCCATTCAACATTGGTACTTATACTACACTATACTACTTATACTACTTATGCTACAATATACTGCAGCCATATGCCAATGCTCGTTCTACACTGTATACATTTTTCCATTCTTCCCACATGTGCAGCTTCACAGTCATATAGCGTTATAAAGCTAAACACCACTTTTGTTCAAACAGTTTCCTGTGCAGATGTATGGCATATGGAAGCTTCATTGCCTTGCTCCAAAGCACTCCAGTAGTACATTGAATGCATGGAGGGAGGGTGCTCCGCAATGTAGAGTGTCATAAATAATTCACCAACACATGCTGGCCCTGCCTCAGTGGAATGATAGTGGCAAAGGTGTGTTTCTGCAATTCTCTTCCCTCTATATGTGTGAGATGCCGGGCAGTGCAAGTTTAACCACAGTGCCTCAAACGCCACAATGAGCGATTAGCATTAGGGGTGTAACGATTCATTCTCTAGACGGATGTATCGATTTATATTCCTATGATCCGACTACATCGATCTGTGTTTGCCAAATTGCCATTCCAGGCGACATGTATCGCTCTGACATCGTTTGAAAGGTAATCAATCAATTTAATCGATACTAGGAAATAAAGCATTGGAATTAACCTTTGCAGGTTTTATATGGATGTGTTTTTTTAATCTATTTTACTGATAAAGACGTAAAATGTTACCCTTGTAAGTGTGATTAGTCGATTAGTCGTGGCTGTTGAATGGGCCGCACGGATGACGTCATGTGATGCTCACATCCAACTTTAAACCCTTAAAATTCATGGATGGGAGTGTCAAGACAAGATAAAAGGTACGTAGCGGGTGTAAAGTTATGCTGATGCGCACGTTGAACAGACTAGCAATGGGGGACTTGTTGTTTAGGAGTCAGTTTTGGGAGCCACTGTTGTTCTGGCATGTGTGCCATTTTTTCTTGCAATGATAAGCTTGTTGATCAAACACCTCCTCGTAGCTCTAATAGCATTTGTGCAAACGTATTCATTCGATATTCATTCACTTTAATATCCAATTGCACTTGAAATTTAGTTCAAATCAGGTGGTGCAAAATAACTTTGGTAATACTTTGGTTAGAGAAGTGAATGATGTATCAAATTATCAAGTTATTCATGTTTTATCAGATAGAATTAATCATTTGACCTGTTCATTCATTCATTGTTAATTCAACCTGAAGTGTTGGTTGCACTTTATTCAAATAAAACGTGAATGCATTTGCCATGAATTGTTGTTTACCTGTTTTTTTTATATCTATAATGAATCTATACCTGATTCTCTCACAAACAGCAAAAAGCAAAGGGAACAACTTCACTTGATTCCAGTGTCTCGTCCTTGAATCAAAGCGGCAACCTCGAACCGTGATACGAATCAAATTGTCGTTAAAATAAATTGTTTCATACTATCCTTCAACATAATAGTAATGGTTTTATTTGTTTCAAACATACATTAAGGGACGTCGCATGTTTACACGTGCAAAATTCAACATGTCGGTTTATATGTACATATATATGTAGGTGACAAAGCAAATCATTTTTATAACTTATAATATATTAATTAAATAATAAAATTATTGTATTTTTGGAATATGCCGGTAGCCAATTAAAAACTGCAATTTTTAATTGCAATTAAAAGCTGCAGGCCAAAAATGGCCCTCGGGTCACACGTTGGACAACCCTGTCCCATGCAGTGATGAAAAAAAAAAATTTAAAAACAAAATAAATGAATACAAATCCATCCATTTTCTATGCCGCTTATCCTCATTAGTTTATGCTGGAGCCTATCCCAGCTGACTACACCCTGGACTGGTCGCCAGCCAATCGCAGGCCAATGAATACAAATATAAAATGAATAAATAAAGAAACAAATTTGCAACTTCCTCTCGGCGCTAGGTTTAATTTCTGCCATACACAGCATTACATTTGTTGAAGGTCCCTAAGAGTATATTTTTCTATCCATGGCTGTTCCGTCCTACCTGACAAGACCGTCAACAAACTGCTGCCCTCTTGTGGCTTTTTGTAAGGACAAGCAAACAGCTTTTCATCCCCATTTTGCAAATTTAACTACCCATTCATACCGAGAGTGAATTATTATAACAGCCACAATTTCTTAGTGGGGAATAAAGATCATAATAATCCCTTTAAGTGTGATTTATCTTGATGGCGTCACCTGCCGTTAGAGATTATCGTAAAGATCATCTCACAGGCAATAGAATTACTGCCATTATTCTCACTTTAAAACACAGATAATGCAAAGCCTTTTGGCTGTTGCTGTTGTAAATTACAGTTAGCTCCAGAAGTATTTGGGCACTGACAGAATTTTTCAGGATTTTTTAAAGATTTGTAATAAAACAGTGCTAGGGGCCGCACGGTGGATGAGTGGTTAGCACATTGGCCACACAGAAGACCTGGGTTCAAATCTCCGTTGGGCATCTCTGTGTGGAGTTTGCATGTTCTCCCCGTGCGTGTGTGGGTTTTCTCCGGGTACTCCGGTTTCCTCCCACATTCCGAAAACATGCATGTTAGGTTAATTGGCGACCCTAAATTGTCCATAGGTATGAATGTGAGTGTGAATGTTTGTCTATATGTGCCCTGCGATTGACTGGCGACCAGTCCAGGGTGTACCCCGCCTCTCGCCCAAAGTCTGCTGGGATAGGCTCCAGCATCCCCGTGACCCTAATGAGGATAAGCGGTATAGAAAATGGATGGATGAATGAACAGTGCTAGGTTTTTTTGTGCATGAATGTTACCATTGGTTTTCACATTATTTTATGTCATATGCCTTGGATTGTGAACTAACCCAGTGGTTCCCAAACTTTTTTTGCAGGGCCCCTCTTTTGGAGATAAAATTAAAATACGGTAATAATGAAACGTGTTCATGGTAGCCCACAGTTTAAAAAGCACTGAATTAATCTAACAGTAGTGTGCATAGCTATGAATGTGTGTGAATGGTTGTTTTTCTATATCTGCACTGCGATTGGCTGGCAATCGGTCCGGTTCCTGGACTTTCTCGCCTGAAGTCAGCTGGGATAGGCTCCAGCGGACGACAACATTAATAATAATAATAATACTAGTAAATATTATTATGATTTTATTATGATTACACATGATGTAAGTGATGTTTTCTGGTGGTTGCAATACAAACACTAAAAATATTATTTTATTTACAGTGTAAACTTTGTAAATACTTTTTCCTCCCAATTGATGTGACGTCTTGGAAATATAGTTTTTTAGAGTAAACAGCTATACTGTAGGTAAACATTCTGTATGGGAGAAGGAGTTCCTGCTTCAGCACTTCTCAACAGGTTTATATTTTATTGTGTATGAGCATACCGCCTTGGCAAGCATAATAACCCCTGGAACGCTGACTTGGGATCTGCTTTGCCAGACTTTTTCCTCTCTCTAAACTATTAAGTCCAAGTGAGAATTAAAAAGTAGTTTCCTTGCTTTTTTTTTTTCCATTAAAGCCATCAGGATGAACACAGAAGCCATTCTGGCATTCAAACGGAGGTAAATAATGGGCTTTTTACTGATTTAATCAAAGCGACTGGTGCCCATTAAACACTTAATGAGAATGAATAATATGATCAGCTTTGAGCAAAAACGTGTCACAAAGTGGCAATAGATTGCAACCCTGGTTGACTTTCAAGTTGTTATCATTTCAGAAACACATTTCTAGTGCATCAAGGACAATCTATATAAAAAACAAAAAACTTAACTACACAAGCTAAGCTTTAATATCAAGCGTAAAAATAAGTTAACCACTGTGAAATCAATAAACAAAGATCAATAAAACTCCCCCTTTTATGACGTGCAGTGGATGCAAATCGACTGTACAAAACATAACATAACATAACATGACAGCATAGCACAGCATAGTGAAGCCACCAATAGGAACAGTCACTGTTTAAATTGTAATTATTGGTCTGTATTATTGCCCAGTGGCGCCCCCCTGTGGTGTAAAAATGTGCATGATGCTATTGAAAAAGACAGTTTGTGAACTGGTCAGTCAGTTACTGCTCTGCATGTCTTGTGCAGACTGTTTTTTTTTTAATTCCTCATTTTTCCACCCTGCTGGATCCTAATTTTCAGCTTCTCCATCGCTGTCCACCTGCAGCCAGATGGCCACTTTTCATCCGAAGGGGATGGCGGGAACTCGCGTTTTTGTTATTGAATCCACATTAATCACATTTTGTCTATAGCTAACTCATATTGTAAGTAATTGCATTTAATCACAGTTTTTATGTATATTATGAGTAGGGATGACGAGTTCCTTTGGATGGCAAGTTCCTTTTCTGGTTCTATGGTCTTCATCACAAAAAAAACACACTCATGGAGTTCAGCTGATTGACAGTCATTGAGCTGAAGTCTCACGAGATTTGCGCACGTCTCGTGTGAAGCCATGCAAGTTTTGGTCTTATTCCAAATTGAACGATTTCCACTTTAATGAGGACTCCGGTGTGGGGATGATTAATTATTCCAGTCAGGGAGCACTACTTGCTTTCTTTATCAAGTTCCCTCCTCCGACTGCACCTCTCTCTCCCACTAGTTTGAGCTCTGAGTAGCTGGATTCTTCTTTTTTGCCTTGAAAGATAAGCAGACAGCTCTGCAAGATTACAAACTCGGGATTTGTCCACTGCACGAAAAAAAAAGAAATATATAAATAAAAACACAAGGCTCCTCAAGCCACTGTTGAAAATGTCACCCTGGCGCTGCAATAAATCACACAAGCTTGCTTGTGATGTGTTTACTTATTACAGTGGTGCTGCATCTTTCTTTCAGTATGCTCTTGTTTATTTGCACACCTCTATTTCCAGTGGAGATTCACCTTCACCCTTACTCACTATACAAAATTGTGTATTCAACCTTAAGAATAACCTCACTTTTGTCTCTCTTGGCAAAAAAAATAAATGTCAGCTTTCCAAAAACGACTGTTTTTCAATACTTTCACTCATTTAAAACTGCTACAGCCTTAAATGTATATTTCATTCCTATAGTGAATATCGGTCACTTGGGCTATCGCGTTTTTTCCAAAATTAATGAATTAATCATCACTGTTTTGCGGATGACTCTGACTATGACTACTATATATTAGTCAAGACATTTGAAAGACAACTTATATGTAGTGTTCTGGCCACTAGGCGTCCGTAATGTGACATTATTCAGACATTACCTTCAATGACATGACCTTAACACTCTGCAAGGAGTCAGCCATGGCATGTCTGACATTATAGAGTGAAAAAAGGTCTCCTCCCATAAATTGGTGGCTTGTTATTTCATATTATTATCATATTATTTCATATCTCTTATGTGCCTGCAGTCATCCCATAGCCAGCTCATTAGTGTTGCTCAATGGGGCGTAAACAAAGAATAAAAGAAGTGAAAGAATGACTATAGGGGTGTTATGTCATGTCTACAGGGCTCTAACAATGTAAAAATAAAAATCGAAAATAATTAGCAGGTTTTCTATGCTTTAACTATGAAAATATTACATCAATCCATCCATTTCCTATGCCGCTTGTCCTCACTAGGTTCGCGGGGACAAAATATAATTTCTGAATATTAAATCCTACTTTGTTGTCGTTTATCGCGGTTGGGTCTGTAACCAATTAAATGCGATAAACAAGGGACAACTGCAATTTGAATTATATTTTTGGTTGAAAAGTCAGTATGTTTATTTCCAGTTGTTTGTGTTATTGGAAAAATAACTAAAACTACTAATAGCTTAAAACTACTGCAAATATACATTCAAATACGGAACATAATTTCTGGATTTTAAGCCTTTAGGGTCCAGTATGTCCAACATTAGTAGCGGCACACAATTTTTCCATTCCATTCCTTTTTCTTCAGCTTATCGGGTCCGGGTTGTGGGGACAGGAGTTTCAGTAGGGAAGTCTAGACTTCCCGGCCTCCGGCGACCTCTTCCAGCTCCACCGGGAGGACACCAAGGCGTTCCCAGGCCAGTTGTGAGACATAGTCCGTCCAGCATGTCCTAGGTGTTCCCCGGGGCCTTCTCCCAGCAGGACATGCCCGGAAAGCCTCACCAGGGATGCGCCTGGGAGGCATCCGGACTAGATGCCCGAGCCACCTCAACTTGCTCCTCTCGATGTGAAGGAGCAGCGGCTGTACTCTGATCTCCTCCCGGATGGCCGAGCTCCTCACCCTATCTCTTAGGGTCCAGCCACCCTACGGAAGAAACTAATTACTGCCGCTCGTATTTGCGATCTCGATCTTTTGGTCATGACACATAACTCATGACCATAGGTGAGGGTGGGAACGTAGATCGATCGGTAAACAGAGAGCTTTGCCTTCCGGCTCAGCTCTCTCTTCACCACGCCGGTCCGGTACAGCGACCACATTACTGCTAACACTGCACCGATTCGTCTGTCGACCTCACTCACCTACCATCCCTCACTCGTGAACAAGACCCCGAGATGCTTGAACTCCTCCACCTGAGGAAAGACCTCACTCCCAACCCGGAGGGTACAGTCCACCCGTTTCCGACTGAGAACTATGGCCTCGGATTTGGAGGTGCTGAGTGTCATCCCAGAAGCTTCACACTCAGCTGCAAACCGCTCCAGTAAACGCTGAAGGTCACAGCCTGATGAGGCCATAAGGGCCAGAACTGTCCACATTCAGAAGGTATGTCAGTGGGATTGGGAAGGGCCTTAAAGTATTCCTCCTACTGACCGACTATATCCTCAGTTGGGGTCAGCAAGCCTCCTTCCGCATTGTAAACAGTGTGAACTGTAGCCGCTTCTCCTTTCCGAGGTGTCAAACGGTTTGCCATAACCTCTTCGAGGCCGACTGAAAGTCATACTTAATAGCCCCCCCAAACTCCTCCCGCACCCGAGTTTTTCCTCGACCACTGCTGAAGCCACTTGCCGCTTGGCCTGCAGGTAATTGTAAGCTGATAAGGGAGTCCTGCAAGCCATCCATGCTTGATAAGACTCCTTCAGCTTGGCAGCAGCCTTGACCTCTGGTGTCCACCATCGGGTTTGGGTCTTGCCTCTACGACTGGCACCGACTACCTTGCGGCCGTAACTGCGACTGGCTGCATCAGCAATGGAAGTATGGAATACGGCCCATTCGAATCCCCCCCGGATGCATGCAAAACTCTGCCGGAGGTGAGAGTTGAACACTCGATGAACGAGCATTCCCAGCACACCCTCACTATTCGTTTGGGTCTACCAGGTCTGTCAGGCAGCCCTCCGCCATCTAATACAACTCATCACCAGGTGGTGATCAGTTGACAGCTCAGCCCCTCTCTTCACCCGCGTGTCCAGAACATGCAGATGCAGGTCTGATGATACAACCACAAAGTCGATCATAGACCTGCGACCCAGGGGGTCCTGGTGCCAGGTGCACTTGTCGACATCCTTATGTTCGAACATGGTGTTTTATGGTCTTTGCTTCGCACAGAAGTCCAGAAAAAACACAGAAAACACGGGTTCAGATCAGGGAGGCCGTTCCTCCCAACCACGCCCCTCCAAGTCACACTGTCATTGCCCACATAGGCATTAAAATGTCCCAGTAGAACTAAGGAATTTGTCAAGGAGTTTGGTTCCAGAGCCCAGACTGTGTGTTGACTATATATAGTCAGAATGTCTCAACCTCTTCCACAAGCTCGGGCTCCTTCCCAACCAGAGAAGTAACACTTCATGTCCCATGAACCAGATTTGGCTGCCGCAGACCAGGTACCCCGGACACCTGTCTTCGACCGCCGCGCAAAACGCATGGAACCGAACCCTTATGCTTGCCACTGCAGGTGGTGGGTCTGTGGGGGGGGGAAATGCCATTTTGCTTCTTCGGGTTGGGCCGGGCCGGGCCCCTCGGTTGAAGGCCCAACCACCAGGCGCTTGCCTGCGGGCCCCTCCCCTAGGCTTGGCTCCAGAATGAGGCCCCACCCAGTGTCCCACGTCCGGGCGAGGTGCGGTCACTCCTATCGGTTTTATTCATAAGGGTCTTCTGAATCACTCTTAGTCTGGCCCCTCACCTTGAACCTCTTGGCTTTGGGAGACCCCTCCAGGGGCAAAAAGCCCCCAACAACATAGCTTCTAGGATCACTCGGCACACACTTTTCAGTCGCAATTTCCCAAATTCCCAATTTTCCAAATTTTTCTGCATGCTTGGAATGGGAAATAGTAGCACATAAAACTGGATGATGCAATTACATTAGAAAATGCATGTGAATGCTGAAACACTGAAGCTGAACTGAAATGTAGAAATATCTTAGGAATGTGTTCATCATCATCATCAATCATTTATTAACACCCATTAACATACAGAAAAAACAAATACATACCTGCCATACCACAAATACTAAAAACATTGGATGAGATTACGTCAGTGTACTCATGGTTCCCCTTACACCGGCCGGAATATGAAATGACAATTATTGTCCTTAATGAGCTGAACATTTTGATGTACGAATGGGTTGCAGTTTGAATCCTGTAGTGGTAGGCGGACACAAATCTGAAATTTGATATTTAAAAATGGAGACAATTGATTATATGTTGAACAATTACATGAGGAGTGAGGATCAAACTAACAACCACCGGGTTGGGAGAGGACCACTCTACTCGTCAAGACTTACCCTGTAGAACAGGGGTCCCATTACCTCTGTCGTGAGCTACTGGTCGATGGCAAAAGTAGTTTTTTAAACTTTTTTTTTTAAAGTTCTGGTAGTTTTCATGTTGGATTGGTTTGAATTGGTTAAGAAATGTGGGAGGAGTTTGTTTTTAATATGGCATTTTTCAACAGTCAAACACTTTTGGTTATAAGAAACAAACATGTCACTTTTTGTGTTGCTTTGACATTTTAGGCTAGTTTAGGCAACAGAGATGACAATTCCAAACAAACCGAAGGGCACAAAAAGTCCCTTGGATTGCTTACACTTTAAAAAAACAGAATTCCCTGCCAGCGGCAGTGCAACTAACAAATTAGCAAGAAAATCAAAGACAACGCAAGGCGGAAAAACAGCACGAGAAAGGCGCGCTGCAAGTCAGGACATGGAAGACATGGAAGAAAATTTCAAGGACTTTGCACAGCACTTCTATCCACGCATGAGGAAGCCTAAATCCCTAACTACCTGTGCTGCAGAGCTGCTTTTTTTTTTTCTTACAAAAGAACTTCGTCTTCAGTCGTGGTTTGTTCGGTAATAACAAGCGAGGTGGGGGTTGCGAGTTTCCCAAAGTATTGTCGGCACGATTTGAGCTTCGAGGTTTTGCGGGCGTTACAGTGAGGCCCGTCACGGGAAGCCAATGTGGAAGTGACAGCAGTTTGATGAGAGCAACAGCAGGCAATTACAGTTCAGCAACTCAGCGGGGAATTGGAGGCTGTAACCTTTTGTAAGGACAGAGCCATCTCGGGGGGGAAATGACAGCGCAATTCTTCATGTTGTTGTTTGTTCTTCTCTCTTTTATCATTTCTTTTTGTTACGACTGCTGGCTAATTAACGTGATCCCCGCTCCTTTTATCTTGATTGACACTGTGGCATTATCATCAATCTTAATGCACAATTTTTTTTTTTTTTATCAATTCTTTGTTTTGCCAGAAAAAAAAGAGTGAGATCAAGATGTGGCCAAGTCAACAGGGTGAAGATAATGCTTCAGCTATACAAATGAAACTGATGATAATTTAGAGGAGTCTGTGTACAGCATGTATGGCAATATGTATTAAACTGTGTACTAAATTAGGTTAGGGAAAAAAGGTTTTATATATTATGGGAATGATGTCCAAAAATTTTATTTTATTTTTGTAATATACACTGCCTGGCAAAAAAGAAAGTCACCACCAAAAAAAAAAAGGTCATACACTGTAATATTTCATTGTGGTTTTCTATCCGATGTTGCATGAATTTTTCACCAAGATCTTGCATTGATGATGGTAGAGTCTGACCATTGCGCAAAGCCTTCTCCCAAAGATTCTCAATGGGGTCATAAAGAATGTTCCCTGCAACATCTCCACATAGACAGCTGCCATTTGACACCCCTGCACAACATTAAGCTCTGTTGTTCCATTGAAGGAAAAAGCACCACTGATCATGATGGCGCCCCTTACACTGTGCCGAGTGGAAAACATTTCAGGTGGGATCTCCTTATCAGTAATTTTGGAAGCCAGCAGAACATGAAGGTTACATTTTTTCCTAATCAGAGAATAAAACTTTGTTCCACTTTTCAATGTCCCTTGTTTGGTTCTCTTGTGCAAATTCCAAATGGGCAGTTTTGGGGTGTTGAATAAGACAAGGCCTTGATGGTTAGTAGACTTGCACTCGGCAATAAAAACCATCTTCAATTGGGACTTTTTTTGACTTTTTTGTTCCACTTCTTAAAACTTCAGGATCATTTAAGAAGTAAAAAATTGCTGTTTTACTGCACTTAACCTAAACCGCAATGGTGTGCAGCGACAGGTCTTGCTTATGCAGCTAAACAATCGTTTTTTTTAAATTGGCCATCAACAGATCGTGACAGTGTGAATTTCTGACAGAAAATTATATTGAACACATTTGAACCATTATTTTGGCCTTATAAAGGCTATGGTCAGTTGATGTAGAACCTCGTTCACTTTAATGCTTTCTTGGAATCATTTGCATACTCAAAATTGTTTTTGTCTCACTCCCATTTCTTCTTTGTGCATTTTGAAGCTCTACTTGGACCAACCTTACAATCCAATTACAAATACAATTTTTCAACTGGTCTTTAAATTTTTCAGCATTTGATGAAATGCTTTGCTGAAATGTGAGTGGGTGTACTCACTTTTCTATAGATATGTGGACGTCACCAAACCTGCTTATGATGACCCGCGTAGTCAAATAATTCTGTCGGTTTCAGCTATTCCTGTAGCTTTGCCAAACATAAGTGGCCAACAGTATTATAGCACTAATTGCACAAAAAGTGTTACCAAAGGTGCTAGATTCTGACTTAAGGTAATAATAGTTTAACTGTGTGATGTTTTGTTTTCATACACAGTAAAATACAGTAGCTTTAGCCCGGATTTCAAGAGAGTGAGAAAGAGATCCTTGATGAACAGTTAGTTGATTGAAACGAACAACTACAGTCATTTATCTGCAGGGATCTCCTCCTCCCTTTCCTGGCTCAGTTGTCAGGACACATCCACGGCCCTGGAAACTATTGGAAAGTATTCTTTTCCAGGAGGAATAAAGGGACACGAATTTCCCCAGTCGATGCAAATATTTGATGACGATTAATCGCAATTGGTCCATAGCTAACTCTTAATTAATAGCATTTAATCGCAGATGAAAACAAGTTTTTATCTTTAAGTAGGGATGTAAATCTCTTTGTGATAAACAATTCAATACATAACTACAACCCCCACCCCCGGTGAATCATCACCTTACAGCGGTGAAGGGGTTTGAGTGCCCGAGTGATCCTAGGAGCTATGTTGTCGGGGGCTTTATGCCCCTAGTAGGTTCTCCCAAGGCAAACGGGTTCTAGGTGACGAGCCAGACTAAAAGTGATTTAGAAAACCCCTGTGAAAAAACACAAGAGGAGTGACCGCACCTCGCCCGGGGGGATACCGGGGCCTCACCCTGAAGCCAGGCCTGGGGGAGGGGCTCGCAGGCAAGCGCCTGGTGGCCAGGTCTTCACCCGTGGGACCTGGCCGGGCCTAGCCCGAAGAAGCCACACGGGAACTCTCCCCCGCAGACCCACCACCTGCAGGGGCAAGCATAAGGGTCCGGTGCTTTCTGATTTGGGCAGTGGTCGAGGGCGGGTGTCCGGGCGACCTGGTCTTCTGCGGCCAAATCTGGTTCTTGGGACATGGAATGTCACTTCTCTGGTGGGGAAGCAGCCCGAGCTTGTGGAAGAGGCGGAGATATTCCGGCTAGATATAGTCGGACTCACCTCAACCCACAGTTTGGGCTCTGGAACCAAATTCCTTGAGAGGGGCTGGACCTTGTTCTTCTCTGGATTTGCCGCAGGGGAGAGGGGGCGAGCTGGTGTGGGCTTATTGTTAGCCCCCCGGCTTGGTGCCTCTGTGTTGGAGTCATTCCCAGTAGACGAGAGGGCTATTTCCCTACGCCTTAGGGCTGGGGAAAGGGTCCTGACTGTGGTTTGTGCGTATGCGCCGAACGGCAGTTCAGAGTACCCAGCCTTCTTGGAGTCTATCAGAGGGGTTCTGGAGAGCACCCCAGCTGGTGACTCCATAGTTCTGCTGGGAGACTTTAACGCCCATGTGGGCAATGACAGTGTGACTTGGAGGGGCGTGGTTGGGAGGAACGACCTCCCTGACCTGAACCCGTGCGGTGTGTAGTTGCTGGACTTCTGTGCGAATTACAGTTTGTCAATAACAAACACTATGTTTGAACATAAGGATGTCCATAAGTGCACTTGGAACCAGGACACCCTAGGTCGCAGGTCTATGATCGACTTTGTGGTCGTATCATCAGACCTGCATTCGCATGTTCTGGACACGTGGGTGAAGAGAGGGGCTGAGCTGTCAACTGACCACCATCTGGTGATGAGTTGGATTAGATGGCGAGGAAAAATGCCAGACAGACCTGGCAGACCCAAACGCATAGTGAGGGTGTGCTGGGAACGTCTGGCAGAGTCTCCCGTTTGTTGAGTCTTCAACTCTCATCTCCGGCAGGGCTTCGCCTGCATCTCGAGGGAGGACCGGGATATTGAGTCAGAATGGGCCGTATTCAGTGCCTCTATTGTTGAGGCTGCCAGTTGTAGTTGAGGCCGCAAGGTGGTCGGTGCCAGTCGTGGTGGCCAGCCCCGAACCCGATGGTGGACACCGGGGGTTAGGGCTGCTGTCAAGCTGAAGAAGGAGTCCTATCAAGCATGGATGGCTTGCGGGACTCCCAGGTACCAGCTGACAAGTACCAGCAGGCCAAGCGGTACGCGGCTTCAGCGGTGGTCGAGGTAAAAACTCGGGTGTGGGAGGAAATCGGTGAGGCTATGGAGCACGACTTTCGGTCGGCCTCGAAGAGGTTCTGGCAAACCGTCCGACACCTCAGAAAGGGGAAGCAGCCCCCAGTTCATACTGTTTACAGTGCGGACGGGGGCTTGCTGACCTCGACTGTGGATATAGTTGGTCGGTGGAAGGAATACTTCGAGGCCCTTCTCAATCCCACTGACATGCCTTCCGTAGAGGAAGCAGAGTCTGAGGATACATACAAGGGCAGTTCTATCATCGTGGCTGAGGTAATTGGGGTAGTTAAATCACTCCCCAGTGGCAGGGTATTGGGGGTAGACGAGTTCCGCTCGGAATTCCTGAAGGCTCTGGATGTTGGAGGACTGTGTTGGTTGACACGCCTCTGCAACATTGCATGGAAGTCAGGAACAGTACCTGAACAGTCCCCATTTTTAAAAAGGGTGATCACAGGGTGTGTTCCAACTATAGGGGGATCACACTCCTAAGCCTCCCTGGGAAAGTCTACTCCAGGGTGCTGGAGAGAAGGGCACGACCGTTAGTCGAACCTCGGTTACAGGAGCTGCAATGTGGTTTTCATCCCTGTCACGGAACACTGGACCAGCTCTACACCCTTGCAAGGGTACTGGAGGGTATGTGGGAGTTTGCCCAACCGGTCTACATGTGCTTTGTAGACCTGGAAAAGGCATTCGACCGTGTCCCTCGTGGTGTCCTGTGGCGGGTGCTCCGGG
The DNA here is from genome assembly GCA_024372805.1 of Oostethus manadensis. Classification (NCBI taxonomy): domain Eukaryota; kingdom Metazoa; phylum Chordata; class Actinopteri; order Syngnathiformes; family Syngnathidae; genus Oostethus; species Oostethus manadensis. The sequence goes on from QODF01000046.1 coordinate 882,002, forward strand.
AGTACAGGAAAAATGCAACTTATTTTGAGTGTGATAATGCAACCATCGCTGCCTACCGCAATATATTGGTGTGCAAAGTTGGCATGTTCTCTGTGCAATTTAGTTTGACCCCCCACTGTAGGTGCACTTTCACCTCTATGCATTAGTTGGAAATAAACAACGACGACCAGCAACCTTTTGACGAGTGGCAGCTTGCATTATTATTATTATTATCTACGGGTTCACGAGAGACAGCGGAGAGCCAAGAAAAAATAAGGGTGAGTGTTGCGCTTTTGGTCTCTCTAATGACTAACAATTCTGCTTAGAAAAGTGGACCGCCATCCACTCCTGGTTATATGGTAATTATTTATGTCATCTACTGAAAATGATTTATACGTGGGAAGAAGAATCTACTTCCTACACGTGGAAGCTTGTCATATTTGCTTCCACAAATTCCAGGACACCAGCATATAAAGGATTGTCACAAATGCTCCAATTATCACCTCTATTCACTGAACTGCAGTCTCTTTTAGTCACCTGGTGTGTGATTTACTAAAGCAAAGAATCGCCGCAGTCTGTAATAAGTGCCATGTCAAAAAACATGGGCATTACTGTAACAGCTGTGGCTGTAGGCAACCCCCTGCTCACAGCTCAATGAGCTCATGGAAGACAAGCCCAGCAGGAACCGGAACACAAAACTGAAACAATGACGTAAGACTCTTAAAAGAATAATGTGTGCAGTTATCGTTTCCAGCACTCAAAGCGTTAAGTCATTTTATTTTTGTTAGGACGTTATTTTTTTCGGCTGAATTTGGTCAATCCGTCTTGATTTAGCTAAGAAATATACGTTCGTCTGACTAATTTGGTCCAACTGTAGCCCAAAAAAACACTTTTCAACCAAATTTAAACAGGAAGGGGACGTCTTTATGGAGACGTCTTTTCACCTTTCATTTTTCAACCATGTCTAAACTTTCTTCAGCTGATTTTTGCTGGGTGGGAAATGATTAAAAAGTGCGATACAAGAAGTTCTTGCTTTCCACACACAAGAAATGTTTTTGAATATGGTTATATTTAGTATTATTACACTGTGGTGTCTGTCACTGTTAGGTGATTGCTCTTAGACTTTTACAAACTACAGATGAGGGTAGAATTAGTTATGTATGTTGTGTGCTAATGTTAGTACTTTGACAAGGTTTAGCCACATCGGATCTTCACCCGCAGCCCCACCACCTACAGGGGGCATGCCCCATAGATGAAGGCCTGGCCCACCTCCAGGCCTGGCTCCAGATGGGGCCCCCGGTGACCCGTGTCCGGGCGAAGAAAAATTTCCATTGTTGAAATTCATCATCAGGGTCTTTTGAGCCACTCTTTGAGCCCCCCCCCCACTCACCCCCCACCCCAGGACCTGTTTGTCATGGGTGACCATACCAGGGGCATGAAAGCCCCGGACAACTTAGCTCCTATGATCATCTCCTCCACCACGATCAGGTGGTGGCTCAGGGAGGAGCCTTGGGTAGTGACCTAAAGGACAAGATCGCGGGTGAAAGCGGCCAAAAGGAGTTTTCTCTGCAGGGTGACTGGGCTTTCCCTTAGAAATCAGAGATCAGAAGCACTGTCATCCGGGAGACACTCGGAGTAGAATCGCTGCTCCTCCGCATTAAGAGGAGCCAGATGAGGTGGCTCAGGCATCTGGTTAGGATGCCTCCCGGACGCCTCCCTGGGGAAGTGTTCAGAGCATGTCCAACCCTAGATAGGAGGCTTTGGGGAAGACCCAGGACACGTTGGAGAGACTGTGTCTCTCAACTGGCCTGGGAACGCCTCCGAATTCACCAGGAAGAGCTGGACGAAGTGGCCGGGGAGAGAGGGAAGTCTGAGCTTCCCCGCTAAGGCTGCTGCTCGCACGACCCGACCTCGGATATCCAGAAGAAAATGGATGGATGGATGGAAGGTGGAAGAAAAGGATAAATGAACATTGAAAGTTACTTTTTCTTTTACTGGAGACAAATTAAAAGACACCATGTGGCAATTTCTTCTTTATGAAATGCTGACATTTGCCACTTTCTTTGGTTGAATTTTGGGTTATTTTGCCGCCGTGATGAAAGGAAAAGCACAGACTTTTGTCATGCCTGTCTGTCGTGCTTGCACTGCCACCTTGGACCTCTCTGCAGTGCATGATTCTGGCCGCGGTCACCTGGTGTCACTTGCTGGCAATCTGTAATCTGCTGCTTCTTAAGCATTCCCATCAAGCCTGCTTAATGCCAGACTGTTTTCTCATCAAAGCCTAGGAGTGTGTGCACCATCACTCCTAGCACGTGCCTGCTTCTTAGCTTTTCTCCTATCTTTGTTGCAGTTATTATTTTCACCTGCACTCCTTTGGCAATCCTGTGAATCACTAAACTTATATTTAGTTGTATGACCACTTTTTTTTTTCTGTCTGGCATGGAGTCAACCAACTTGTGGCACCTTTCAGCTGTTATTGAACTCCAAGATTATTTGACAACATTCCACAATTCATTAACATTTATTGTATTTTGCATATTTCAATGTCACGCCACAAGTATTCTAATGCATTAAAGTCTGGGGATTGGACTGACCACTCCATAACATAACAACATCAAGATTTAGCTGGTTTACTAGTGTGTTTGGGTTGACTGTCTTGTTGAAACATCCATTTTAAGGGCATATCCTTTTCAGCATAAGGCAACATGACCTCTGTAAGTATGAGGTCTGACCTTGACTTTGCATTCTTCCGTTTGTTCCGTTCAGTTTGTACAGTACAGACAAATAAATTGATATTATCAGTTGTCAATAGTATTTCAAATTGTGGGTGTGGGGTCAGCAATATTTCTTCCCCCCAAGGGGTGGTGACAGAAAATAACTGAGAAACACTGCCATAGTAGGAGAAACATGCCCATATCATGATGCTTGCACCACCATGCTTCACTGTCTTCACCGTGTACTGTGGCTTGAATTCAGAGTTTGGGGGTTGTCTTACAAAGTGTTTGCCGCCCTTGGACCCAAAAAGAACAATTTTACTCTCATCAGTCCACAAACTTTTATTCAATTTTCCTGTAGGCCTGTTTAATGTGTTCTTTGCCAAATTTTAATCTTTTCTGCACATAGGGACTTCTAACTGTCACAGTACTTTGAGGTAACTCCAAACTGCCTTTGATCATCCTGGACTTTATCTGGTTGGTCACATTGCACTGCTATTATTTTGAACACTACTGTATGTATCTTCAACTCACAAACACGTCTTTAGGCCGTTCAGCGGCAGCCTTTGGAACAACACTTCCTCATAGTCACTGGACGAAGACGGCAGTGAGATGCATTGACACTCCGAACATCACCACGATGTCTGTATTATGCATTTATGTCAGGTCTGCATAAAGAAAAGGAAAAACAACAAGTGGGTATTCTTATCACTCACAAACATAACTTAATACAAATGTTTGTGAGAAATATTTATCCTATAAATACCGTGATTCCTTCCAGCCTGCCCGAAAACAGTCATATAAAATGTAAATATTGTACCCAACAGAAAGAAATGAGTGGCAACATAATCATTTACATGTGCATAGATGTAAAAAAACACAATAAGAAAATAATAAAATAAATGAGAAATAATAATAAATGTTGTTAGGAATAATGACACTTTACCTTTCAGGTTGAGCAAGGTGAGCTTGATGGAAGAGGAGCAGGAGGAGGGAAAAGAGTTTTCACAGATGGCAGAAAGCATACTTAAGTTTACGTACTGTAACATCATTTAAATGAATACAGCACATTGCATACTAAATTTGACACTATGATTTTTTTTATTTTAATTTTAAAAAATGGACTAGAGACTTTTGTTACGCTGAGCAAAGGGACGCCACAACGTAGCAACATTGGGGATTTTGAGAGGATGATGGGAGATAACCGAGATAACCAATGTAAAGGCAGCCTAATCTTCTTCTTCCTATTCTTTTACGGTGGTTGGTATCCAATTGGTAATCCCCTGATGCATTACCACCCAAGAAATGGCAGCATGCATGGCGGTGCAATACATTCCAATTTCTTTGCGGCACTTTCCATTTTAATTTTTGTATTTTTAATATTTTTGTGTTAAATGCGACGTAAATGAAACTTCGAAGAGATTCTGGACTACCATCAGTCGTCTCAGGAGGGGGAAGCAGAAGCACTCGAGATGTTTTGGACCGGTGGAAGAAAACATTGAAAACCTCCTCAATCAAGAAATGTCCTCCAACAAGGAAGCGGTGCCTGGGGACTCTGAGGCGGGTTCTCCTATCGCTGGGGCTGAGGTAATCAAAAAGCTCCTCGCGGCAGAGCCCCGAGGGTGGGTGAGATCCGCCCCCAGTTCCTGAAGGCCCTGGATGCTGTGGGCGTGTCTTGGTTGACATGACTCTACAGCATCGTGTGGACATTGGGGGCGTTGCCCCTAGATTGGCAGACTGGGGTGGTGGTCCCGCTTCTTAAGAAAGGGGACCGAAAGGTGTGTTCCAACTACCGTGGGATTACACTCATCAGCCTTCCTGGTAAAGTCTATTTAGGGGTTCTGGAGAGGAGGATACACCTGATACTCAAATCTCGGATTCGGGAGGAGCAATGTGGTTTTCGTCCTGGTCGTGGAACTGGAAAAGGACCAGGACTGCCCTTTGTCTATTCATTACTTTCATGGACAGAATTTCTAGGCACAGCCAGGGCGTTGAGGATTTTTGGTTGGGTGGCTGCAGGATTCAATCTCTGGTTTTTGCAGATCATATGGTCCTCGAGTCGTGACCTTCAACTCTCACTGGATACGTTCGCAGCAGAGTGTGAAGCGGCTGGGATAAGAATCAGCACCTCCAAGTGCGAGTCCATGGTTCTCGCCCGGAAAAGAGTGAAGTGCCATCTCCGGGTCGGGTTCTGCCTCAAGTGGAGGAGTTTAAGTACCTTGGGGTCTTGTTCACGAGTGAGGGAAGGAACGCAAGATGAACAGGCAGATTGGTGCGGCATCCACAGTGATGCGGACTCTGCACCGGTCTAAGGTCGTAACGAGTGAGCTGAGCCGAAAGGCAAAGCTCTCAATTTACCGGTCAATCTACGTTCCTTACCCTCACCTATGGTCATGAGCTTTGGGTAGTGACCGAAAGGACAAGATTGAGGTTACAAGCGGCCAAAACAAGTTTTCTCCGCAGGGGGGCTCTCCCTTAGAGTTCGGGTGAGAAGCACTGTCATCTGGGAGGGTTTCGGAGTAGAACTGCTCCTCATTCGCATTGAGAGGGCACGTCCGATCAGTAGGAGGCCTCAGGGAAGACCCAGGACACGATGGAGAAACTATGTCTCTCAGCTGGCTTCGGAATGCCTAGGGATCCACCGGGAAGAGTTGGACAAAGTGGCTGGGGAGAGGGACGTTTGGGCTTCCTTGCTTGGGCTGCTGCTCCCGCGACCCAACATTGGTAAACAGAAGAAAATGGTTGGATGGATGGATCAAGGCGTAAATATCTTCGAAGCCGGATTCGTATAATGACTTCTTCGTATAAGTTTTTTGTGAGTTGAGGTTCCACTTTATATAAATTCCTGTTCTGTGTTTTATCTTTCTTTCAATAAGATTCAGTAAAAATGTGCATATTTCAGACATAATTGAACATGGTGATCACGATTAAATAATTTAAAAACTGATTAATCTGATCATTTGACAGACGTAGTTTTTAAATGCATTTTAGAATTGTTTTTGTTATGTAAAAGTACGTGCCTTGTGTTTTCTGGAATTAGTTAATTTAATTTACATTATTTCTTAGGGGAAAAATTTATTTGGTTAGAGTACGTTTCAGATAGAGTCAGACCTTCTGGAATGGATTAATGATGCTAACCACTTTTTTGCTGTATTTAGTAAATGTTAAAATTGTATGTAGAACATCACTTTTAAAGGTTTTATTCTTTCCTGTGAGAAAATGGTATTGCTACTAAAACCAATGTGCTTGGGTTTGGCGGTTCCACTGTTTCAACTGCATAGTTTTTTACTGATAGCATGAGAGTAGAGTGTAAAATAACACCTGACACTTTGCTCATTGAGGTGAAGGGATTCCAATATGTGCCACAACAATAAGCCGACCCTCATTTTTCAACCCAACCATGCCTATCAAATTGATCATGCCTGTTTTCTTCCCCACATTGTTACTTCATAATTCATGGCCTTTACATACATTTATTCCAAACAGGCAGGTCAGCACTTTTAATTCATGTGCTTTCCCCTGTGTGGACTGTTTTCACATGATGATGATGATGATATAGTGGAGCGAGGATTTGAAGCCGTCCCACTTGTGTGTCTCAGCAAGATATCACAATGACCGCCGTGTACAAACCCGCCTTTTTTTAATATATTTTTTCCTGACGGAAAGGAAGGTCACGTGTGTGCGGAAGCTAGACAAATTACAGCCCACCTTAGACAAAAGCACAAAACCTGGACTTGTCTCACATGACTAATGGTAGTGGCCCGATGGCGGATCACTCATGTCCTCATTGTTCAAAAAAGGCCTGAGCGTAACTTCCCCCCCCATCACTCCCTTGGGTGGTCATTAGTGGTGTTAGATCCAACCCCCCCAATCCAAGCCCTTCCTTCCATACCCACCAGTAGATGGCGTGGGCGTTCCTATTGCTATTTCGGAACAAGTGCCGAAAGCTGGGTGGGGGGACTGGCTCACCGCCTTCTCCCACTGTCTTCATAATGATGACTTACATAAGAGTGCAGTATCTCTCAGCAGGCTCTCCATAAGAAACGATGCTTTAGATCTCAGCCCAAAGCGCTCTTCTTATTTTTGTTCTTTGTTATCGTGCAGCACTGCCACCATCTTTCTTTCCCGCCCTTCCGGTGACGGCTGTGATCAGCGACCTAATTGATGAGCAATTGATGAATGCAAATAGCACGTTAGTTATGCAAATGATGACTAGGCTCTATTAGGGAGATCTTGCTGGTAGGACATTAAAAAAGCTGTAAATTAAAGTTGAGATGCAGGATGGGGGGTTACGCCCTCGTTGGGGCGGTGTAATGAATCTCCCCCTTTCAGCAGGCACTGACATTTTCAGTATTACAGCCAAAGATCTTCTATAGTGGCGTGAAGGACATTCATGGTGGCCAAGCTTTAGGAAATCAAAGAGAAATGTTCTAATAAGACCTTACTCCAACTTTACAAAGAAGTGCGGAATTATTAGGCAAATGAGTATTTTAACCACATCATCCTGTTTATGCATACTCCAAGCTGGCTCAAAAGCCTACTACTAAATTAAGCATATTAGGTGATGTGCATCTTGAAGGGGTGTGGTCTAATGACATCAACACCCTATATCAGGTGTGCATAATTATTAGGCAACTTCCTTTCCTTTGGCGAAATGGTAAAAGGCATTGCCTGAGACTGCTTTAAATACAGGGTAGTTGTGCGACATTTGGCCTTGGTCAAAGGTGGGTTCTTGCCGCTGAGCCACAGGGGATGATCTAGTGCTGAGTATGGCGTCTGGGAGGGGCGTCTTCCTGGCTGCTGTCATTGGGCATCTGGGGCCACTGGACGATCTTGCCCCGTGCTGGCTCCTGTCTGGTGGTGGGTGCCAGGGAACGGGGGTGCCTATTGGCTTGCCTTCTGGGAGGGAAATTTTTCTTCCCAGTCATATTATCCCCCAGATTCTCACTACCCCACTCCCTGCAAACAAGCATATAGATGGGTTCGGCTCCAGGACCCAGCCAACTGCAAGGCTGGGGGGAGGGTGGTTGCGTGTCTGTGTGTGTGGAGGCATCAGGCTGTGGCAGCTGCTGATGGGGTGAGGGGCCGCTTTGGGGGTCCCTGGTGGCTGAACCTGCCGCCCTGGGCTCCGGTGTGACGCTGTGTCATGGCGGAGCTTGCGTTGGTGCTGCACACTGCCTTGGGTGGGGGTGGGGGTTCAGTGTGGCAGATGTAAGAGTGTAGGTGGATGTATTGGTGGCGGTGTTTATGCGGGTGGGTATGCAAGTGGGAGAACAGGGGAGGTGTGCAGTGTGTGTCTGAATACCAGTGCCAAAAGTGGGGGTTGGCCTGCAGTAGTCGACATCTGGCTGGGGGGGGGGCATGATATCCTGGGGTGTTGGGGTGGAGCCGCTGCTGGGGTGATGAGAGGCTCCAAAGCCCGGGGGCTGGTGCCCTGCTTGCCCGTGGGTGTTCTGGTGGGTGGCGTCCCTGGCCCCCTGTGGCCCTTGCTCGTGTGCCGCGGGGCGTCCGGCTGGGTCACCCTTGCAACTCTTCAAAGTGGACTCGCTGTCGCCTCTTTGGGGGGTGGGTTGGGGCTCTCCCCTTTCTGGGGCGGGTTGGGGTCCCCTCCTCTCTGAGGTGCCTACTGGGGGACTGGGCCACGGCTTATGGAGGGGGTGTGGTTTGGGATGCATGGCACTACTAACATCTCCTCATTCTCTCTGTTTCACTATGATGCGGTCATTCTGTTGCTGCAGAGTAATGTGAACTGCTTCCGTTGCAAAGACTTGTTGCAGGTATCATCTGGATTGTCGTTATATATGAGGTTGTGTTTTTCTTGTTCTTTTTTATTTATTATTTTTATTTGTATTTTTTGTCTTTTCCTGTCTTTTTGTTCATTGTCATTCATGGTTATCACCATGGTTGTTATTGGTTATAATATTGTTGAAATACTTCTGCAACTTTTCATTTGTCCTTTATACCCACCCCACTCTTTTCCTCCCATGCCAGCACCAGCTCACTCCATTTTTTCATGTCAGGTTAGACATCAAATTGTGGGTCAACAAAATTCATAATAAGTACACTATCAAGGAAGCCTCATATAGATCAGGACGCTTCCCTAGGTAAAGCAATTTTGCTCATCACTTAAAGGCAGTTTGACTTCCATTCAGCTGTTATGATGCTGGACAAGACACACACACACCGACAAATGGTGGTAAAATGAGTTTTTTTCTTGTAAAATTACGACTCTTAATCTCGAACGTTTTTTTTTTGTGGCCCAAATACTTAGTCGTACAGTATCAATACAGCAGAGCTCTACGTACAAATACAAAAAAAGCACGTAAACTTGAATTCCAACCTCTTTTTGTGTACCATTTTTCACCCTGTGACTCATGTCAGTAGGTGATTCAGCTACACCAGGACACTGTAAACGCATCTGAGGAAAACTGTCAGGAGATTTGCAACGTGTGACATTCTGAACAGTGTTAAACATTTGTGCCCTCCAAAGTAGTCAGATTACATGCTATTTGAGCTTGTCGGCTTGATGCATTTTGACACATTCAGGACGACCGAGTCACCTCTTGGAATGCGTGGCATTTTTGACCCCCCACACGCTCCAAAGCTGAGAAGATCAACAAAAAAAGAGCAAGTGCCACTTGAGGATATACTGAATATATTGTCCTTGAGATGTCAGACTTGCTGTTTGTGAAATGAAATGGTTAGAAACATATTTAGCACCGTCTTTGCTATAAATTTGGTTCTTAGGACATGGAATGTCACATCTATGGTGGGGAAGGAGGCCAAAATTGTGTGAGAAGATTGAAACATTCTGACTAGACATAGACGGACTTACCATAGACCCACATTTTGAGTTCTGGAACCAAAAGCCTCGAGAGGAGCTGGACCTTGTTCCACTCTGGAGTATTTTGCAGGGGAGAGGTGGCAAGCTGGATTGAGCTTTCAAGAAGGAGGCCGTGAGGGTGTGTTCCAACTATAGGAGGATCACACTTGTCAGCCTCCCCGGGAAAGTCTATGTGGTCCTGATGGCCTCATCGAGCTTTGACCTTTAGCGTTTACTGGGGCGGTTTGCAAATGAGTGTGAAGCTTCTGGGATGAAACTCCGGACCTCCAAGGAGTCAAGTATCTCTGTGTCTTGTTCACAATCCAGTGAGATTGACAGACAGATAGGGGCAGCGTCTGCAGTAATGCGGTTGGTGTACCAGACCTTCGTGGTTAAGAGAAAACTGAGCCGAACAGCGGCGGTCTATGTATCTATCCTACGGTCATGACCGAAATAATGAGATCGTGGATACAAGTGGCTGTAATGAAGTTCCTCTGTAGAGTGACTGGACTCGCCCTAAGAGATGTTATATATTGCTTTTGTTCCTGCTTCTTTGGACCGCCTCGCTATCGGAGAAGTTGTCAATGATCACTCAATTTAAAAGGTTTTCAAACTGTATAAAAAAATGAGAGCAATAGCCAGAGAGTTACAGCACTGGACCTTAACCAACAAATCCGAAAATAGAGGAAAGCTCCTTGAGCAGTGAGGACTTTTGCCCTAGTATTTTACCTTGTATCAAAGTTCTGTGCAACTTTGTGCCATAGGTGTGGTTCTGGAAGAGACATCAGCGGAGTAAGACCTCTCAGCTAAAGCTACAGTAAGTAACAAATGCTTCTTGAGGTAGCTGGTCAACTTCATGCAGTATATTTATCATCAAAACTGTAGTCAAAAACATTCTGTTGCTTCTGGCTGTTCACGGTAACCGAGTGAAACTAAGTTTGTGTTCTTTTCCAAAAGACAAAGGTTTAAGCCTACAATGGATTAAGCAAGTGGAGAAAACAGGAGACAATTGGTGGCCTACCTCGAGTTCTGTTCTTTGCGGTGCTCATTTCACTGAAGACTGCTGTGAAGGAAGACCTTTATGAGAAGCATTTAGCTTGAGGGTATGGTCTAAACGCCTTTTGAAAAGGGATGGTATTCCTGAGGCTATTCTACACAGGAAAAAATAGACAAGGATGACACAAAACTTGCCACAGAACCGAATAAGTAATGTCTTGCTGAACACTATTGCACCACAGTCACAAAACGGCGAAGCATTATACATGTTATATGTCTTTTCACAGCAATATGTTGACGGTGGGAAGCGGGGGCGGCAACAGAGCCAAAATACATAATAAAAAAAGGCTATAAAAAACGCTTTGTGCTCATTGAGAAGCCAATGTAAAACGATACTTGAAGGATAAGCAACCGGAGTAATTTACAATTACCATTCAGCGTTTTGACTGCGACCAATCTTGATTTCCAAGTCTCAAGGCTTACGTAAATCCATGTTCTGCAAGTTCTCAATTTAATCCCCAAATGTTTTTCCCTTCTTGTCTCCTAGAAAACTGTGAATAACCCCCTTATCGTAGTGGAGGGGTTTGAGTGCCCGAGTGATCCTAGGAGCTAGGTTGTCGGGGGCTTTATGCCCCTGGTAGGGTCTCCCAAGGCAAACTGGTTCTAGATGACGGGCAAGACTGAGAGTGATTCAGAACACCCTAATGAAGAAAATCAAGATTAGTGACCGCACCTTGCCCGGACGTGGCATACGCGGGCGAGGAGCCAGGCCGAGGGGAGGGGCTCTCAGGCGAGCGCCTGTTGGTCAGGCCTTCACCCGTGGGGCCCGGCCCGGCCCGAAGAAGCCACACGGGATCCCCCGCAGACCCACCACCTGCAGGGGCAAGCATAAGGGTTCGGAGCTATGCTTTTTGCGCAGCGGTCGAGGGCGGGTGTCCGGGCAACCTGGCGGCCAAATCTGGTTCTTGGGACATGGAATGTTACTTCTCTGGTGGGGAAGGAGCCCGAGCTCGTGGAAGAGGTTGAGACATTCCGACTAGATATAGTCGAACTCACATTGACCCGCAGTTTGGGCTCTGGAACCAAATTCCTTGAGAGGGGCTGGACCTTGTTCTACCAGCTTGAGTTGCGGCAAGCTGGTGTGGGCTTATTAATAGCCCCCCGGCTTGGTGCCTCTGTGTTGGACACATCCCCGGTGAAAGAGAGGGTTATTTCCCTACGCCTTCGCGCCAGGGAAAGCGTCCTGACTGCTTGTGCGTACGCGCCGGAAAGCAGTTCAGAGTACCCAGCCTTTTTGGAGTCTATCAGAGGGGTTCTGGAAAGCACCCCAGCTGGTGACTCCATAGTTCTGCTGGGAGACTTTAACGCCCATGTGGGCAATGACAGTGTGACTTGGAGGGGCGTGGTTGGGAGGAACGGCCTCCCTGATTTGAACCCATGTGGTGTGTTGTTGCTGGATTTCTGTGCGAACCACAGTTTGTCCATAACAAACACCATGTTTGAACATAAGGATGTCCATAAGTGCACTTGGCACCAGGACACCCTAGGTTGCAGGTTTATGATCGACTTTTTAGTCGTTTCATCAGACCTGCGTCCGCATGTTTTGGACCTGCGGGTGAAGAGAGGTTGAGCTGTCAACTGACCACCACCTGGTGATGAGTTTGATTAGATGGCGGGGGAGAATGTCGGACATACCTGGTAGACCCAAAAGCGTAGTGAAGGTGTGCTGGGAACATCTGGCAGAATCTTTGTCGAGTCTTCAACTCTTATCTCTGGCAGAGCTTGCCTGCATCCCGGGGGAGGACCGGGATACTGAGTCTGAATAGGCTGAATTGCATGCCTCCATTGCTGAGGCAGCCAGTTGTAGTTATGGCCGCAAGGTGGTCGGTGCCAGTCATGGCGGCAAGACCCGAACCCGATGGTGGACACCAGAGGTCAGGGCTGTCGTCAAGCTGAAGAAGACATACCTTCCGTAAAAGAAGCAGAATCCGCTGGAGGGAAGGGTTTGACCGTTAGTCGAAACTCGGTTACAGGAGTTGCAATGTGGTTTTTGTCCCGGTCGCGGAACACTAGACTAGCTCTACACCCTTGCAAGGGTACTCAAGGGTATGTGGGAGTTTGACCAACTGGTCTACATGTGCTTTGTAGACTTGGAAAAGGCATTCGCCCATGTCCCTCGTGGTGTCCTGTGGGGGGTGCTTCGGGAGTACGGGATTGGTGGTCTGCTACTACGTGCCATTCGGTCCTTGTACAATCGAAGCAGGAGCCTGGTTCGCATTGCCAGCAAGCAGCAAGTCAAGCTTGTTCCCGGTGAACGTTGGCCTCCGCCAAGGCTGCCCTTTGTCACCGATTCTGTTCATAATCTTCATGGACAGAATTTCTATGCGCAGCCAAAGTGTTAAGGGAGTCCAGCTTGGTGACCTTAGGTTCTCCTCTCTGCTATTTGCAGACGATGTGGTCCTTATGGGCTCATCAGGCTGTGACCTTAAGTGTTTACTGGAGCAGTTTGCAGCTGAGTGTGAAGCTTCTGGGATGAGACTCAGGTTGGGAGTGAGGTCTTGTCTCGGGTGGAGGAGTTGAAGTATCTCGGGGTCTTGTTCACGAGTGAGGGACGGTTGGAGCGTGAGGTCGACAGATGGATTGGTGAAGCGTCAGCAGTAAAGTAGCGGATTATCGTCGTGGTGAAAGCAGAGTTGAGACGGAAGGTAAAGCTCTCTGTTTAGAGATCGATCTATGTTCCCACCCTCACCTATGGTTGTGTTATGGGTTATGACTAAAAGAACGAGATTGCGGATAGATTGCGGTGAGGAGGTCATCCATCTGAGAGGAGCTCAGGGTAGAACCGCTGCTCCTTCACATCGAGAGGAGCCAGTTGAGGTGGCTCGGGCACCTAGTCCGGATGCCTCCCAGGCACCTCCCCGGCCCTGGGAATACCTAGGACACGCTGGAGGGACTATGTCAGCTATAACAGCTGGCCTGGGAACGCTTTGGCGTCCTCCCGGTGGAACTGGAAGAGGTCGCCCTGAGACCGGGAAGTCTGGACTTCCCTACTGAAACTGCTGCCCCCCCAGCCCGGACCCGGATAAGCGGAGGAAAAGGGAATGGAATGGAATAGCATATTTAAGTAAATGTGATAAATCCTGGCATGTACCCTTTATTAGTCATAAGCCACTTTACCATAACTTTAAAGTCAAATTGCAACAAAACAATATTCTTCAATTTGATCAGAGTCCAGTTCACCATTATTCTGTCTCCTACTTACAATCTGAGGTCAATGGTTTTGAAGCACGAGTGCTTTTCTGGAATCAAAAGAGATTATTATTCTTGCACGGTATATATTGATCCAGTGAGATGCTTTCAAAAGGAAGGGGTAAACTGGGATGTTAGGGCTGGACAAATCTGTTTGGGAGAAATGGCTAAATATATGACGGTGCCAATACACAAATAGTGTTTGGGTTTGCTGCTTCCCATCCACTCAGGCAGAGTGGAGGGATTTGTTCCAGACAAAAGAGTAATTTGCGATTTGAGGGAACGCCGCACAAAAAGAAAGGACATTACAAGTAGACATAAAAGACAGTCATACAATCCTTCATTTCAAACGTGATGCAGTTGAATCGGGTGTGGCCTTAACTTCTCCAGGGCTGCTGTTCTTTTAATGACGGAAAACAATCAAAGGAACAACATGAATGTGCTTCACTCAGCCATTCCTGAGTCCTCGGGGGGCTCATGACTTCAAACTTGCACCATCAAGAGTAGATGTGGTTTAATTAAACATTGCAAGCAATGTCACGGACCACAGGGGCCGCCACTGCTGGGTTCAAATCACTACTCCCTTCAGTAAACCTAATTTAAGGACAGTGTTCCAGAATATGATAAAGATGCTGAGAATGCTGTTGTCATGGTTACATGTCATTTACATAATGTAAGTCGGTTTGCGGATGACTTGAGCTCAATATGGCCATAATGGTATCGCCGTTCTAAATGAAGGCCTTTCCTAAATTCGAACAAAAACCAGAGCCACGACCATGACATCCACCGTGATACATTCGCAGCTACTGCCTGGAATCTGTCAGTGTAGTATACCGTAAGTGCCATCACCAAGTCGAACTCCCAATATTCTGGTTTTGGAGGTACAGTGGAACTTTGTTTTGTGTAAGTTTCAGTTTTCAAGAAGATATTGATTATTATTGATTATAATATGAAGATTATTGGTGAAACTGTTTTTCTATTTTTGTACACTGGCTCTTTAATCGTATATCCAAAAACTGAGCCTAACAAATTACTCCGGAACTGAGTGCCCAAACAAACAAAACAACACTGTAGACATATTCCAGCCTGGCAATCATTTAACCATCTTTATTGTGTATCTTGTTTGTTATTGTGTATCTTGTTTGTTCATAAAATGCACACATAATAATGAACAGTCTAACCTGTTTCCTTTGCAAGAGCACACTGCACCGTTTGCTAGTAGGTCTTTAGGCACCATGTGTATTTCAGACCTTCATCCACTTTTATAACACCGGCACATTTAATTATTTGCGTGAAAAAGCACATTTGTGGGAATGTCAGAATTTGTGGGCTTCTGTATACATTAAATGCCTGACAAAAAGTTAAGACCCCGATTCACCAATTTGAGGGGGTCTACTACCTTTTTAATTTAGCAAAATTATATCACTTTCCTGGGCTGCACGGTGGCTGAGTGGTTAGCACATTGCCCACACAGTCAGGAGATCTGGAAGACCTGGGTTCAAAATCTCCGTTGGGCATCTCTGTGTGGAGTTTGCATGTTCTCCCCGTGCGTGTGTGGGTTTTCTCCGGGTACTCCGGTTTCCTCCCACATTCCAAAAACATGCATGTTAGGTTAATTGGCGATTCCAAAATTGTCCATCGGTATGAATGTGAGTGTGAATGGTTTGTCTATATGTGCCCTGCGATTGACTGGCGACCAGTCCAGGGTGTACCCCGCCTCTCGCCCAAAGCCAGCTGGGATAGGCTCCAGCATACCCGCAACCCTAATGAGGATAAGCGGTACAGAAAATGAATGAATGAATGAATGAATATCACTCCCCTATGGGATTACTATAACCAAGGACACGCGGATCATTACAATACTCTCCCCCGACAGTCCCAGAAGGATTTAAGTTGTGTTTGAAGAACTTCAACCTTGAAAACATACATCCAGATGAAAAAACATTCCAAGAGTACACAAAAAATCCATGAAAAGGCAGTTGAGGTTGAGTCCACAGTCATGCTAGTCACATTCCAGTCTAGTTTATTATGAAAAGATCATTAGAGCCAGTTCAGCCAAGCAGAAAATTGGATGTTCAGCTTTTTTTAGTCAGTTTAAAGAGGAGATTATATTTGCATCGAGATGTCATACAAAAACCTACTTTGTTCATCAAAAGCCATCACTGATTCCAGCCTGCAGACTGTCAACAGTAAACAAATGAGTGTATTACTCTTACTGCTGGTACATTGGATTTATGTAATATCATGACAATAAGTTGCATAATCTCAGTAGTAATATTGATATAGACACGCTTTAATGCTGTACAATGCATGGCCAGTATACCACAGAAAACATGTCAAAAAAATGTCTGAATCGAAACAAGATGATTAAAATGAACAGCTTGTATTCTGAGAGAGAACATTATTTATCCTGGAAATAGGTAATCTTCAGTGACCTTTGACTGCTCATTCCTTTTAGTCACACCTTCACTCACAGCAGCACAAAACGCAGCTCCATTGATTTGCCCAGTCAATGAAGAAGAAGATGGAGGGCGTTAAAGGAAAAAGCAAAAGAACAAATACAAATCAAGGTGCTTTGAAGTAAATGCATACAAAAAGACAATCATTCAAAATTTGCCTTTTTGTTTTACTGCTGTCATTAATTTGTTATAATGTCCAGCAAAAAAAAATGCATCTTCAAAATTTGGGATTTAAAAAGGAAACCAACAAAATTTGTTCATGGGAGAAAAAAACAACAAGCATATATCTCCAACATTTGTGGTTGAGGAAATAATCCAACAAAAATATGTATCTCCAAAAGTTGTGTTTCGGGAAAAAAAGTCCAACACAAAAAAGCATGTATTCCCAAAATTAGTGAAGAAAAAAAATCAACAAAATGCATGTAACTAAAAAAAAAGAGTTGTTATTTATTTTTTTTAATTTGGTGATTCGGGAAAACACCCCATATACACAAAAATTATTTTTCCTCATTTCTTCATTCATTTCTTACATTTTTCAACAGGAATTAAAGCAATTATTGCATGCATGGTTTTTGAACAGCAACGCTCACAAATGCCTGAATGTTGCACAATTCGGATTTTGACTAAAATACGCTCCTACAAAAAAAACTCCGTTTACTGTTTTAAAAAATATATAATAAAAAAAAAACTAAGCAATAACATTGACCATTTCAACTTTCAGCACAAAAAACACATGTGGGCTGCAAATGGCCCCTGGGCCACACCTTAGACACCACTACCGAAGCAAATGGTTATTACATGCCCTTAACTTCCTCTTGAACATGCCCTCTCATGATCCTCCTTGATTCAGTTGAAATGTAAAGCTAACAGGACATCAGCCTATGTACATCATGGCGCCGCAATAAATAAGACAAAGATGAAGGAGCACAATTTGGCTTCTCTATTATGACTGGAGGTCTCGTTTGGTGACAGGGCTAATCTTTACACGGCTCTCCATCTCCATCATGGTGCCTCCTCTGAAGCCCGGGGAGAGGCGCTAGCTTGCCTCCTCCCTCTCCGTCCCCCTCCAGTGACATCCCCATTAGAGCAATCCTACTGATAAATGCCTTGCAAATTACAAAAAAGGCTGCTTTCATTTCAACATCTTCTTAGGCTTGCATTTAAAGATTGGCCGAGCCTCCAGCCACCTCCCCCTTTTAAATCAAACCCCCAAACTAACACCATTGCACAGTGACTATGAATTATGTATCAGGTTCATCAAGGCCTCTCGTTGATTGATGTCTTGGGTACAGGCTCCTTTAACTTAAAACGTGGCAGTACCGAGGTACAGGAGCCCATTCATCTCATTAAGGCTGCATTTGCCATTTCCATTTAGAGGCTACAATATCTGACAAAAGTGAGTACACCCGTCACATCAGCAACCATTTTATTATAGATGTCGAGTGAGTGAGTAGCAAAGCAGAGTGGTGTACAGTGTCACACTTTCAAATCGTCAAACAAATGTAAATATCAGTCAATGATGCAGTTTTTTAATTTGAATGTGTAAAAAAAACAAGGAAAAAAAAAAATTAAAAAAAATTAGGAAAAAAAACAAACAAAAAAAAAAACAATAAACACAAATGGTGAGAGTGGCCAATGACCCCAAGAGCTCAGTGACGTCACATCCAAGAGGTCATAAAATACCCCTCAACAACATCCAAAGAACCTGCATGGCAGAGTGCTGAACAAAAAAAACATTAAGGTTCGTCTCAAAGTGAGCAGAAAACATCCTGATGAATTCTGCTGTCTACTAAAAAATCCTGAAGGAGAATGTCCAGCCATCTGTTTGTGAGCTTTAAGATGAAGTTAGTCTGGGTTCTGCAGCAGGACAATGATCCAAAACACACCAGCAAGTCCACCTCTGAATGGCTGAAGAAAAACAAAATGAAGACTTTGGAGTGGCCTAGTCAAAGTCCTGAGCTGAATCCTATTGAGATGCTGTGGCATGACCTTAAAACGGCTCTTCATGGTAGAAAACCCTCCAAATTCTTCCACAGCGCTGTAAGAGACTCATTGCCTTTCAGTTGTTGCTGCTAAGTGTGGCCCAACCAGTCACTTGGTTGAGGGTACGATCACGTTTTCACATCACTGTATGTCTTGCCTATGGTCAGGCGTGGTGGTGGCAGTGTGTGGCTGCATGAGTGGTGCCAGCATTGAGAAGCTGTGGTTCCCAGTCCAAAATGTGTACATACATAGAAAAATTTTTAACATATATGTTTTTATGTTTCAGATCAGATCCCCAAATCTTTCCCCTCTTGATTCCTATTTTTGGCGGCACTTTTTGGGGGCACTTGAAGGGGATGGTGTGTCAGGTAGAGATACAAAACCATCTAGAGTAACATATCACCAATGCCGATACAAGCATAACTTCAAGCACTATTGTTATATAGCACTGCCTTAATCCTCCTGGGCACAGAATTACACAGGTTGTTACTGAAATCCTCTTCCAATCAGGGAAGACTTACTTGGCCACCTCACTGTCAGATTCCTCCGCAAGGCACTTTATCATCTTTGAGGTGTGTTTTAGCTCATTATGTTAGAAAACTGACATTCGGCCCAGTTTATCAAGGGAAGGTATCACGCCCTGCTTCATAATTTCAAAGGACATGAAATTGTCCATAGGTATGAATGTGAGTGTGAATGTTTGTCTATATGTGGCCTGCGATTGACTGGCGACCAGTCCAGGGTGTACCCTGCCTCTCGCCCAACGTCTGCTGGGATAGGCTCCAGCATCCCCCCGACCCTAATGAGGATAAGCGGTATAGAAAATGAATGAATGAATGAATGAATGAAATTAATGTGTCTCAAAAAAACCCTGAACTGGCAGCACTCATGCAGCCCCACACCATGATGCTGTGGCGCCAACGCTTGCCACCCGTTTAGACAATAATTGGTATGTGTGCAATAAAAGCTATGCACACATAGTGTACAATTTTTGGATGAACCATACATTCACACATAAAGTAATAATTGGTTGTGTTACGAGAATTAAATTCAGAGATGGAATCCTGTGCAACAGCAGCATGGCACTCATGAGCAGTCCTGACAAAATAAAAACATCACATTCAGAGGCAAAACTGTGATTGTGCGCTGCGGCGAGATTACAAAGGTGATAATAAACCCGCGGGCTCTCTGCGCACACACACACAAACAATCATGGCACCCGCGAATGCAAGGCAATATCCATGCAAATTTTGAAGGCACACTTACACAAAAACATATCCTTTTTTTTTCATGCTGTGATTGTGACAATTGGTTTTCCTCTGTTTAACCTTTTGATTTGTTTATATATTTAAGCATGTCTGTGTTTTTCTGACCAGAATGTGCAGGAATGACTTCCAACCAGACTATTCTGGTTAAGTTTATTTTTTGGTTTGTTACGGTACTTTCTTACACAAAAACAACACTGATAGTCATGAAACTTTGTACTATACATACATGTATATAGCGAGAACCTTCTACATTTTGGTGAAGGTCGGAATATAAATGTCGATAGTGGATGTTACTAAATCGACACATTTTTGTGTTTTAAAATATAAGTCAATCAAAAACTTTTTTTTTGGTTGATTGCAATAACAAAATTGGCATAACTTCTCTTTTTTCCACCTTTTCCCCCCACATTAGGTATCTAAATCTCTTAGGACACTGGCTTACCCGCCCATACGGTATTTTCTGCCATCACAAAATATCAACCACAGCTTCATGTAACTGTGTGGATCTACTTGAAGTTGCTTTCATCATCAGAAAGGAAGGAAGAAAAAAGAAAAAAAAAGAAAAAGGGGAGGGGGGCCGGCAGTTCTTTGGATGTTTTTGTGGGGTCTTTTGTGACCTCTTAGATGCGTCGTCGCTGCTCTCTTGGGGTAATTGTACCATACTTGTACCATTCTAACTAATCGGGGGTGCCCAAGGCTTTCTACAGAGCATGTCTTTGGTTTTGTTAAAAATAGCCTATTTTGATATATAATTTGTGTTAAACAATTAAATCAAAATAAATAAATAAATAAATAAAAATCAAAAATATAATTTAAAAAAAAGAAAAAAAAGAATGATTGTTACATTTTGGTAAGATAGCGCATAAAGGTGACATATTTTCATACTTTTTATAACTGCAGTGGTACCCCGGTTATCAAACACAACAAATGCATATAAGTTAATTAATTATTGATTTACGTACATATAGATGAGGAATGAAATGGATAAATGAACATTTAAGGTTACTTTTACATCCATTGAAGCTGTGATTGTTGCCAAAGACACAATGTGGCAGCGAAATCAACACTAACACTGCCTTTGTGTCCTAAATGCAATCTCCGCCTTTATCTAATGGTACCTTGGCATACATCCACCAACCAGTAAGAGTTTGGACGTTGTTTTTCAGAGGTGCACCAACTTATGTGCACATAAGCACTCAATAAGGATCATTACATCTGACCTTAGTACATTCCCACATAGTATCAGCATTTGAGACCAAATAGGAGATGAAAGAAAAAAACAACATTATTATAGTCTTGTCTGTGCAGCAAGGCAGAAGACGCACTGCAGAGAGGGTGCATTCAGCAAATGTAGTCATAGAATTGAATCGAATCGTATTGTTTGTCCGCTGTATCGAATCGTTCTGATTTTAAAATATATTGTTTTTCAATCCGTCTCTCACCTGAAGCCAGCTGGGATAGACTCCAGCATACCCTCGTGATCTTAGTAAGGATAAGCGGGATAGAAAATGGATGGATGGATGGGTTTTTTTTAACCGTATCCTAACCCATGTGTCTAGATGTGTATCCAATCACTTACCACAATCACTTACATCCCTACTTATTGTACATAAAAACGACTTTCGGTCTGTGATTAATTGTGAATAATTAGAGTTAGGCCGCACGGTGGATGGGTGGTTAGCACATTGGCCACACAGTCAGGAGATCTGGAAGACCTGGGTTCAAATCTCCGTTGGGCATCTCTGTGTGGAGTTTGCATGTTCTCCTCGTGCGTGTGTGGGTTTTCTCCGGGTACTCCGGTTTCCTCCCACATTCCAAAAACATGCATGTTAGGTTAATTGGCGACTCTAAATTGTCCGTAGGTATGAATGTGAGTGTGACTGTTTGTTTGTCTATATGTGCCCTGCGATTGACTGGCGACCAGTCCAGGGTGTACCCCGCCTCTCGCCCAAAGTCTGCTGGGATAGGCTCCAGCATCCCCGTGACCCTAATGAGGATAAGCGGTATAGAAAATGAATGAATGAATGAATGAATGAATGAATAATTAGAGTTAACTATGGACAAATGCAATTAATCACGATTAAATATTTTAATTGATTGACAGCCTTAATTTATATTCATTTCAAAATGTTTTCTGCATTTTAAACTATAACTGTACAATTGTAAAAACATGTTTTGACTTTATGGAATAGAATTGGATTTACATTGTTTGTTTTGGGAAAAATTGATCCAGTTAGCATACATTTTGATTAGAGTCACACCTTCTGGAACACATTCATGAAGCTAACCAAGGTTCCTCTGTGCTTCAAAGATGGAAGCGTCCCATTTACTAGAATGTGCATCCAGCTTATAGTAAAATCTTTTTTCCAACAGAGGAAAATACAACAATTAGTGTTTTCTTATTTCATAACAGCCCTTTGCGACCCTGCAGTGCACCACTTTTTCCTCTAAAGTCCTTAGTGTTAATACCGTACGTTGATGACAATCCTACCTTGGCGGAGGTCTGCCTTTCCCGTTCATTCATATGGCGGCTTTTGCCTTTTCAGATGCTTTCGATAGCGGACACATTTGGGATACACGTGCACCCTCCCACCTCGGACTGCATCATTAATCTCCCTTATCAGCATAACCCTTGAATTGTTTGTTCTGCATCGAGGCAGCTTCACGCAAGGGACGCTAAATAAACACATTGCACCCTCCAGACTTGGCCATAAGTGCAGACTTACATCCCTTCTTTGCCGGAGAGACAAAAAAAGCGTGGGGCCATCACTCTCCAAGTGGCATTGACCATTTTGTGATTGTTCACGCCGTCAAAGTGTTCCCGGACACCCAACAGCTTGACAATTTTGTAATTGCATTGTGTGATAAAAAGCTAATTAAGTTATAGAAGATGGCTTATCTGTTTTATTTTCCTCACCACTATCCAGGGAATGACCTTGATAAGATCAGCTAAAGGCTGCTGGCTGTTTTTATTTTATTTTTTTAAATCCTTTCCGTGCATGCTGTGTGTTAATGGGAGACATTGATAACTCCTGTGGATGGAGATGAGAAAGGGCTCCTTGATGACAGTAAGCTTTTACACAAGATACAAAGATACAGGTCCGGGATAAAAGACACAAAGCGCCAGAGGGAATCACCCACCAATAAAGTCGGAGTTCTTGTCATCCTATAAACAACTGATAAGACTCGCAAGCCTAATGAGCGGATTTAGTTTACTGACACTTGGAAAATGCGGGTTGACTTGTGTCTTATGAGAGGAGACAATATGCTCACGCTTGCCAATTTGCACCATAAGCGACGCAAAATGAGTTCGTAAAGTCCCCCGAGGCAGGTCGGCAGAGAACTGAAGCGCCACGCGCTGACAAAGACCGGATTTATCAAGCTGTGTAAACGTTTGGTCCTCAAGTGAAGTTGAATGCAAATATATGAGGGTGATTTCCACACCCGCACCACCACCTTCTTGTCGCGAGCCACGGATGTATGCGTATGCGGGCTGAATCAATTTTGACAAATAAAAATCCTGTTTGCGGCACAATTTATTAGACACGACAATGACGACAATAGCAAAGAAGAAGCACGACTTGGACACAGACACAGACGGAATGGGCTTATTTGTCAGCTGCAGGTCTTGAATCGTGCACATATCATAGACACTTGAATGGAAACACAGCTTATATTGCGAGCCTTTTATTTCAGGCTCACAAAAGCATAGAAAAAGACCCAGCCAGCTGCATGAGTATGCTGTCTCTTCTAAAGACAACATTAGGAAATACAAAAACAAAAAAGATATGTGTGGTTCATGATGATACTTCACAAATGACATGTTAAATAGTTAGGAGGCGCAGGAACGTAGATAAAAGTATTAATAATAATCATGGATTGGATTATACACCGGCTTTTTCCGGAGACTGAAAACCATAATTCATTCATTCCACGGTCACACTCTAACAACAGAAATAAGGATTATTGTTCCTGGGCATTCAGATGTTGCCAGGCACACATCACGCTCAGTCATGACTTCCCCCAAGACCATCCATCCGCTTATCAGAGGTCGGGTCACGGGGGCAGCAGCCTAAGCAGAGAAGCCTAAACTTCCCTCTTCCCAGCTGCTCCATCCTGCACATCCTGAGGCAATCCCCGGTCAGTTGAGAGACAGTTTCTCCAACTTATCCTGTGTCCTCCCTGAGCCTTCCTGACATGCCCCGAACACCTCCCCAGCTACTTCGTCCAGCGGATCCCCAGGCGTTCCATGATCAGTTAAGAGACGTAGTCTCTCCAACGTGTCTTGGGTCTTCCCAGAGGCCTCATCCGGTCGGACATGCCCTGAACAGGACGGTGACCAGGAGGTAACCTTACTAGAGCAGCGGTTCTACTCTGGGTTTGTCCTTGATGACAGCGCTTCTTCCCTAAGGAGGACCAGTGATTCTTAAATAATGGGGTGTAAGAGGCAGGGAGGGGGTGTTTTGGACTCATATTTTGACTCTTGAACATTCTTCAATGCAGTCTGTAAAACAAAAAACGAAGACCTAGACTGGCTCCTGCTTGCAAACCCGCTTACCGTGACATGCACCTCCGCAAAAATCTAACCTGGTGACTTAAATATAACCTCGGCTTGTAGAACATCATGCCTGTATGCGACTCATTGAGTGGGTATACGGCCCACCTCCACAATCGCTTTCTCCTCCAACTTTGTAAATATTGTTTGTCGTCACGCGTTGATTAGGTCCACTTATCTTGTCGTCTCTCTTTACTTGCCATTGTTTGCCAGCGACAAAGGAAGCTGACAAACTAAACAGTCAAAAAGAGTTGTGGTCATGTCACAGAGTTGAAGTCAGGACATGTGTTCAACCCAAAACAAAAAAAAAAAAAAAAAAGAAAAGAAAACAAAAAAAAGACAAAGGGACAATTAAAAACAAAGGGGGAAAAAAAAAAAAAAAAATTAATAAAAGATAAAAAGATTTTTTATGTGTTTATTCATGCTTGAACAATGCTGGTGCCAGCAAGTCATACAGAGGTTTGTACAGAAAAACAAATATGTATTATCAGGTTCCAAAAAGTGTTTCTTGAATTGGATTAACTCATTGAGGTAACGTAGGTAGGACACAACATGAACTTTTCAGTCTGTTATAAAACCATAAAGACCAACGACAGCAAGTCATTGGGAAACATAGTATTCTGCGTATGATCTCACTGCCTTCCATGTAAATTAGATTACACAGGGCTAATGTAATTCAAGTCCAAAAATCCGCCATTGTTTTGCTGTCATAGCATGCAACTGAATCAAAAAGTCCTTGGCAACCACTCTCGATGAATGAGTGCGCTAATATGCTGCAATGTGCTTTCATATTCCTAGTACTCTGCTCGCGTCACGGCTACTTTTCAGGGGAGAATTTGACAGTGCCCTCGCTATGCATTACCGAAATGAACGGTTATCCCAGCCCTCGCCGAGGTCTAGTTTGCTTTTCAATAATTCACCACGTTCCCTTTTGCAAAATATCAAAGGCATGCACATCACGTCTACCTACAGCTGCGCTGGTGCCGAGGAGAAAAGATTGTACATTGACCCAAGATGCGGTGGCCTCTCTTATCAGTAGCAATTTTGCATCAGGGGCTAGTGCCTAATCCATCAGATGGCGCTGTGGTGAAAAAGATTCGTACAAATTAGTCATTGATTTATTTTCTGTACCACACCGGTATTTTATTTATTTTATTTTAAGGTGCCTTATAAAAGCAATTGGATTTAGTTGTCTTCAGTTGACATTGTTAACAAATTGAGGAGTCACAAGATCTTGTGAGATTTAAAAAAATAATCACAGAAAAAATTAAAGTCAATGATTAATAATCACTAAAATAACTCAATTTTGCCATCATACATACAGTACATTGACACGTGCATGCATGTCTGCATTTCTGGTCTGCTGCCTCCAAACAAGAAGAGAGTTCACTCTGTGCATTGGTTTAAGCACATTGGCATGTTGGTTGCATAGAACAAAAGCATAAATGGTGTGAGCTCTTTTGTCAATCATTCAGTCCCTTTGTCTTGGTGGGTGAACATAGTATGCACACACAGTGCAAACGAGTGTAACATAGTAGAAATTATATTAGTAGATTGCAAAATATTTTCATTTTTAATATTTTTTCATTGTGCTTTTTTGTTTTTTTAAGTAGACCTAACAGTTTTTATTTTGTTCCCTAATTGAACCGAAACTGTACAGAACCCTGACCTTAAATTGAACAATGTAGCAAACCATTATTATGGCAGAGATGATACCCTATTTACTGCTACCAACTTTGTTTCTACTCACTTTATTTTGTTGTCTGAAATGAAAACACGATTTGTCACCATTCCAGGGAGCTAAATGCCCAAAAACATCCTATAATTACAAGCAACGTGGTCATGTGGCTTCATTAACTACAATGGAAGAGAGGAATAAGTGTGACTGTATGTTTCCTGACGGATTTTTTTTTTTTTTAGTTTTCCAATTTCTCAGCGAGCCGCACGTGTACATCATTTGTCTTGGATGGAAATCTATCGTGAATGGAAGGCTTTCATTAAGTCATCCAATAATGAACCTGTTTGTCAAGGGCACATTTCCCATGCAGTGCCAATATGACCGATACGGAACGTCCAGAAATCCAATACATGTATCAATCTGGAGTATCATTTAAAAAAGAAATTGACATACTGTGTGTGTGTGTGTGTGTACAGGTAATGTCTATACTGTATGTCTATCACTTCACTATTTTGATGCTCTGAGACGGCCTGAGAAATGGGTCCAGTTTTACAATGACAGCCAAAAGCATGTGGAAATTATATACACTACCCTTGAAAAGGTAGGGGTCGCTTAGAAATTTCTGGCAATTTCTGGCATGCAATAGCCTTCATTTCCAAGAACAAGAATAGACTGTCGAGTTTCACGTTAAAAGTTCTGGCCATTTTGAGCATTTAATCGACCCCACAAATGCCAGGCTCCAGATACTCAACCTGCTGAAAGGAAGGTTGGTTTTATAGCTTCTTTAAGCAGCTAAACTGTTTTCAGCTGTGCTAACATGATTGCACAAGGCATTTAAAATCATTCATTAGCCTTCTGACACCATGAGCAAACACATTTTACCACCAGAACACTAGAGTTCTATACACCTATGTAGATACTGCACCAAAAACCAGACAAGAATAGTCATTTACCACGTGAACAATGTATAGAGTGTATTTTTTTTATTAGTTTCAGGTTTTAATCATTGAAAAAAACTGTGCTTTTAAAAATAAAAAAAAAGGACATTTCTAAGTGACCCCAAAACTTTAAAACGATAGTGTATGTGTTTTGATTTTGTGACAGTGTGCTTTGAAATTATATTTTAGAGGCCTTTTGTGAAATCCCAGCTGGTAAATATAGCAAAATATAAAAAAATATGCTATAAGCTGATATTCAACCTAACAGACAATGTTTGGGTTGGGAAACTTAGACTTATGTCATGTAAACTGCCCCGTCAAATTCTTACTCGACGCCAGTGTTTCTCAAATTATGGGTTGGGCCCCCAGCTACTCAACATGCCATTCGACTCTTAAATACACTTCCCTAGTTCTCCATTTTGTTGCATTTTCCGGGTTTCAATTTCAAGTTTGCACTGTACAGGTAAATTAACAGATATTATCAACTGTTAACAGTATTTTAAATGAGGGAGCGCAACAACATTTCTGGCCTCTAGGGGGGCGTGACAGAAAATAACCACCGCTCCACGCGTATGTTTACTGTGTGGGCTTTGGTCCAATACCACTGCGAACGGCACCAAAGAGCCCACCTTTTAATTTTTCTTTCTGGACTGAGTTACGAACGCAGTTTACTCCTTCTCCCTTTACTGCTGCTGTGCTTTCACCCCCACCCTCACCTCCCGACCCCTGTGTTAGCAACACTGCATGCATTTTTAATTGACCCCCCAGGTCTAGTCACATGTTAAAAGTCAGTTCACACTGTGATGGGGTTTTACCACATGTGATCAATACACCGATCCATGCTGGCTCTCTCTAACGCTGCGTGTCAGGAGGTCTTCTGGAAGCACTTGCTGGAGACACACGCTCTGACTCTGTCTGTGGTGGGGGTTTGGGGCTGGGGGGGAGTGGAGGCCACGTGCCAAAGAAGTAATTAGCCTGTTGGGCAGTTAAACATTTCTGCAAGGGAAGGTCTTCCAGGCGAGTCCTGCTGATGGAAGCTTTGTTAGAGCGAAACCTCCTGCTGCACGCACACAAAGACTAATGAGGGGAGCTGGAGGTAATACTGTAGAACACCCCCCCCCCTAGTAGTTATGTTCTTTTAATCACCCTCTGCTGATACTTTTGCCAAAAATTGATAATGTTTGTATGTGCTTGTCAGTGATGTGCAGTCAGGCAGGTGATTTCCACTTGGCATGGAAAACTAGTAGTTATAACAAAATATTGCCCCATTTTGTGTACATTATGTGCCTCTCCTGGACATGGGTCTCACCCTGGAGCCAGGCTCGGGGGAGGGACTCGCAGGTGCGCACCTAATGGTTGGGCCTTCACCCGTGGGGCCTGACCGGGCAGAGCTTGAAGAAGACACATGAAATCTCCACCTGTAAACCCATCCCTTGTTGAGGCAAACATAAATGGTGCATTGTAATTTAGGTGGCGGGAGCCTGGGCGACCCGGTCTTTGGTGTCAAAATCTGGTTCTTGGGACATGTAATGTTACTTCTCAGGTGGGGAAAAATGGAGCCCGTGCAAGCTCTTGTGCAAGACACATTTCAATTAGACTTAGTTGGACTTACCTTGATCCACAGTTAGGGTTCTGGAACCAAACTCCTCAAGAAGGGCTGACCCTGTTTCATTCTGGAGTTGCTGCGGGGGAGAGGCGGTAAGCTGGTGTGGGCTTATTAATAGCTCCCCTGGCTCCGTGCCTCCGTGTTGGATTCATCACCAGTGAACAAGAGGGTAACTTCCCTACGCCTTTGGTTTCGGGAAGAGGTCCTGACTTTTGTTTGCGCGTATGCACCGTTCCAGTGAACGTTGGCCTCCGCCAAGGCTGCCAGTTGTCACCTTTTCTATTCAGAACTTTCATGGACAGAAAATCTAGGTGCAGCCAAGGCATTGAGAAGGTCCAGTTTGTCTCTGCTATTTGCAGACTGTGTGGTCCTGATGGCCTCATCAGGCTGTGACCTTCAGAGTAGTCTGATACCTCCCGGATGCCTCCAAGGTGAGGTTTTCCGGGCATGCCCAGCTGGGGGAAGGCCCTGGGGCAGAGCGAGGACACGCTGAAAGGATTATTTCTCACAATTGGGCTGGGAACGCCTTGTGGTCCTCCTGGTGGACCTGGAAGAGGTGGCCAGGGACCGGGAAGTCTAAGCTTCCCCACTGAGACTTTTGGGGAAAGTCCACAAACGTTTTCCATTCCATTACAAAAGTATTCCATTCCACTTTTGGAAAATGGAATGGAATACAGATACCAGAAGTCACCTCTGTCGCCCATCAATGATGTCATCAGCGGTTGATATTTGCTACACAGTTATGCCACAAGTTTCAGAAATGTTGGCACAAAACGCTTTTTATAGTTTTAGAATTATAGTTTTACATGCATAAAACAATTAAAAATGCATTTAAATTTAAAATGAAAGGAATAAATGAACAGGAACAGGCTACTCTTACCGTCATTGAAGACATGAGACAAAGACACAATGTGGCAGCGAGATCAAAATGGACATTGCCTTCGTGTTTGCTACGAGTTATTGCTTGGATTAAACCTTTCTTGCCTTCTTTATGAAAATATTGCCAACTTTTTGCAGCTGTGATCAAAAGAAAAAGCAGAGAAATGAGGTGGAAAACTCAAAAAATACTTTAACTAATAAAACAATTTTAAAAAATAGTTAACATTTGTGCCATCCTGGAACAGATTAATTGGATTTACATTTTTTATGGAAAATAAAGGACTTACTTTAAGTATGTTTTGGTTAGAGGCTGACACGATTCATATTATAATTATTCATATTTGTCTATTGAACTTATCATAAATCCCCCTCATTTTTTTCATTTTCACTGAATTTCACTCAATAATATATATTTGGTTTAACATGATACTCAAAGTTAGTTATGTACAAAGTGATGATATATTATTAAACCAAACTAAGATGTATCTTTTAAATTATTTGCAAATCTCCTAAAAAATAATAATGTCACTTATAAATAATAAAGCTATAAATGTGTCTCTAGATCACATTTTATGAGCAATAAGTCACAGCTTGATTACTTTTTCATCACAACAACAACAACGCACACACACACACACACACACACACACACAGACAAACTGTATAGTTATGTTTGCAGGAAGCAAAAGGTATAATCACTTTCATTCCCTGAAGGGCCAATACTTCTGCTTTTTCATGAATTATCTTTTAAATATTTCAACAAGCACTCTGTCTGTGGAATATTCAAGGCTCAGCACCCATGAGGCTACAGCGGCGCAACATGGCGGCATAGAAAACACACCGGAACATATATTCATACTTATCTTTTATTTGCATACGTGTCAAGAAATACTAGTATTAGTCAAGACTGGCGGCTATCATGAGTATTGATGGGAGGAAACACAGACTGTAATTGTTCTTATTTATTAGATGTGATTCTTATCTCTGCAGATGCTTAAGGCCAAAGCACTCACTCAAACACGATTGTCTTTCAAGCTTTATAGACCTCCGGCCATAACAATCAGTGTAAATACTCTCGATGAATGTTGCTGCTTAGCATTTGAGGTGACGCTTGGCTTCCCGTATCGTTGCTTGCTCATGTCTATTGTGACTATGAATTGGTAATGTGAAGCCTGTCCTGGGATTAATGCACTCATTAAAAACATTTCTAATTCTATCTAAACCGACAAGCCACTTAAGAAGGAATCTGCTTTTCCGCGAGAGACGCTTGTGTCTTTGTGGGGTCTTTACTTAAGCTGCTTTCTCTCGGATGTTGGAGCTCTGATGGCAATAATATGTGTAGATATGATGGTAATCTGGGCACTGAAGTCACAAATATGGACAACGCTGAGGCGTTTTAAAGGAAACCGGGGTGGGGGAATGGGTTTATTGACTTTTTCAGACAATATTGTATTGACTGAGAGTGTGATTGGTGACACTTTGGAATACTTGGGGACACGGACATGGATCATTCCCTGGACCAGCGAGTTATTGGCTTCCTAGACACACGCTGCATTACTTCATTTAGGTATAAACAAGTCATCTAAGGTCTTAAATCTCCAACAATATCAACAAAAGTGGTACAAATTGTGTATCATTTTTTTTGTTTTCCTTTTCTTGACACACAGCAGGGTATGCTGTATGACGACGATGCAAATGAAAAATTGCAAAAGATTTGACCACTCACACATACCCTCCATTTCTATTAGCCATTTCTCCATACCCTCCTTTTCTACTCCTGAACCGCTGCAAGGGTGAATAATAGTGAAAGCATGCACCCTTAAAGTGTTGGCTGCGCTATAATTTTATGCCATTATTTTTCTCAAAAACACACCATATGCGCTGTTATTCAATCCTAAAGTTTGACCCCCTGTGATTCTACAAAACAAAACCCATGAAATTTGGTACACACCTTTAGTGGACTGACAAGCACGTGTGTAAAAATCTGAGCAAGGTTGGTTGAAAAACATGAAGAATGTCTTTGCAGGGACATTTTATTTTGTGTTTTACTCACTGTTACATGTTTTGTCGATAGATGATAGGAGCAAAAACCTTTGTGTTTAACTGCGTTCTTTTAACCTATTGTTAAGCCTAGGTCAAAACCGGACGTATGATTATTTTTTAGGCATGCAATATTTGGCATTCCCCAAATAGGGTAGAATGTAGTTGTGGTGGCCCTGAAGGAGTAAGACCTGGACATGCATGGAGGATTTATGAAATACCTCAATGTGCGATGGCCGCTTCAATTTTGTATGTGGGGTGCACACATACGCACGTTGAGGCACACGTTTGCTGCACAGACGATGCATGAAGATGTACAATTTGGAGAAGTTTGAAACAAACGTGAGCACCCGTATAGTCTCCGGCCAGTCTACGGTTAAAAAATCAGTCACACTAGCGCCCTCTATGCGTTTCTTTGCATCTAAGACCACCTTCAGGTTCAGTCTATTAGCTAAGTGCGTTTTCAGTATAATAAGGCCTTCTTGACGCAGACACTCACATAGCACAATCAGAGTTGCGTAACAGCTACATATGGCTGATGGGAAAATATTGGCAGAGGCAGACATACAATGCTTAACTTTCACTTCTACACAAGCGTAACATTCACTTTCACTGTCTACAAGGGCGCGGCAACTGTCATAGCTTGTGTACTTTCTTGGTCAGTCTTCCTTGCAGAATCCAGCTCTGTAATAAAATATATTGCTACTATTTGATTTGATTTATTTTTTGAAACCATGAAGTTCCATGTAAATCAGTTGCTAACAAGCGCCGATCAAAACTATACATGCAGTCTTTCCTCTTGCTAATAATACAAAATACTTGATAATACGCTGGGAAGTATCAAATGAAGTTAACCACAGAATTGATTTAATGCGTTTTGACTTTTCCAAGGTATTTGATTGTAGAACGTTGTTCATTGTGATGCATTATCTATGTCGAGCAGGTCTCAGCGTAAAAGAGACGGACACGCGGCCCTTGAATAAGATGCGCGACGAGGGTGAGGGTGAATTGTGCTGAATGGAGGGCAGATAGCAGATAACATACAACTGCAATCCTTGGAGAGGTTGAGTCAATTAGAAATGTCTCTAAAAGTTTTTCTTTTTTTCCCCACACAAACGGGAGATTGGAGGGAGCTCAGCATTTGTAAAGCTCATGTCTCCATGTCCATTTATGGCATTTGCTGTAATTCGGTCACATAAAATCAACATTAATGACGTGGAAGTATAAACTCAGTGATCTTCTTTTCTTGTTTAAAGGATCTTTGATTCAGGGAGGCCTTTTTTTGGTTCGGGACAGGTTTTCTTCCTGGGGTCGGTGAAATGTCTTGTTGGTTTTCTCCATAAAAGGTTGTTCAAAGGGTCTCATAAAAAGGGCTTGTATTTGTTCTGTAAAAGGGTCTTTTTTGCACGGTTTGTAAGGGGTTTTGTTTTGTTTGTTTTGTTCGTCCTGTAAGTCCTCCTTCCATCTTCCAGGCAGGGTCTTCTTCTTTTGGTGCAGGTTTGTTTACCATGGTTAATGTGTTCCAAGCTCGATTGCGATAAATCCTTTTTCGCAAAGTAGGATTCAATATAAATACATTGAATATTTACGTAGTT
This sequence comes from Oostethus manadensis, assembly GCA_024372805.1. Classification (NCBI taxonomy): domain Eukaryota; kingdom Metazoa; phylum Chordata; class Actinopteri; order Syngnathiformes; family Syngnathidae; genus Oostethus; species Oostethus manadensis. Next base: position 914,764 of record QODF01000046.1, read on the forward strand.
AGAGCACAAACTTGTTTATGACTTTCTAAATATATTTTGTACCAGTATTAGAGCCCCTATAGTCACCTTTACTCTCTTATTATTCTTAACCTTACATTGAATAACACTGATGCGCAGGCTACGGGATCACTAGAGGGACAAAAGAGACGGCAGTCACTTTAAACAAAGCAAGCTACCAGGCTAATTAGTTAACCTCCCAATTATTTGTTCTAAACTTAAGAAAGTTTTTCTAACGTTTCGGGGAAAATGTCAGTACAGTAAGAAGTCAAAAACCTACCACTTCCACATGGAATGGGAGGATAACTTACTTTTTTCCCCTCTATAATGTCAGACGTGCCATGGCTGACCCCATGCAGTGTAAAGGGAATGTAATTATGTCTCGTCAGTGTAACATTACTAAGCCTGATGCCTATAACACTGCATATGACTTGTCATTAATTTTTTTAAACTTATAATAGACCATATTCACAAAACAGTCATGCTTTTTTTAATTAATAAATTTTTCAAAAACTGCAATAGAGTGACAAACCAATAATCAGACCGCTATGTAGTGGAAGACAACTGTACTTTGTTTGATTCATAAGGGTTCTTTTCTTTAGAAAGGATCTTCTTCTTTTGTTTCTAAATACATTTTTATTTGGTACATGAAGGTTCTTTATCTTTTATGATCTGTAAAGAGACTTTTTTTTCCAGAAAGGGCCTGTAAAAGATCTATAAAGAATCTTCTTAGTTTAAGCGCAAGGAAGTTTTTTTTCTCGGTCTGTAAAGGGTCTTTTGGCCTTCTTTTTTAGCTCCACAAAAGACATTCTTTTTGGTAAAATATCCACGGTAGTACGATATCATTCTAGTTGCACATTGCAATGACAATAAATTCTTGAATCTTTAACTGTGTCACAACAAGCGCAACTCAATGAACCATTGAGTGTTACCAAAAAAACAAACCGTAGCACATGTCAGCTTTTATACAGTAGTGTTCCAAATAATAGCAGTTCAATGTGACTAACCAGGTATTTGTACATTTTTATTGCTACAGGCAAACAAGTTACTAGTAGGTTTAGTAGATTGTCGGAAAACAATCAAGACCCAACATTCATTAAATGCACGCTCGTAAGGCATGGCAATTGGGCAATTAGTTAAAAGGGGGGTGTTTTTTTGTTTTTAAGATTTTGCAAACATGTGAATTACTAAAATAATATTTAGCACAGTTTTTTTTATAACTGCTTCACATCCGTGTGGCATGGAGTCAACCAACTTGTGGCACCTTTCAGCTGTTATTCCACTCCAAGATTCTTTAACAACATTCCACAAATCATTAACATCACCAACGCCAACAATGTCACCCCACTAGATTGGATTAAGGTCTGTGGATTGGGCTGGCCACGCCATAACTTAATTTTGTTGGTTTGGAAACAAGATTTTGCTGGTTTATTTGTGTGTTTTGGGTCATTGTCTTGTTGGAACACCCATTTAAAGGGCATGTTCTCTTCAGCATAATAGGTCATGTTGCACCTCTTCAAGTATTCTGACATATGGAAACTGGTCCGCGATCCCTGCTATGGGATAAATAGGCCCAACGCCATATTAGGACAAACATGCCCATATCATGATGCTTCACTGTGTTCACTGTGTACAGTGGCTTTTCAGAGTTTGGGGGTCGTCTCACAAACTGTCTGGGGCCCTTGGACCCAAAAAGAACAATTTTACTCTCATAAGTCCACAGAATGTTCCTCCATTTCTCTTTAGGCCAGTTGATGTGTTCTTTGGCAAATTGTAACCTCTTCTGCACATGCCTTACGTTTAACAGATGGACATTGTAATAGATTAGCTTCATACAGACGTCTTCTAACTGTCACAGTACTTTGAAGTAACTCCAGACTGTCTTTGAAAATCAGAAATCAGAAAAACTTTATTGCCGTTGTAAGTGAACAATTCACAAACTAGGAACTTTCTTTGGCGACTCAGTGCGACGTAGAATTCTAAGTAAACAAAGACCATTAAATAAACATAGAACTAACCCTAACTAAACATTGAACCTGATCATCCTGTTACTGATCACTGGCTGAGCCTTTGCCTTTCTGGTTATTCTTCGATCCATTTTGATAGCTGTCTTCCGTTTTTCTTGCCACGGTTTTTCTCTCAATTTTAAGGCATGGAAAATTATTTTAGCTGAACAGCCAAATATTTTTTAGCACCTATTCATAAGTTTTCCCCTCTCTGATCAACTTTCTAATCAAAGCTATTATTATGAACACTGCTGTACAGTATATACTGTGTAATTTGATAAAAGATTGACTGATTTTGCATGTTTCTTTGACTTAGAACTACAAAGAAAATGTGACTTATAACTGGGGAAAATAGGGTACTTAATTACTTATTTAATGACATTTTTCTTTCTGGTTTTATATTACACTTGACTCTAGCTTGTTCCCAAATAGCAATCATGATTTTGTTTCTTCCTAACAATGATTTAATACTCTGTAATATAACCAGCCATGTTGAATTTACTTGACGGAATTGTTTTATGTACAAAGTTTCCTCGTGGACGTGTTTTCTTGACCAACAGCAATAGCCGAGAGGTGAAGGATTCCTGCTGAATCCGATAATTTATTCACCATTGTGAGGAAAATGGGATGCTATTATATATTTATATTTTCATGACAATGGGATGAATGGTTGCATTAAAAGATAAAAGTTAGAAAGCAAGACAGAAATACAAAAGGAAAGTACAAGCTTAGTTCCAGAGATATGAGGTATAATTCATTTCATTAGGCAAGCAGTGACCTGCGATGCTATTCTTCGCCCGGCACGCTTTCTCCTGCTATTGTGGCAAGGGATTGTGGGATTTTTCTCTACATGCTCCCAGACTGTCACACAGGGAAGGAAATGCATTAAAGGTGGGGGAAAAACACTCCTGTAATATAAAGTACTGCATGTCCAGCCAGACTTTGTTGCATTTTTGTGTGTGCATGAGTTTTTTTCCCCTTGTACTCGGAAAATACTAAGGGGGTGCAAATTAGAGCATGGAAATATACAAAAATGATGCAATTTTCTGCAATGTGTCTTTTATTTACTACAAGTCTTTGGAGGGGAATAGTTGAAAAAAAACTTAACAGAATCACTTGTCAGATCTCTTTAATCTCTAACTTTTATATTGCGTTCAGTCTTCATTTGGAGAAGTGTCATGCGTTTATTATTGCGCCCGCTCGTCGTTACGCTGCCATTTTTCTTGAAAATGATCCCTATCTTGTCTGCTTCACCTCCGTAATTCTAAAACATTCTTTAATGAGAGAACATAAGACGATAAAGTCATAGATGAGAGGAGGCGGGCAATTTTACACGCCGCCGTCATTGTCGCTGTGTTATATTGCGATAATCATCATTTGACGATTCGCTTATCTTTTCCGCCGTCGCACGGATTAGCGGCATTGACTGCTTGATCACCAGCAGTCTCATCATTGCTGACGGCGGGGGAAAATATTTCTTCATTCATTCATTTGAAGTCTGCGTCTGTAAATGGTGGAGGCCTACATTGCAAATGAACTTTAGTACATTTTGCATGAAAAAGTTACTTACCCCACTGAGGATGTTGACGATAAACTGATTGGACCGGATATCCGGTTTGAGGATATGACGATTCAGATTCATCGGTAGATTGCTTATGCATCGATAATAATCAGCTATAAATCTTAAGATTCGTCAATATCGTCAGAGAAGCAGTCGGTTGACAGCGTTTTATAAACATAAACGCGTGAGATTGGTGCCGCTTCGCCCTTTTGCGAGGGAACATATTACACTTCCGTGTAGCCGACATACACTTCCGCTTTTGTCCGGAGTTCTGCAGTAGGTTCTTGATGAAATCAACCCGGACAGCAAAATCCGAATCCGCTTTATGACGACGGAGCACTCGTTCGCTGCAGAAGCTTTTTAGATGTCTGTCACTTACATCGATCCCATTCTTATTGCTAAGCACTGTTTTAATATCTCTGTACTTCACGTCCAACTCTGAATATCTAAAACAGCATTATCATTGCAGTCATGTGACAAATACTGTACTTCTATTTACTTATCCGTGCTTGGAAACGATGTAGGACTTAAGGCATTTGCATTTACTTTGTATTATTAATTGGACTGAAGGTTAAGACTTTTTTGATTTTTCATTGTTATATTTGATATAGATAGATATTTATTGTCACTGCACACAATATACAACCAAACTTGGTTTGGCTCTAAATTTGATTTGTTAGTTCCAAATCCAAATTTAACGGGTATCAAAATATAGATATAAAATCTAGAATGTCAAATATTGAGCCCATCAAAAAGATGAATCACTCAGCAGATTATTTGATCCATTGACGTTTGTGTCAACAGGATTGTAATGTTTTCATTTCAGATGCATCGGGAATGGTTCTATTCAGACTCTAAATAAAGCATTAAAATGTGACAAGATTTCTCGTTCAGAGGGCACCAGACCTGGGACGATAATGAATAAATAGTTTCATCACACAATTAATAAAAGTGAACTCGATATTTTTTCGAGGCTCAATATAGCTGTATTGCCATGTGCATGAGTGTCTGTTTTCTTCTCCTCTCACCTCCAACTAGGCAGAAGGAGAATTCACTGTGTGCATTGGTTTCCATCACCTTGGCCCGTTTTGCACAGCATGAACATTTGAGCCCGTTTGTCTGTCATACACTCTCTTTGTCTTGGTGGCGTGCAAAAGAGTGGAACGTAGTAGAAATTCAATTCGCAAACTACTACGTACTGTCATATGTTTATTATATTTTTCATTGTACCGTAATTAAAATGAATGTTAAGATCTCCTCTTGGCTCGTAAACTGAGGGTCTCGTGACACCCCAACACATTTTGTTGTCAGCCAAGAGCACGATACCATTGAGACTAATGTCCAAAAGAGGCAATTGTGTTTTTGCTTAGTTGTGCTAACTTGCATCACAAGTAATCATCACAACAGTGATGCAAGTTACTCCATTTCCATCCCAAACAAACACCATGTTTTCTTGTACTTTCTGGAGCATTTGTTAAGTTTCATTACAGAGTAGCACATTAAACAAATGGCTATGTGCCCTGTGCCATCAATATGCCTGTATTGATCTTGACAGCAACTCTGTGCCTTTGTGGTGGTCGCCGCCGTCACCTTGAGTCATGCCTGGAGATGGGCCAGACTACTTGTAGCCAATTTGCGTCACACTAAGAGCACACACTGTCTTCTTAATAGGATTGTCAACGTGCAAGGCTAGAATAGGGTCCATTGAAACGCTGTGCTTTTTTTTTTTTTTACCCCCCTCCAAACTGCTTATTACTCTTACAAAGTACCCAAGGTTCTAATGTCTTCACTTATCAGCAGTAAAGTAGAAGCTTGCACCATGCAGCGTGAAACACATTCGTTATTTGCCCGCATTTCCCCCGTCCAGGGAAAGGCCATATGACGCAATGAAAAATTCAGTCCCTTGCAGGAGGGTTCATCAAATCTGAACATTTTCCGATCTGGGTCATCTACATTGCTAGTTTATGAAAAAGAGTGATCTCACACACACACGCACACAAACATGCATCATGTTTAATGATCAGAAGTTCCTTTGTTCCTGCAGCAAGATACAGACAAAGAAACTTTATCATTGGCTGTGAATTAGGTCGTTTTCATAAAGCATGTCTAACGCTTATTGGAGGGACGTCAGTCCAGAATGCAGACTGATAGTAGACGAGAAAACCGCATCCCCACCCCACCACCCCTGAGACAGGAATATTTGTTGAATTAAACCATAAAAGTGCCTACAACACATCTGCTTTTATCTGATTCTTTGTCCTACATTCCAAAATGGGCTATGGAATTTGATTATATATAATGGAATAAACACAATTCCTTGGCAGCTTTTCTATCTGCTTTTGTTTTACTTTGTAAACAGACCTCAGCGACCTATTACTTATTTATAACGCTAGAAAAATTCTATTTAGAAATGCTTTTTCTTTTTCTTGCAGAGCTTATGTAGGCTTGACCCGAGGCAAAATATCTGAACATACGTAGACAAACACAGCATCCTGTGACATTTTGTCCGAGTGGAATTTGGTGTGCTTGTGCGTCACTGTCACTGGGGTGCATTTCCTATTCACGCAATTGGCGGGGTGGGGTCAGTGAATGGGCAACTGCAGCCACGGGTCACCGAGCACGAGTCCAGACAGTGTTTTCCCCAAAACATTACGACGTACATTAGTGCAACGCTTTAAACAAGTGAACGCTTGAGTGAACAGGTGGTGAAGTAGGGAGGCGTTCTCCTCATTTCTCCATGACGTACTTTGCTAGCAGGTTCAAAGTCCCAACTGGTGATGCCATGTGTTTCAAAGGATGGCAGATGGCTTGGACAGGCCAACGCTATCGTTAGCGGTGACATGGGCGGCGGTACAAAGTGAGAAAAGCATTTTGAAACTACAACGGCAGATCTCCACCAAGGCCAAACAGTCCTAATTTAGATCAAACTGCTCACCTCCATAGGCACCTATGATGACTTCGATGAATTCGTTCGTGAAATTCTGTGTGAATCCCCTCGACTAAAAAGGAGAGTGCATGGTAAATAGATAGAAATGATCAATAAATGGCTAGTTATATATAAATGGATATTTAATGTCACATTTACCTTGATAGAAGACTTGATTGTAGGCAGCCAGAACGAAACGGACACCACATTTGAGTTTCGCTACGAGTTATTTCTTGAATTCAATCGTTTTTCTCACCTTCTTTGTCAAAATGCTGGCATCGTGACCTTCTTTGGCCCCATTGCGGGTTATTTTGTAGATGCAGAGACTTGTGGCGGAACTGTGTTAGTTAGCAAATAACTACAGAGTCAACCGCTGATGATGGAAGGAAGCGGAGCTGGGGTCCGATGAATTCTGGTTTTGATTTTCAGTTCAGAGACAGACTTTTTGTGATTAAAAATATGATGCAAGCACAGCTGTACTCACAAAATGGATTAAAAGCATAACAAGATGCAGTCCATATTGTATGCAAACGGGGCAAAATGTTTGCTTACACTAACCGGCGCCACCGTACTACCGTGGATATACGATCATCCCATTTTTTCAAAAATATAGTATTCCTTATTCATTCTGTTTTTGTGTTTGATTATCCGTTTTTATTAGTAAAAAAATGCATATTGAAGCAAATTTTACTTATTTATTTTCAAGCATAAAAATAGCATATGAACTGAAATACTGTACATATCCAAGGTATTCAAAAGATGCGTTCATAGATGCTGTGAATGATGTATGGTAGGGCTGTCTTCGAATAGTTGACTGTTCAACGATTCAATTCTGAGGAGTCTGTTCCGACTATCAGTCTTCTCGTTGAGTCATATAAACATGTTATGTGATCAAGATTGTACTTTAAGATTCTAAGATTGTACTTTCCTTCTAAGATCTAGGGGGGCGGCCATGGCTGCTGCCCGACTACAGAGATTTTGTCTTTGTTTTTGTAATTATTACTAATACCATTATTAGTATTAGTCAACTACGGACAAAATCAAATTTCATTCAGTCATTCATTTTGAATGTGATGTGCTGGAGAAGGCTTTGCACAGCAGTCAGACTCTACCATCATCAATGCAAGATCTTGGTGAAAGATTAATGCAACACTGGATGAAAATATTTGTGACATTGGCCGAAACTTATTGAAACAATGCCACAATCAAAAGCCAAAGGATATTGCATCAATATCCCTTTATTTTTTCACAAACCACTATTCCTGAATAAATAGTTCTAAAGCAGTGGTTTGTAAATACATTCATAGCAACACTTGACCAAAGCAGATAAAGTGAACACCTTTTTTGGTATTTATTTGTTTTTAACGGCTGTAATGTTTCCAGAAGAGCAGTAGTTCACCCTTTTATTTTGGAATATGTAAGCTCAGCGTCAGTGCGCAACGGCTGCAAAAATATATATGGATAATGACATTTGGAGCGTAGCCAAATTGAATGACTTTGGTCATTACAATGTCTTGTTTCTTTATATCGTATGCGGTGCCAAATGCAGACTCTAGTCGCAGCCATGACAAAAAGAAATGGTATTCTGGTGCAATAGACTGTGTTGTCTTGACAAACAGGTAATGTCTTGGGGTCACCATTTCCTTGGTAGGGTTCTCTAAAAAAATGTCATTATCTGAGACGACATTTAATTCTTCCCCCGCGCTGTGACTTGCATTTCTTTTCAGGTCACTCATTCTGCAACTCCTTCAAGTGTCTTATTTGCAACCTTCCTCTGTGCTTGATGCACCGTCTGTGTCCCTGTCACAGCTGCTTTATTATGTCATCCTCATATCATTTAAAAATTCATCAGGCCATAGTCACCACGTGCAAGTCAATACTTGCCTAGTCGCCCTTCGCCATTTAGCGTTTCCAAAGTCATGGCTTCACTCTATCATGGGTTGTTAAAAATTAAGCATGCTGTTTTGTGTTTGAATACAGCCCATTATTAGTAACAAAAATGCACATTACAGAAAAACTTACATATTTTTTTCCTAAACTGAGCATTTCCAGGCATAAAAATGTTTAAATGTACTAAAATACATAGTTACTGTAATGTTCAGTGACACACGCAAACGCCAGATTGGCGGAACAACAGGTTTTTATTGCTGGTTTGAATTCCCGACAGGCGCAATAATACCTAATGGGGTATTGTTTTGGTCGTAACCCACACCAAGCTAAAACTCACCTCAGAACCCCTGATGTCACTTCCTATCCACCCGCCACTTCACTCCCCTAGGCAACACATTTACTCTCATGTCTACTATATTGGGTAATACAAGTGTATAGGTGACTATAGCGGTGCTATTCCATGTCTAGAGGGCTCTAATAATGTTAAAGACCACATTGAGCAAGTTGTAAACAGGTTTTCTGTGCTCTAACTAAGAAAATATTTGATTTACAAATATAAAATCCTACTTTGCAGAAATTCGCCTATCACGGTCTAGTCTGAAACCAATGAACCACAATGAATGAGGGATTACGGTACTAGGATTTGGTCTTCTAATTTTTATAGTGACATAAAAAACATAATCCAAAACCAAAGAAATAGGGAGACTTTGTGGGAAAAGGTAAGATATGAAGACCGAAGGCCAAGAATATTATAGGAGTGTGCGATTAACAACATAAGCGCAGCCCTCATGAAGAAAACGTGTAGCGTCATTGGCCAGTATCTTATTTAACAGGTGTGCAGTCAACTCAAAATAACATGGCATTGTAATGGAATAGGGTGGATGTACAGTAGATATTGACAATATATTGACTATACAATACGACTTTAAGTCATAAGTCAATAATTCTGTATCACTCAATGTGCACACATGATTTGCCTGTCTAGGCAGCACCACTGACTGGTCAAACCTGCCATACAATCTTTCAATATTTTATAACCTGTAAGTTATTTATTACCTTACAGTACATTAACCTAACTTGCAATATGGAGTCAGCCATTAATGCAAAGTCTGACATGACATAGTGGGAAAAAAAGTTTTCCCCCCAATTCGTGTGGAAGTGGTGTGCTTTTTTTTTTGCCTTCTTACTTTTGCCCTTCCCTACTTTGTTTCAAACCTATATGTTTGGAATAAATAAGGTAAGGCTAACTAATTAGCTTAAATGCTGCTCTGCGGCTGTCTTTTTTGTCCCTCCTGTGATCCTGTACCTGTGCATTAGTGTTGTGCAATGTGGTGTAAACAAAGAACAATATGAGTGAGAAGGAGACTAAATGGGTGTTATTTAATGTCTAAAGTGCTTTAAAAATAGTAAAAAACTGACTTTAGAAAGTCATGAACAGATTTTCTATGCTATTACTTGGCCTAACAACATCATTTGACTACAAGGCATTTTTTGTTTTAGGTGTTGCCATCAGCAAATATATGATATTATGCCGTTTACTATATATAAACTAATAAAGAGCATCAAATACAAAGGAATGACAAAAGAACGGAAAGTAATCAAAATAAAATGTTCATATTGTAATGTGCATTGTGACCCTGTTCTGGGCACCGCCCCACAGTTTGGAAAACGCTGGCCTCAGTTCAAATGTGCATCTTGAGCTTGCTGTCCGTTTTGACACAGAGCAACAAGATGAGAGGGCCGAACTATCAGATAAACATTCATCTAACAGACAGAGCACTTTTAAGACTTTAGCCACTCAGACATGACGTGCAAGGGATGGAAGATTTATATTTTCTTCTATCGAGTGACAGTTGGATTTATGTCAGTGAAAGGGACCAAACGCATCATTCTTTCAGCACCGCCGCATGCATATAATCAGTTTTGTCGCTCATTGAAACGTCCTCTCTCTCCGAGATCATCACGACGGGCCACAAAAATGGAAACTTCGCTCCTCGACTTCATAAATATTCTAGAAATGGAGAATGGGAGTTTGTTGTGCAGAAGAGTTTGATTCCGCCTGGCTGTATTAAAATAATCAATCTCATTACAAGCCTTCCATTTGCCCCGACAAAAAATGAGAGGAGAGAGAGAGAGCGAGAGAAGAAGGAAAAAAAAAAACATCAATGGGATTTTGAAAATATATTTACAGAGGCCGAGGCAGGGAGCGTATCTACAAATATTGGATTTTGCAGTGAGGAGAGCAAATGGGTATGAGCAGCAGAACACACTGGGAAAACAATGACAGAGCGCGAGGAAAGGGAGAAAAAATCTGATAAATAAGAAATGAAATAAGTCAGATATCACTGGAGAAAGTATACAGAGAACACACTGCACGCTGCGCAAGTGATAGGCTGCTCTCCAACTTCATTCTGGCTGCCACGCTTTGCTCTCGCAGTCACTACACCAAATTAAAGTTATAAATATACTCTTGAAAAGTCAATATTTATTGTTTATAGTTCATATTGTATATCACACGTCCTTTATTCATATACTGTATATTCCAGGTTTCTTATTCAGAAAAAAACCCTGTAAAACTCAATTTCATTATTCAATGTGTCTGATCTTTAAAGTGCTCCGGATAAAAGGGACACAATAGCAGCTTTATGACACTTTTATGGAGAAAATAAGACAAATAATTCCAGGTGGACAGTTAGAATGGAAGTGTAAATAGTGTGTGTGTATCAAATATATAGTCTGGCCCCCCAGCCAGTTTTGTTAACTTGATGCGACTCGCGATTCGAAAGGTTTGTCCACCCCTGGGCTAGAGCCTAGTTTCCCAAAATTCCCAAATTGGGATAGAGAGTACGTGAATAAAAATGAAGAACAATTTGTGCCTGACAATCACAATGATGAGCAGAAGCAGAAAACGTGAAGTTGTTCTTTGCTCTGTGTGCATCAGATGACAAATAGGGGTTTTTGATGATTATTCTATGCTTTAATCTTGAAGATTTCGTTTGTATCTGTTTTCCAATCCACTGCACTGAGGGGATTCCTCCAAACATGAGACTTTATTGTTGGTTGTATGTATTTTTGTATTTTGGATACTGCTTTATCGCGATCGTTAAACTTTTTCCCTTTAATTTGGTCTTAAATGAATATGCAGAGCCTTGTGAGAGGACAAAAAAAGTGAAGCTCAAATTCAAGCCATTCAAACAGAAGGAAGGGCATCAAAAGGTGGCTCAACAAAATTCATAATAAACGCAGTAAAATGTCAAGGGAGACTCGTTTAGATTATGAAGTCTCCCTTGGCAAAGCAATTTTGCTCAGCACTTAACAGCTTGACTCCCATTCAGCTGTTATGATGCTGGACAAGACACACACAAAGGAAAAAAAAAAAGAAAAAAAAAACGAACAGAAGGAACATCAAACTGGAATAAAAGATATGCAGGACGATTACTTATCTATTTATCAGTTCTCATGTGAAACTTTATGAAAATGTGAGATACACATTTATGACTTAGAATCACTATACAATTAATTGATCGATTAATTCAGGTAAATATTTCAAGTTCCATCCATTCATTTTCTTCCGCTTATCTGAGGTCGGGTCGCGGGCGCAGCAGTCTAAGCCCAGACTTCCTTCTCCCCGGACACTTCGTCTAGCTCCTCCCAGCGGATCTCGAGGCGTTCACAGGCCTGCTGAGAGACATAGTCTCTCCAACGGGTCCTGGGTCTTCACCGAGATCTCCTACCGTTCGGACATGCCATGAACACCTCCCCAGGAAGGCGTCCAGGGGGCATCCTAACAAGATGCCCGAGCCACCTTATCTGGCTCCTCTCAATGTGGAGGAGGACGGTTCTACTCGGCGCCTCAGTGCTTCTCAGCCTCGCTAAGGGAGAGCCCAGCCACCCTGCGGAGAAAACTCATTTTGGCCGCTTGTACCCGTGATCTTGTCTTATCGGTCACTACCCAAAGCTCATGACCATAGGTGAGGGTAAGAGTGTAGATCGACCTGTAAATTGAGAGCTTTGCCTTATGGACATTGGGGCACCGACCTCGATGTCCACGCGATGCTGCAAAGTCTTGTCAACCAAGACACGCCCACAGCATCCAGGGCCTTAAGGAACTCCGGGCGGATCTCATTCACCCCAAGAGCCTTGCCAACAAGGAGCTTTTTGACCACCTCTGTAACCTCAGCTTCAGAGCCCCCAGGCACTGCTTTCTTGTTGGAAGACGGGTTGGTGGGATTGAGGAGATCTTCAAAGTATTCCTTCCACCGGTCCACAACATCTCAAGTCGAGGTCAGCAGCACACCATCCCAACCATACACGGTGTTGACTGTGCACTGCTTCCCCCTCCTGAGATGGCGGATGGTGGTCCAAAATCTCTTTGACGCCATCAAAAAGGTATTTTCCATGGCCTCTCCGAATTCTCCCATGTCCCATTTTTGACTCAGTGACCGCCAGAGCTGCAGACATCTTGGCCTTACGGTACCTGTCAGCTGCCTCCAGAGTCCCATGGGGAAAAAAGGCCAGATAGGACTCTTTCTTCAGCTTAACAGCATCCCTCACCACTGGTGTCCATCAACGGGTTCTGGGATTACCGCCACGACAGGCACAAACCACCTTACAGCCCCAGCTCCGATCAGCCGCATCGACAATGGAGGCACAAAACATCGCCCACTCCAACTCAATGTCCCCTAACCTCCCTCAGAACATGGTCGAAGCTCTCCAGGAGGTAGGAGTTGAAACTCTTTCTGACAGGGGACCAGATGTTCCCAGCAGACCCTAACAATGCGTTTGGGTCTGCCAGGTCTGACCGGCATCCTCCCCCACCATTGGAACCAACTCACCACCAGGTGGTGATTGGTGGACAGCTCCACTCCTCTCTTCACCCGAGTGTCCAAAACACGTGGCCGCAAGTCAGACGACACAACCACAAAGTCAATCATTGAACTGCGGCCCAGGGTGTCCTGGTGCAATGGGCACGTGTGGACTCCCTTATGCTTGAACATGGTGTTCGTTATAGACAATCCGTGATGAGCACAGAAGTCCAATAACAAAACACTGCTCGGGTTAAGATCAGGGGGCCCGTTCCTCCCAATCACACCTTTTAAGGTCTCACTGTCGCAGCCAACATGAGTGTTGAAGTCGCCTAGTAGAAGAAGAGAATCCCCCGAGGGAGCACTCTCTAGTACTTCCTCTAAGGACTCCAAAAAGGGCGGGTATTCTGAACTTCTATTTGGCACATAAGTGCAAACAACAGTCAAGACGTGTCCCCCCACCCGAAGGTGTAGGGAAACTACCCTCTCGTTGACCGGGTTAAACTCCAACATACAGGCTTGGAGCAGGGGTGGAAACAAGAATTGCCACCCCTGCCCGTCGCCTCTCATTTCTGGCAACACCAGAGTGGAATGAAGTTCATCCCCTCTCGAGAGGACTGGTTCCAGAGCCCTTACTGTGCGCTGAGGTGAGTCCGACTATATCTAGCCGGAATTTCTCCTCTTCACACCAGCTCAGGCTCCTTCCCTGCCAGAGAAGTGACATTCCACTTACCGACATCTAGCTTCTGTAATCCATCATCAGGATCTCTTGAGCCACTCTTTGTCTGGTCCCTCCCTTAGGACGTATTTGTCATGGGTGACCCTATACCAGGGGCATGAAAGCCCCCAACAAATTAGCTCCTATGATCATTGGGACAGGCAAACTCCACGATAAGGTGGTAGCCCAGGGGGGAGAAGATTTCAAGTTAATTAAGATAAAAAGGTTTATCTTTTTTAAGTGCGCAGGAGTAGGGGGTAAATAAATTCACGTCAAATGTTTAAAGGTACGCCACTGTAAAAAGTATGGGAACTAAAGGGCTCGAGGATCTTTGACTTACTTTTTTTGCAGGACTTCCTCTCATGGATTTTTTACTACAATTTTTACCAGTAAGTTTTTAAAAACACCGGAGGAATCCTATCATTTAGAAGCTCTCTGATTAGTGTATTTTGGGGGGATTTTCCCTGCAGACTGAGATGGTTCGGACATGTCTGGTGGAGAAATTGTGAATATGTTGGTTGAAGGATGAGTTTTGAACTGCCAGGGAGAAGGTCTAGAGGAAGACCAAAAGAAGAGGTTTTTGGATGTAGTGAAAAAGGACATAAAGGTAGTTGGTGCGAAAGAAGAGGATGCAGAAGACAGGGTTAGATGGAGGCAATTGATTTGCTCTTGCGACACCTGATTGGATAAGCCGAAAGGAAAAGACAAAGTGAAAACTGTGACCAGTCCAGGGTGGATCCCGGTTCTCACCCCAAGTCAGCTGTTTATAGGCCCCAGCTTATCTAAGACCTTAATGAGGACAAGGGTCCATAAAATGGATGGATAAGTGAAAATGTTACTTTTCAACACTTAGATGGAAATCACCATGCAACTGTCACATAATCATCCTCAGTGTGCAGCCTCGTTAAATCTATGAATAGATTTAACGAATGGATTGATGCAATCAATCACAACATCCTGACTACAACAATGGAAAGGTATGGAATCAGAGGGTTAGTTCTGAATTGGGTTAAAAGCTACCTTGCAAACAGGAAACAATATGTGAAGCTAGGAAAATATACATCTACAAATTTAGACATATTATGTGGCATACCACAAGGATTATTTTTGGGACCAAAATTATTTAACCTATATATTAACGACGTTGAAACCTTGAGTACTTTGGTATGTGGAATCAAACTGGAATGGATTAAGTAAAGAAGTAAAACAATGCCCTACAATGAGTGACTTCAAAAACCATTTACAAACAGTTGATGTTTACAAAATACAAGGAAGAAGACTCGTGAAGTATTGTGTACATTCAAGGACATTTTACTACATTCCTTGGAGAGTGAATTTTCTGTCTGTTGACTGTCAATGTTTGTTACTATCACCTTATACTTGTACTAGGAACATTTCATCCTGGTGAGAACATTGTCTGTACTACATCAATGTTTGTTACAATTGTTATACACCACTCATCACTATTATTATTATTTTTTGTGATTATCATTCATCAGGATGGCAATATAATTTATTTACCATGACAAGGACTACTATTCAACACACTGTCACATGACCTTACTTATGCATTCAAACTTAGTAAGTGCATAAAGTGTACAAATGTATTGAAATAGGGGAGCGCCTACGTGGGTAGGATTTAATAAGCTTTGCTTCTTCCTACTCCTTTTGGACATGTGAAACTGTCAAGTGTATTAGGTGATGTATTCCAATGTCATTTACATGCATGTTCAAATAAAATTAAACCATTACTGTTACCATAATCACTATCGGTATATCACCACTATAATCATTGCAATACTATTGTGTTATTCTATCCTCCTTGTTCAGTCAAACAATGTTCTTCTGTTCCAATACTGTATTTTTCACAAATAACAGTGTGTGCTGAAATAATTAAAATATTAGTCTCCTGCTGCAAATGAAATATTTGGACTCCTAAATGACTCTTAAAGCAGGTCATGACAGCTACAATACACACGGAAGTAGTGCATGTCTCTAAAATAGTCTGATATGTAGGACAGTAGCAATTAGTGGCACAGCGGAGTTCTGGGCCAATATGGCAGGTAAAGAGTCCCTTCGCCCACAAATTTGAAGCTGTAATTATGTATAATTGTCTTTTTTTGGCGACCTCTTAGCTGCTTTAAGCACATTGTTCCACTCAAACGAGTCCCTCGGGGCTCACCTTCGGTTTCCCCGCTCAGCAACTTTCCGACCGCATCCTCTGATGGGCCGCTCCGACTAATTTGTATCAGCTGTGTGCGCGTCGCAATGTGCTGCCTCTGCAGCTGGTCCACATGTCATCACATCACTCTGATTGCATTTACAAACAGTTGTCTGTGATCAGAACAGCCAGCCTCTGGCTTTTGTAGGCAGAGTAGAGTGAGCTAAAAAAAAAAAAAGGTACTTTTAAGTCTGAACTCTAAAGTTACATTTTCTTACAAGATTACAAGGGAAAAAAAATAAACAAAAAAATTATATGGTCATATTGGTGTTTGTACCTGGTTGATTTATGATCAATCAATCAATCAATTAGTTTGAAATAATAAGGGGATACAAGTTACATGTGCAAGTGTTTGCCACACGGATGCCGTTTCAATCATCACACCGTGACCCTCAAAAACTCGCCATAGTCTGTCAATTCGCTTATTTACCGTGCTACATGTGTGAGATATTTTCCGTGGCATGTGTTGGCAGTTCATAACAAACATGTCTGCCGTGTGGAACTTGTTCAGTGGGAGGAGAAAGTGGGAAGACGAGTGGGGATTTGCTGATCTTTTGAGTTTTCACGGACGTCGCCGGATACGGACCCGTAGCTACTGTATATCGGTTTTCATTATATATCATTAGATTTCATCGTATATCGGTTTTCACAAAATGATACCGACCACAAATAATAATAACTATATTGGCCCACAGATATTATTGGACACTTTAACTTTTACTTACTCTTAGTCCACAAATGGTCTATTCAGTTATTGAGGTTTTATTATTTACTGTTTTTCACTTCTATTTCTATTACTTTCTGTTGGAAAAAATGTTTTGACATTCATACAAATCGAAGCTGGATCATTGTTTTGTAAACTGATTTTTCTCGACCTCTTGACGTTTTACTGTAAATCAGTGGCGCCCGGTGTTCATTCAAGGAGGGGAAGCTTTTTCCGTTTCTTATGCAATGTATACCCTCCGTTCCTGGTCATTTTTACCGGAGACAAAGTCTCCGGATCAGTTCGGAACAATGAAATGAAAAACTTGGAAAACGCTTCAGTGGAGGATTATATTTCGAGATCACTGATTCACTCATGTCTCTGTCAATCAAAAAGTGATTTCGCCTCAGACAGATCATCCAATCATCATGCAGAAGCCGAGTGCCCGGCCAGCCCAAAGCCCCAATGACCCCAGAGATGCTGAGCGCCCGATGGGCGAGACAAAGTCCAGCATTAATCCAATGACCATCCAGTTTCACGCAGTCCACTCCATTATACAATCCACAATCCACTCTACCCTCCCCCACTGAAGTCAGTAGATGCTTAGTGTCTGACCGTGGCACTGCGGGGATGAATGTTACAGAAGTCGTGTCAGTTACCCGTGATGAGTAGCTGATTTTAACCAAAAGATAAGGTGTTCTTAGATTTCCATTGCTTAATCTCCACTGCTGTAAATAGAGATAAAATGAGATACATGCAACATGCTGTATTCACGTCATAGTGTGACTAACAGGCGTGTTGCTAAAAGGCCTGACCACTAAACGTGCCGCTACACAATAACTAGAGAATGGCACTTGAAGCAGGCTTTATCCACTTTCACGTCGTGTACA
Organism: Oostethus manadensis; assembly: GCA_024372805.1. Taxonomy (NCBI): domain Eukaryota; kingdom Metazoa; phylum Chordata; class Actinopteri; order Syngnathiformes; family Syngnathidae; genus Oostethus; species Oostethus manadensis. The sequence goes on from QODF01000046.1 coordinate 932,481, forward strand.
CTCATCGTGTTTCCTGCACTCGCTCGAAGGAGGACTTAACACACCTGAGAAGTCTTCTGCCCCTTAATGGGATTGATATGTCACCTGAGACTTGTAGCAATTTGCTGAGTAAATGCTTTGCCAGATTGTCTATTTGTTGCTTTACTCTCCCATTTGGCTTCCCCAGAGGTGGTGTCTCACATGCAGAGAACTTGGATTTCAAACAAGTTTGTTTTCCGTGACACACCTGCTGGAGAAAAAAAACAAACAAAAAACCATCTGTCTTTTTGTAGTTATATTTTTGGAGACGTCCATGGGTGACGTCATGTCAAGACTGATAGATGCCTGAATCACTTTTTTTTTTTACAGGCTTTGTGCACTTTTTAATATAATTGTAGTCACCCAAGCATAAAGAGTTACCCTGATATTTGGCAGTTAAATAATGTGCATTGTCAGTCCGATGACAACCGTGTATATCACATATTCGCTTTTTATGTATGGCTAAATCTCAGGGCTAACTTACGCCAGGCCAGTGGTTCCCAAACTTTTTACAGTTGTGTAACTTTTCAGACATCTGACCTGAAGCCATGTACCCCTACTTCTGCATGCTTAAAAAACATTTTTATCCTAATTAACGTGAAATAGTGAACATAGTTAATTGATGAATTAATTTAATAGTAATTCCGGTTTAAAACGTGTATTTTTCATGGTTACATTTTGATAAAGTTTCACATGAGCTCTGATAGTAATCACTCGACCTTATCTGTCTTTTTATTCAGTCTGATGCTCCTTCCCTTTGAATGGCTTGCAGCATCACTTTTTTTCTCCAGTCAGGGTGGCTTATGTTTGAAACTGCATATTAATTTCATACCAAATTGAAAGCGAAACAAAAGCTTAACAATCATGATAACCAGTATCCGCAATACAAAAAGACGTACGACCAACAATAAAGCCTCATTTTCAGGGGAAGCCCCACTCAGAGAGACAGGTTTTGGCGATATGAATATAAGTTTTTTCCGCAGGGTGGCTGGGCTCTCCCTTAGAGATAGGGTGAGAAGCACTGTCATCCGGGAGAGACTCGGAGTAGAACCGCTGCTCCTCCTCCGCATGGGGAGGAGCCAAATAAGGTGGTTCGGGCATCTGGTTAGCATGCCTCCCGGACGCCTCCCTGGGTAGGTGTTCAGGGTACGTCTGACCGGTAGGAGGCTTCGGGGAAGACCCAGGACACGTTGGAGAGACTATGTCTCTCAGCTGGCCTGGGAACGCCTCGCGATCCACCGGGAAGAGCTGGCCGAAGAGGCTGGGGAGAGGGAGGTCTGAGCTTCCTTGCTTAGGCTGGTGCCCCCGCGACCCGACTTCGGATAAGCGGAAGAATATGGAAGGATGGATGGATCATATGCGGTTCTTAATGCATTCTACTATGGTGAATCCTGCAGCTCAAGTCACAACACCATAGATGTTTGTATAAAAAAAGTAAATGCTATGAAATGGCTCAAGAATCCACCATCCACCAGGCTAGTACTGGTGCTTTAATTTATTTTTGTTCCTGTCGTAGTTTTACGCCCTTCATTTCCAAGTCAAGTCAAGTAGGCTTTTATTGTCATTTCAACCATATACAGTGCAATACACAGTAAAACGAAACAACGTGTCCCCAGGACCAAAGTGCTCCATCAAACAACATAAATTAACATTACAGCACAGAATTATCATTAAACTAAACTGTCACAAAGTGCACTTGTGCAACATTTAGTGCAAAAGAGAAACAGACAAGACAAGACAAGGAACAATAAACAGTAGCGCCGAGCAGTACACTACAGGAAATTGTGCAAAAGAATGGATCGTCCATATGCAAATCAGAACAATTAAACGAACGTAAACAGTCAACATGGAGGTAGAAATGTGTAAAGAAAGGTGTGCACAAAAACAGCATTTGTGTGCACAGGGTTCATTTTGTTGCTGTTCTTGTTTGTTTATTTGTGTTGATTTTATGTTTGTCAGTTCAGTTCCTTGATGTTGAGAAGCCGCACTGCTTGAGGGAAGAAACTGTTACACGGTCTGGATGCGAGGGCACGAATGCTCCTGTACCTTTTTCCAGACGGCAGTAGAGTGAAGAGTGTGTGTGAGGGGTGTGTGTGATCAGCCACAATGCTGGTGGCTTTCCGGAGGCAGCGTGTGGTGTAAATGTCCATCACAGAGCAACCCCGATGATTTTCTCCGCCGTCCTTACTATCCGCTGTAGGGTCTTGCAGTCCGAGACGGTGCAGTTCCCAAACCAGGCAGTGATGAAGGTGCTCAGGATGCTCTCGATGGTCCCTCTGTGGAAGGTCGTGAGGATGTCTGGCCGAAGTTGTGATTTCCTCAGCTTCTTTAGGAAGTAGAGACGCTGCTGTGCCCTTCACGTTATGGAGCTGGTGTTGATGGACCAGGTGAGGTTCTCCGCCAGGTGAACACTGAGGTACTTGGTGCTCTCCACAATGATATATTTATTATATCATTATAAATAAGATCAATCAGATCACTACAATGTGCATATGTTTTATTGAAGTGTTGATGACTAGCTAGTGCACTACTAATGCTCTTAGCTGCCAGCTCTTCAGCCATGGTCACACTGACATAAGCCCCCAAATAGCTGTCCTCGGTTATGCCTACTGTCTACTGATGAGAGGCGCCTCACATCTAAAAAAGACAATCTGATGAGAGACGCCTCGCATCCAAAAAAGACACTTAGTTGGGACGCGGGCATGCCAAGGTACCATTCTATAAATGACAATAAAAAAATACTGGCAGTGCTTCGGTACCTTCTCTCTCAGCAAGTCCACATACTCCAATCACAGCGACAGTAGATACAAATAACTTTGGTCTTGTTGTGAGAACTATCAGCCAGTGCTTTGAAGCTAAATTGACCAATCAAAGTACCCTTTTCTTTGCCCATTTCTGCTCAATATTTGTTCCCACTTGGCTCCAGCCAGAGATACTTCCTCAAACTAGATGTGTGCGTGCACATCCACAAGTGTAGGCTGTTCCCTGGCCCACAAAATAATGTCAAAAGACAAGTCTAGGACAAGTACACCTTAAGTGTTTTCGATAAAGCGTACCACAACCGACTGATCCAATTGGTCCCAAATTTTTATTGCCGCACCCCCCCTTAAAATGATTTTAGCCCTTCCCCCTTAAATGTGCAGAGGGGAGGGGGCATGCCCCCCAGTTTGAAAACCACTGGACTAATCTAACAATTTCCACCTTGGCATTCATTAAAAGTGAGTGCAAGACGAAGTACCGGTGGACACATCCATAACGCAAAACAAAATGAAATATGTTTTCATTGGTTGTTTAACCACACAGACAAAACACGGCATATGGAGAACTAGTTGAAATTGCCATAAAGTTGACATACAGGGCTGTCGTGGAACAGCGACAATATGCTAATCCACTCATACCAAAGGAAGTACAGCAAAGAGTTTGAATGATTGGAGAAGTCCAAAGTCCCAGAGTTACGGCGGAGATGGATCCCTGTGGTGTGAACATCGATTTTTTTTGTTCCACTCTGGTGGCACCTTGTGAGCCTCCAGGTGGATGCCCCAGGTTTTTTTTTTCACCTCAATGGTTTGGGCTTTCTTTCATGCCATCTGTGCATGGATACTGGACATGGCTGTCAAGCAGGGCACAGAGCAGACACGGCTCTGATACCCGCTTTCAGAAAGGATTAAAAGCTTTTTTTTTTGCAAGCAAACCTTGGGCTACAGCGCAAACAGATGTGACCTCGGCATTGACAATCGCGCTTGTCATGGATTTGCCTTTTTCCGTCACTGTCAAAGACCATTTAAACAAAATCTGGTTGGAGATTTACGATAGCAACTGCCAACAATTCTCAAAAGGGTTGCGTTAATACGCGTATCCCTCTCAGCACATCGCCAATGGAAGATAACAGCTGTGTATGTCATAATTCCATTTTTGTTTTTTAGCATTCAAAAACACGGTATTTCATGACATTCACCCCAAAGGGTTTGAAGAGCGCTTTACAAATGCATTTAGTCATTATTCCTTGCCATTCATGTACGTTGAATGTTTTAAAATGTTTAAACAGACTGCTCATGGAAGTGCGTGGTTGAGCAGGGACATATGGTTATACCAGTGGTTCTCAAATAGTGGGCGAGGCGAACTGTCGGGGGGGGCGTGAGAAGGAAGTACTTTCACTGTTACTGCAGACCTGCCAACATGTACATATTTATGGTACTCAACATGCAATTTTACACTTGAATACGCTTATATGCTTCACAGCTTTGGTTTCAACCTGTACAGTACAGATAAAAAAATAGGTGTTATCAATTTCTCATTATAATCCCACATCTCGGGGGGGCGTGAAAACATTTCTGTCCCTTGTGGGGGACATAATTGAGAACCACTCCACTGGGTTACACCAAGTACTATCCCAAATATATTTCTTTGCATTCTATTTTACTGCTTCCACTTTCAATCACGATTAATATTGGATACTCCATCAATATACTCCATATGTGGCTACAATCCACAGGTAATGGGACTTGCTCAGCTAAAGTCTTGATTTACATCATAGATGGGCGAGGTACCCCCTGGACTGGTCGGCAGCCAATCACAGGGCACAAACATTTACACTCACATTCACACCTATGAACAATTTAGAGTCTCCAACGAAGAATAATTTAACATGCATGTTTTTGGGATGGGGGAGGAAGCTTGAGTACCCAGTAAAAAATAAACATCCAAAGTCTTAAACAGGACGATGGAACTGCTGATGATTTTAAAAAAGTGAGTGCATAATTGTTGGTTGTGCAGTTCGATAAGAACTTTAATTGTGTGCCAGACTCTTTAGATGTTAGTCATGGTGTAATGACAAACCTGCTCAATTAGTTCATTCAAATAGTACCGTTTCATCCCTAACTTGGGTATATGTAATACAGTGGAACCTTGGGCTGTTTTATTCTATTACAAACTTAACTTCAAAAAGTATCCAATCCAATCCAGTCCACTTTATTTATAGAGCACTAAAAAAAAAAAAAAACAAGGTTCGCCAAAGTGCTGTACACAGCCCAACAAAATCAGTCACAATAAATACTACTTAATGGGTAAAAACAGAGATAAGATAAATAAAAGATGATATAAAAACAATAAGTAGATGGTTAGAGCTGTGCACTTGAACTGTGTTGTAAACTTCAACGCCGGGTACAATCATCATTAAACACACTGACCCGGCTCACTAGCTCTTTGTCTCTCTGTTAAACAATTCCAGCCGCAATCCGTGGTAACAAAGGAAACTTTACATAGTGTTTCTAGCATTTACAGCACAGACAACATTTTTGCAGCAGTCCTTTAAAATACAAAAAAACACACAGACTCCTTTAACACTCTAAATGCATCATTAGGGTGTGACACAGGACTTGAAAGGAGGAAGGAAGGAGATAAATACAGAGTTGTTAATCATTCTGTGTGCAGTCTTTGAACCAATAAACCACCTGCACACACAATAAATATGACTTAAAGGATTATTTGGCCGGTATCTGTCTATAGTGTCCCAAAAAAATCCACTATCCATTCTTCACTGACACCGATGTTTGGCCACTCAATTAGTTTGTTAGGCGCACTGTTTGGATATACGATAACATAGCTGTGGCTACAATGTTGTTGAAAACCAAATCCTACGAAACTTGACACCTTTATATGATTAACTGACTCCTATGAGTCATTTCTGGTACTCTCACTCTTGTCATGTTTCATGCATCCATTTTCTATACCGCCTATCCTCATTAGGGTCGCGGGTATGCTGGAGCCTATCCCAGCTGACCCAGTTCAGTAAAAACAAACTGATTGCTCTGTTAGTGCGGTTAGTTCCGACCGTTCTTCCACATGTTTTTGTATTTTGGTGCACACAGTCCTGCAATGACGAACACCCTCAGCCAGTCAGAATGGATTCTTACGTAGAAATTTGTATAATTCTTATTTTCTATTTCCTTAGCCTCTATATTTAGAATTGTATCATCAATTTACCAAAAATGTAGAATTTGGATCTAATCTTTGCTTGTACTACAAAGCAACTGAAGAAGGACACTGTTAACAACATGGTTACACACCTTTAACTGTCCACAAAGAATGACCATGTATTAAAAAGTCAAAAACGCAATAAAGTGGAGATACAAACAGCGACGGTGTACAAGCCAACATGCGTCTCACAAAAGAACAGGAAATCTCCCTTGGCACCGTCATCCTTGGCTGTCATTTTCTTTAATCCAGCAATAACACCACGCGGCCTCAAGTTTCCTGTGCATCTCATGTTAAGAAGGAGGAATGGGATGGCCGCCAGCTACTTATGTTTCTTGCATCCAGAGATCAGCCTGAGTCTCACTAATCTGGAAGAAATCAAAGATTAGCATTTCGGAGAGAAAAGTTTGCATTTGCCTCAGAGACCGCTGACTCAGATGTTCCCCGGGGCTTCCAGTGACAAATCTGTCTGGCATATTTCATATTCCACACTGTAAAGATAAAAAAAACATTTGAACTGAGGATGTGCATTCGCGCTGATGTCTGCCAGAATTGAATTGATGGGGACACCACCGAGTTGGGAACAGGGGCATGACCGATGAAACAATTGACTGTGCGGTGAATATTTCAAGGTAATGAAAATCCTTCTTTATGGCAGAGCGTTTCAACGCTACTTAATCAAGCAAAACAAATCCCCCCCGGTTCCATCTTCCAATAGCAAAATAAGATTAATCACTACTCAGACGAAGCACAAAGGAAAGTGCTGGCATTGGCTCGATGGGTTGAAGTCGCAGCCCTCTCTGACCTACATTGCATTGTTTCGGAATTCTGCTGATTTTCTAGCGCCAGGTAATTAAGCGCGACCCCCCCCCCCAACTCACTCGTGTGGGCCCCCGATGGGTTCAGATATGGCTGCTGAGTCAGACGGGGTGGCACTACGTGGCCAGCTGACATCTAGAAGCACATCTTTAGTTGTGTGTGTGCCAGAGGCCCAAGCTCATTAGCCGAATTACAGAGATCAAACAGAGAGGCCGAGCAGCGGAAGAAAGAGAATCCGCTGTCTCCCCACCCTGCCCTGCAAGAGGATGGGATGAAAGGCAGACATTTAGCAAAGTGGGGGCGGCGGAAGACATTGAGTTGAAACTCTGAGTTTGAAGGGCGTGTGCTTTGATACTTTGGCTATTTGAAATGAGAAACATGTAGCGCTTTGATGGGACCCTTGGGTCCCCTGTCAAGCACAACCCCGCCATAAAAATAAATAAATCATCAACATGGTTCATCGCTCTGTGGTTTCACCTCCTGCTGCTGCGGAAAGATATTTGGGTTGGGTGCATTGTCACAAGGCATGGCGTCAGGGGGGCTTTGGCACGCCGGGCCCCGGGATGGTAAATTGGTTCAAGGGATGTGGAACCCTACCTCGCTGTCGGTGACAGGAGCTGCGGAAGATGGAGCAGCACCAACATGATTGAGTTGGACTCGCCTCTATGCGCATCAATGAGTCAAATTCTTCCAGGGACCTGGGCTTTTTCCAGGGTTTGCCTGCGTAAAAGGCAGGGGGCGGGCAGGGGGTCTGCGGCGTGTTGAGTTACTACCTCGGCAAGCTCTGACAAAACTTTCAAGCAAGATGAGAATATTCTTCTTCTTGGGAGTGGCTAATGGTTTCGCAGTGGAATTTACAACCACCGCGACGTAATGATTAAGCTTGTTAGGGTTTGCTTCAGCTGCCATTAGTTGTGTGGTTGTAACTACCCCTTTAATAGCCAATAGCCAACATTATCACCCAAGGAGACAAAAATGATGTTGAGATGTTACAAACGAATTTAGTTTAGATACTATTAGATATTATTATTACACTGCTAGATTCAGTCGAATAGCTCCTTGCACTGTCAGCCTAATTACTTCTCATAGAGGCCATCATAGTACGCACACACATTCAGAGTTGCGCAACACTTACATACGACTGAAAAATATTGCGAGACACAACAGATGCATTGTTGTCACTCACACAAGCATAACGCTCACTTCTACACGAGCTTACATTTTCGGCCAGTTTCCTTGTCAATGTAGAAACCAGCCTGCTAACGAGTCGTTTTAATAGCGATTTGATTTGTATCACAGTTTATGTTACACAATTTTACGTTTCGATTCAAGTACAATATTAATCTATTTAAAACAATATAATACAAAATGATTCTGTAGTTTAAAATATATTGAGTAACTTTTTAGCCAAAAATCAGTCTGACCTTCAAAATAAATACATGGATACTGGACAGCGCAGGTGAATTCCCATTGCTTTTTGTAGGAGAATTGGGTATTAATAAATTATGGACATAACCAAACAATTCATGGCAAATGCATTCACATTTTATTAGAAAAATAATGCAACCAACACCTCAGGTTGAAGTAACAATGAATGAATTAACAGGCTGGATGATTAAATTTATTGGATAAAACATGAGTAACTTTAATTTGATACCTCATTCACTTGTCTAACCAAAGTAATAAAAGTTATTTTTTTAATTCACCACCATCAGATTTGCATGAAATTTCATGTGCAGATAGATATTTAGGTGAATCAATATCCTATATACTGTACCATCTGCATAAACTCTATTAAAGCTACAAAAATGCAAATCAGCATAACTTTAGGTTCGCTACAGTACCTTTTATCTTGTCCTGACGCTCCCATCCATGAATTTGAAAGGCTTCAAGGTGGACTTAACTTTGGATGTGGTCCAACACTCAATACAAATCCCATACCAAATTGAAGAGGAGGAAGTCATTTACCTAACAAACATGTATAGTCCAATGAAAAAAAATGCATTTTTAAGGATGTCCACTCTGACTCTCCTACCAGAGCATGCACGCTCAGCTTCATCCATGCTCCCCATCCAACACGCGTGACTACTCACCTACGCCAAATCAAACTGTTACAAGGGTAACGTTCAAAAAACACACATCCAATGCTTAAATCCAATGCTTTATTTTCTATATGGATTCTATTGATTGATTACCTTTCAAACGATGTTAGATCGATATACTGTATGTCATCTGGAATGGCAATTTGGTGAACACAGATTGATGTAGTTGGATCATAAGTATACTGTATAGGGGCAAACGTGAAACAAACATAAAACAAACTCAAACAACTTTCCCGGGTTGTCTGCCCTTTATTTGCCAAAATGAATGTAAGGAACGATGTCTGAAGTGGAAGGGTTTGTTTCAAGCACAAGTGGAAATACTTGGTAAAACAAATTCGTTTTTGTAGTTCCTCGTTTTTTGTTAATTCGTTGCAAAACATCATATGAAAACCAAAATGTACAGCAATTTTTTCCATAAGAAACTAATCGAATTAATCTGTTCCAGACATCGAAAAATTTTAACAAAAATTAATTTTATAGAGAATAATTCAAATTTTACATGCAAAAATCAATGGGATTTTTGTTTCTTTTTACGTTTTACTGAAGACTCTTGTTGTTAGAGACGAAGAGTGGAGATGGCAGAGGGTCGATGAGGAGGGGACACATACTTTGTACATGGCAACAAGTTCTCAACTTCTTTATCAAAGTTCTGGCACTTGCAACCTTTTTTGGCCCCATGGTGGGTTATTTTGCCGTGGCACTTAAAAAATTGGTGCTTTGTTTGGGCACCCAATTCCACAAAATGATACAGTACAGTTAAAATGAACTAGTTTGTTATGCGCAATACATATGTAATTCCTGCAAACATTTTTGTCGGAAAGCAAATCATACAAAAACTGCGGCGTTGGAAAATCGAGGTTCGACCGCAATTGGTTATTTAGTTCCACATTCTCAACATAATATTGTGGAGAGTTTCATAAACAGAGTTTCAAAAATAATCATGATGTGAAACCATGTATACAACTCTGCTGAAACGTTAGAGAAATCCGTAGCATCATCAGTATTGACGGAGAGGCTTTCTCAACTTGCAGAGTGTGGACAGCAGCGGGTTGAGCAGGATTTCATTAGGGCAATACGGTGATGCAGACATCTGGGATGAGGTGGAGAGCACATTGGGCTGCATCATCACTTGTGGGGTTGACAGCTGCATCTTACCACTTTGGACACTTTAATTAAGTCAGCCCTTGCTTTTAGAAACTCTGTTGATGAGATAATTGGGTGGTGAATGGGGTCTCTGGCTAAGTGACTCCTTTAGAGTCTTCCACCCCCCCAACACGGGAGGTGAAATTGCCACATGATAGCAGTTCTGAAGTCTGTGATGCGAAGAAACCATAAGCTCAATTCATACATCTTTCCAAGGAAAATGTGCAAGCTCAGCTTTATGGAATTGTCCATTAAAATGCAACATTAAGGGATAAGGGACTGGGCATAGTTTAGTAATATAGCTTTGATTTCCATATTTCCACACTTAATTTTAAGTTACAATTGAGGATGTCCGATATTGGCTTTACTGCCAATATCCGATATGGCAATATTGTCCGACTCTTAATGTCCAAGTCTGATATCAACTAATACTGATATACATTATGTAACATCACATATCTCCTGTGGTGGAATCAACACGTATCTGTTGTGAAGCTAATGGATACAGCATCAGCAATTTATTTCTCAATGCGGCTGTAAACAACATTGTAAAACATGTGAGAAATACTTGCAGGATAGAAAGGGCTGCCTATCCACTGCGATGCAGTCCTGTGATTTAACGAATGATGGCTTTTGCACTGGGGATTGGAAAAATTGAAGGAAGAAGTTTTGGTTCCGGCTCGAATAACCAACACTTTGCAGTCACTGCAAATCGCAAGTTTAATATCCGAAGGAGAATCCTCAGACATGATGTTAGTCAGGTACAGAACGAGCAATTTTGGTACTAGCTATCCACAGTTGTTTACTGTTGTAACTTCAGACGCGGTTTGATGTGGTCATCATTTGTTGACCTGAAAGTATGGGAGCCCATAGGTCTATATACAGAATTTTTTATTTGAAGGAAAAATACTGTATTGATATCTGCCAATATTACAAAAAATGTGGGCCAATATCGGGCCAAAAAATCGGACATCCCTAATTTTAGTGTATTGTTGCTCCTTTTATAAGCAATGATGCCAGAGTGGGTTCTTGCTGTGCCACTTTTGGTGAATTTATGCCTTTTTCTCACCAAATATCTATACACTGCATGACATTACATCACTAAGCAATGAACCATGAAATGCATCAAAAATTATTCCTTTTTGATGTCAGATACAGTGGAACCTCGGACAACGTTTGGTTAATCTAAAAAAATTACTCAAAAATGTTCTCTTGGTTTGTGTACATTTTCCGGTTAGCGTAAAATATGGTGCATGCTTATTATTAATATGTCACGTTCTTCATGTATTTTTATCACAAACATCCTGGTTAGCATCCTTAGCTTGACACCCATCCATGATGTCATCAGAGGTTGACTTGCAAAAATGTTAACAAAAAACACATTTTTTTTACTGAGGGCAGATGAGGTGAGGGCAATGAGTTTTACACACAGAAAACAAAAACACGATGTGGCAGCGAGATCAACACCTTCTTCTTCAACACCACCTTCCTTTTCTTAAATTCATTCCTTTTCCTACCTTCTTTATCAAAATGCTGGCACTTGCAACTTTCTTTGGCTCCAGTTTCCATTACTGAGGTGACAATTTAAGGTGCTGAATTTAAGAAATAACACGGGACAACAAAGGACGAGTTATTCCTCTCATTCGCCATTTATGTGTACTGATATGCATTTCAAATTGCTTTCTGCATGTAAACTGATAATTGTCAAACTGTATATGAAAAAAACATGAACATGTTTGTTAACATGTTTGCTTTCAGGAGTAGATTACTTGATTTATTAAGGGAGAAACTGATTTAGTTAGCGCCCGCTTTTGTTAGTCAAACTTTCTGGAATGAATTAATGGGGTAAACCAAAGTTCCACTGTACAGTGGTACCTCTGGGGGCACTTTCGCCATAGGAATTAATGTAAATCGAATTCATCAGACACCCCAAAATATCGGCACATACTTTTAATAGCCCATAATTATAGTCGTACATGCAGAAAACAAGGTGAAATAAATAGAAATTACAAATGAAATGTAGAGTTTTGAGCCATTTTGAGCCAGTCTCTTGCACAAAATGACCTTTCACTTTCTAGGCACACAAGTTTAAGTTTCACTTTTTAGAGGAACACAGCAACTGCTATATAGACTGTACTTTCGGTCTTGGTTCTTTTGTCGATCTTCCTCACTGATAAGAGTCCAAATATGTTGCTCTCATTTGAAAAGATTTTGACTTGTTGGATGATTGACTACTTCTCTGATAGCACTGCGGGAAGAAACCCGCCATGTGGCCATAGAAAATAGCAAGTCTCATCAATTTTTAAAAAAAAAAGAAAGAAATAGATAAATATTAAATAAAATAACGCTGTGGAATTTGTAAATCCATAGCAGTCAGAGGCAATAAAAAAATGCATAGACAGTGACAGCTGTTTGGTCATTCGAGGCATACAATACAAGGCAAACAGATTTGTTTGTTATGCACGATATTGTACAAACAGAGGCGGTGTATGAAAACCGAGGCTAAATTCATACGAATCCCGTGGTAGTCCAAAACTGAGGTTGGTGTAGAATTAAGAGCACACAATGCATGCAGTTAATTGTATGTGATAGTCACAAATTTTCTTGCACTCCCTTCTGTTGTACTTAATGATCTTTTTCTCCAGCATGTACTGTTGAAAATGGGGAAGATGCAAGATGTGGTTGTTGAGTGGTAATAGTAAACACCACGGTGCTCCTTGCGACTGCAAATCCAGATGAATTTCTCACATACAGTAACTAGGTCACACATCAGCGCTGCAAACTAGGCACACTGAGTCAGCATCCTTTACAAAATTCCCAGTGACTTCCCACCCAATCAAGGCACGGCAAATCAATCTTGACATAATACATGGGAAACGCTTACATCCAATCTTCATTCCTCTCTCATCCCTCATCGTTAATAAGATACCTATTATTCCGACAAACCCAGACAAAGATTACTGTACAAACAAAGTTTTAAACATCGCCGCCGTTGTTCAAACACTCCTTTTGCATATTTCACGCAGTCATGCATAGTTATTCAAATACGGATGCGAAGGAAATGCAAATGCACGACCATGCTTCCGCACCTGAGGCGACGAAGCCGTACTCTGTTTCAACAAAGCGGAACTGCTTGCGCTCCCCTGTGAATTTATTGCAGCTTCCAACAGCACTGGCAATACACAGTGATCCAATAGTAATCCTCAACACAGCAGGGTCGCAATCATGTTTTGTCGATTTGCTGTTGACACAACATTAACCTCTGCTGGCATATTTAAAAAAAGAAGTGGAACAATATTCATGTGCGCGCTCACAAGAAGAATACAAAAAAGGTCCTTTTAAAAGTAGATCACGTGACATAATGCTTTAAACCGCGCTTAGTTATTACTGTCGCTTTCGTAGGAGCAGATGCTTTACCGTCCTTAAGGATACGATCTTTGTCCTTAATGATGGTTGTGGTAGTGCACCCATTTTGGTGGGTGTTTCTCCTCTCTGAGCTATAATGATAATTTTTATTGCCATGGTGACGGCTAGCTTTTCTGTGGCGTAAGTCCAAAAGAAGAGCCTGCCCTATGACATAATGAAAGTGCAAAAAGAGTGTTAATAAGCGATGTTATTCACTCTGTCTAGCTTTGAATGAGGTACACTTTTGATGCGTACAGCTCCACATTATTTCGTCAATGTGGCGTGGAATCTGACTGTATAGTGCCAGCTTGTGACTGCCTTTGGGTGGGGCGGACCTGTCAACAGCACCAGTTCAATCTCCAAATACCAGAAAAATTGCTAGATTTGTCGCTAGTCGCTTTTGAAATATATCTCGTCAAGGGGGGTGTTGGAATGTTACTACATCTTGCGACAAAATTGCCAAGCTGGCAACACTATGTGACATCGCGAACATCAGGACCTTTCAAAAGTGACTGTTGACTGTTGAAGCAGCTCTTCTCTCAAACGAAATGCAAACAAACAAGTGCTATAAACACTCATAAACAATAGGAACGGATTCACTTATTCATTTATTTTCTATGCCGCTTGTGCTTACTTGGGTCCAAGTGGGGTACACCCTTGACTGGTCGCCAGCCAATCGCAAAGCACAGTAGGAACACATAATACTGTAGAAACGGGACATGTAAATACAATGGTATACTTTCACAGAAACCGATTCATGCCTCTGTAAATATGCTGAGCTACTGAGCCTACAAAAATGGCGACCACCAAAGATGGTGCAGATAAAGGGCTTTCGATTACCAGCGCTTGATGGCCGCTGTTCAGCTATATGCAAATATCATTCCCTGAGCTCTTGAGCATGGAATAAAAACGTATCCATGGTGTAATATATGCATGGTCCAATGACTGTGGAAAACTTGATTAATGGTATCCTTCCTGGAACCTTTTCTGGCTTAAATGGTATCAGGAAATATTTCCTTTTTAACATTTTAAGGAGTGAGGAACATGCATAATCAGATAATATTCAGTATAATGTCATAGCGCCTTTGTTATTTTACAAGAAGAGACACTTCTGTCAAAAGCATATGCATGCAGAATAATCAATGTACATTTTTATCTTCGTATGTGAGATAGATCATGGATCACTGTGTTTGCTGAATATGGTCTTTGGACTAGAAAACCTACAGTCTTCGGTGAATGTGATTTCTTTGTTTCAAACATGCGGTTATTCTATCAAATCTTGAGTTGGAATGTACAGTTTGGAGGAACTAGGTTTTCCTTCCGTTCTGCACTGACATTAGAGGAGGACCGTGTACTGTTCGGAAATAGCCATCGGGTTTTAAGTCTTCATGCCAAAATTGATTCTTGCTTTGCCATTTTTGGTGTGTCCACTGCACTCTACCAACTCAGCCTTTAAGGGTATAGTTTAGATTTTGACATGACATGACGTTGTATGACATCCCTATTATTAGTGTAGTACATCAACGGTGACCCCAATTTGTCCTGTGAGTCGGTTCTGGTCAGATTTCGATGATGAAGAATGTAGATCGTTAGTTGCTGGGGCCACTTAAGTGAAGACTTTGTTTTCAAGACAATATACATCCAACATCTCTGGATGTTGGGGGACTGTGTTGGTTGACACGCCTCTACAACATTGCGTGGAAGTCAGGAACAGTACCTGTGGACTGGCAGACCGGGGTGGTGGACCCCATTTTTAAAAAGGGTGACCGGAGGGTGTGTTCCAACTATAGGGGGATCACACTCCTCAGCCTCCCTGGGAAAGTCTACTCCAGGGTGCTGGAAAGAAGGGCACGACCGTTAGTCGAACCTCGGTTACAGGAGCCGCATTGTGGTTTTCGTCCCGGTCCCGGAACACTGGACCAGCTCTACACCCTTGCAAGGGTACTGGAGGGTATGTGGGAGTTTTCCCAACCGGTCTACATGTGCTTTGTAGACCTGGAAAAGGCATTCGACCGTGTCCCTCCTGGTGTCCTGTGGGGGGTGCTCCGGGAGTACGGGATTGGTGGCCCACTACTATGTGCCATTCGGTCCTTGTACAATCGAAGCAGGAGCCTGGTTCGCATTGCCAGCAGTAAGTCGAGCTTGTTTCCGGTGAACGTTGGCCTCCGCCAAGGCTGCCCTTTGTCACCGATTCTGTTCATAATCTTCATGGACAGAATTTCTAGGCGCAGTCAAGGTGTTGAGGGAGTCCAGCTTGGTGACCTTAGGATCTCGTCTCTGCTATTTGCAGACGATGTGGTCCTTATGGCCTCATCAGGCTGTGACCTTCAGCGTTTACTGGAGCGGTTTGCAGCTGAGTGTGAAGCTTCTGGGATGAGACTCAGCACCTCCAAATCCGAGGCCATGGTTCTCAGTCGGAAACGGGTGGACTGTACCCTCCGGGTTGGGAGTGAGGTCTTGCCTCAGGTGGAAGAGTGCAAGTATCTCGGGTTCTTGTTCACAAGTGAGGGAAGGTTGGAGTGTGAGATCTACAGACGGATCGGTGCAGCATCTGCAGTAATGCGGGCGCTGTACCGGACCGTCGTGGTGAAGAGAGAGCTGAGTCGGATAGGCAAAGCTCTCTGTTTACCGATCGATCTACGTTCCCACCCTTACCTATGGTCATGAATCATGGGTCATGACTGAAAGAATGAGATCGCGGATACAAGCGGCGGAAATGAGTTTCCTTCGTAGGGTGGCTGGACTCACCCTAAGAGATAGGGTGAGGAGCTCGGCCTTCCAGGAGTAGCTCAGAGTAGAGCTGCTGCTCCTTCACATCGAGAGGAGCCAGTTGAGGTTGCTCGGGCATCTAGTCCGGATGCCTCCCGGGCGCTTCCCTGGTGAGGTGTTTTGGGCATGCCGAGTCGGGAGAAGGCCCCCGGGAAGACCTAGGACACGCTGGAGGGACTATGTCTCACAGCTGGCCTGGGAACGCCTTGATGTCCTCCCAGTGGAGCTGGAGGAGGTCGCTGGGGACCGGGAAGTTTGGACTTCCCTACTGAAGCTGCTGCCCCCGCGACCTGGGCCCGGATAAGCGGAGAAAAATGGATGGATGGATGAATATACATTCAAAAGAATAAAACATTTGCATGACCGATATGCCTCCCCCAAAAAATCCAACCACAAAAATTGGCTATACTTTTCTGTCGTATTAATGGTTGCTATCGACTGTCCATTGTTGTGTATGCGGTGGCTGACCGCTGCGACTTGGAACACATATTTTAACAAGATCTTCATCATAAACACAACAATGGACAGCTGATAGCACGGGTTAATAAAACGGAAGAGAAAAATAAAGTAAAAGAAATTTGAGGTGTGATTTTTGGGGGAAGGCATCTTATTATTATTTATTATTTTGAATGCATATTGTAAGAAGCCAAACTCTTTACTTATGTAACTGCAGCAACTAAGTGGATCTACATTCTTCATCACCATTCTTTCACTGTTGACTACGCTAATGATGGGGATGGCAGACAATTTCATGTCAAAAATCCAAACTATCACTTTGATGATTTTTTTATCGGCCCAAGTAGGTATTGCGTGATACTATTTCAAGTACTGGATCAGCTGAGGCGCCAAATCTCAACAAGCGGATTCCATTTGCGCACCTCATCCGAGTATGCATGCCCTTAGTCTCCTTTTGGAGAAAATGTGTGTCATTATGAAGACCGCATGCTGAGAGGTAATTTACTCCATAGTGGTTGGCCTCTTTCCACCCGGCGCTTCCAATGAGTTGGGATTTTTGCTTTTTCGAGGGATACTATTTCACAGTGAAAACAAAGGTTGTGGTGTTTCTGCTGCTTTTCGTGCAGACGGTTTGGGTTTGATTTCTGTCTATGCCCCCCGTCAACCGGTTTTGGGTGTGTGCAGTGCCAAATGAAAATTGCCACTATACTACATAGAACACACACTTATTGGATAGTTATAGATAGTTAAATGGTTAAATAGAAAGTCATTGCACCGGTCATGTCTTCCTAATTTGCTCCCGATAAATCCATCCATTTCTACGCCACACTAGAGTCGCGGGGGTATGCTGGAGCCTATTCCAGCTGACTATTTCATACGCATACAACCATTCATACCATTGGGCAATTTCTAACATCATGACATGCATATTTAGGGAATGTGGGAGAAAACTGGTGGACCTGGAGAGAAGATGCAAACTCCGGAAAGTCCAACCCAGATTTTTCCAATCTTTCCTGATCGTGTGACCAAAATATTGACCACTGGGCAACTGTGCGGCTCCCAATGAGTCACTTCTTCTAAACTTTGATATTGTTTATTTTAATAATTACCTTTCAGGAAATATGCTTGGGGCCGCACGGTGGCTGAGTGGTTAGCACATTGGCCACACAGTCAGGAGATCTGGAAGACATGGGTTCAAATCTCCGTTGGGCATCTCTGTGTGGAGTTTGCATGTTCTCCCCGTGCGTGTGTGGGTTTTCTCCGGGTACTCCGGTTTCCTCCCACATTCCAAAAACATGCATGTTAGGTTCATTGGCCACTCTAAATTGTCCATTAGAGTGTAAATGTGAGTGTGAATGGTTGTTTGTCTATATGTGCCCTGCGATTGACTGGCGACCAGTCCAGGGTGTACCTTGCCTCTCGCCCAAAGCCAGCTGGGATAGGCTCCAGCACCCCCGTGACCCTAATGAGGATAAGCGGTACAGAAAATGAATGAAAGGAATGAAGAGATATGCTTGGAGCCTGGCTATGGATGGTAAAGATGTTTTTTTAAGTACATTTCAAATATTATTTATTCCAAAAGACTTCTTACAGCTATCAATTCCAACCATTCCAGTCCTGACGTTGTTTCTATCATGTCTGTGTTTTTAATACTTCAATAATACATTCATCTCAATTTGTTGTCATCATCGGCATTCAATGATTACACAGTATCTACTTTTTTCATTTGCTAAATTCAACAGAAAAACAGGTAAAGCAGAGCAATTGCTGTCCTTTCACACTTAATCCCTTGATCCGGGCAAGGAGAGTTGATGGGATGTCAGGGGGGAGGACGAACAGAGCTGTGACAGGTGAAAAAGAAAAAAGACAGAGGGTTGCGGCAGAAAGAGCTATTCTGCCAATCAAGTTAGTTGAAGAAACCTCAATCTCTCAAGGTTTTAATGAATGGATCAAGTCTCCCATTTTAGAGGACGAGTGTGCAAACTGCACTTGGCAATTGTCTCAACACTAAAAGACAATGAGAATGGAAAAAGAAGATGGAGAGGGCACGTTTCGCCTTGCCTTTCATCATTGGAGGCGGTAGGCCTTGCTTTAAATCTAAGATAAGCAAGGAACATAATGAATGAAGTCTACTAGGAAGAACATGGTTGCATTTAAGCTCACATGTCTATTCACATAGAGAGCAGTAACCCGACTATTTACGACATTTTTGTCATGGCAACGTGATCTTGATACCAATAACAAGTTATAAAACAATGCTGTGTTTTTAAATATATATGAAGCTTTTTTTAGACATTATAATCAACACACTCACTCAAATCTCAAGTATGTTCAAGTTGTCAGACCAAAGTCCAATTCGTTGTCATACCGAGTCATTGATGTCAAAATCGAAGTAAAGATGCACACTTTTGATGATATTTTTAATTTGACTCCATAGTCATCAAAATGTGTGACAAGTTTTAGGTTTTGGTTTTATATAAGATCTTATTTTCTTATATATATACTATATGTATATAAACTGTATATACTATATATATA
>QODF01000046.1:951830-1047948 GCA_024372805.1 Oostethus manadensis
ATATATATATATATATATATATACTGTATATACTGTATACATAAGATACCATGTACATTATTAATACCTCAATGGCAGAACCAGGCTGCGATAATTTCCACTATGCAGGTCCTTCAACACCACCATATGATGTCATACGCAATATGACCACGTGTGTCGATCAATCATCCATCCGTGCTCCAATGCTTCTCAGGTGCAGGAACTGGGAGTGAGGCTCACTTATATAGATAATGAACAGAGGCTACGGCCTGATGGTTCCGCCTGGTCTCACTCTGTCACCTTTCCCCCTTTAGCTGGAAAAAGTCACTTCCCATGGGCGACGCATTGCTCGAGTGGTTTTTCTGCCCTCAAAATGTTTGCCACTTGAGCACAATGAACACTTTCCCCCCTGGGTTCTATCCTGGATTTGTTCAGATTAAGAAACAATTTACTTTTACTCAAAGACAATATGACAAATTAGAAAGTAGTACACTCCAGGATCAAGTGGCCATCATAAAACTTTTGAAATCAGTATCTTTGTCCTACTTATTGTTGCTCGAGCCATATTGTACTGAGCAGCCAGGGCAGGAATGTGTGCACTCCTCTTGTTGCTACTGGCACATGGCAAAATGTAAACTAAAAAAAATGCAAACGTGTCACAACATATGCAGAAGCCTCCTGAGATATGCTGACGTGTCTTAACAGACGATGGCTTGACTTCAAATGCAGTTTTTTGCAGTTTTATAGAGGCATGTCTTTTCACAAATATTTAATAGATACATCCTTCTATCCATTTTCTATGCCGCTGATCCTCACTAGGTTTCGGGTGTATACTGGAGCCTATCCCAGTTGACTTCGGGTGAGAGGAAGGGTACAACCTGGACTGTCGTCAGCTTTCTGCAGGGTAAAAGGAAACAACCATTCAAACTCATGCTCATACCTACAGACAATTTAGAGACGCCAATTAACCTAACATGCATGTTTTGGGGATGTGGGACAGCTGTAGTAGCTGGAGAAAACTCACACACGCACGGGGAGGACATACAAACTCTACACAGAGTTGCCCATTTGGCGACATGTGCATTTTGCATGTTTACCACTCAGCCACTCAGTTTACCGCTAAGTTTTTTTTTTTTTTAATGATCGCACATTTCCTCTTGGACATCACTGGTACGCTTAAGTAAGGACATCCCAAAAAGACAACATTAAAAAAGGCAAAGAAAAAACACAAGGAGTGCTGTTAAGATATTTCCAAAGATAGATTCTCTTCACTCTCTTCACCCAAGTGTCCAAAACATGTGGCCGCAAGTCCAGCGACACAACCACAAAGTCAATCATGGAACTACGGCCCAGGGTGTCCTGGTGCCAAGTGCACACGAGGACACCCTTATGCTTAAACATGGTGTTCGTTATAGGCAATCCGTGATGAGCACAAAAGTCCAATAACAAAACACCGCTCGGGTTAAGATCAGGGGGTTGAAGTCACCCAGTAGAACAAGGAAATCCCCTGTGGGAGCAGTCTCTAGTACTTCCTCTAAGGACTCCAAAAAGGGCATAAGCACAAACAACAGTCAAGACGTGTCCCCCCACCCGAAGGCGTAGAGAAACTACCCTCTCGTTGACCGGGTTAAACTCCAACATACAGGCTTGGAGCAGGGGTGGAAACAAGAACTGCCACCCCTGCCCGTCGCCTCTCATTGCTGGCAACACCAGAGTGGAATGAAGTCCAGCCCCTCTCGAGAGGGCTGGTTCCAGAGCCCTTGCTGTGCGTTGAGGTGAGTCCGACTATATCTAGCCAGAATTTCTCCCCCTCACGCACCAGCTCAGGCTCATTCCCCGCCAGAGAGGTGACATTCCACGCACTGACAACCAGCTTCTGAAGCCGAGGATCTGACCGCCAAGGCCTCCGCCTCCGGCTGCCACCCAGCTCACTTAGCACCCGACCCCTTTGGCCCCTCCTATGAGTAATGAGCTCATGGGAGCGGGGACCCACGTTACCTTTTCGGGGTGTGCCCGACCGGGCCCCATGGGTGCAGGCCCGGCCACCAGACGCTCGCCATCGTGCCCCACCTCCAGGTCTTTGATCATTCTTTTTTTTTTTTACAAAACAGTCGGGTTATATGGTTTCCAAGCATAGACAGCCCACTTTAAATCACACCACAGATTTTCAATTATATTCAAGTATGGGAACTGAGATTCCATTCTAGAATGTTGTACTTGTTCCTCTCAGTGGCGTGCAGTAAGGTTCATGATTGGTGAGGCACTGACTACAGAGGAGTCAGATATAAAAACATGAACCCAAAATAGAAGATAAGCCTATATTTCAATTTTGACCTTAATTGAAACAATTAGGTGTTCAAATCTTTTAGAACAGGGGTGGGCAAACTACAGCTTTATCTGTTACAGAGTACTTTTCCACAATGGAAGTAAGCTAATGTTACATGCCAATTTTTTTACGAGCGTCTTCTTCTACGCATTACTACTGTCCTGCCAGCATGGCTGTGTAAGTAACTGCAGGGGGATCAGTCACGAGACATCTGGAGCTCTATGAAGCTCAACACAACACTGCCACATGTTGGTGCGGCACCGTACATACCAGACTCCACTTTGCACTTTGAATGGCGTTTTTGCGCCATAAGAAAGACTGAATGTCACACATTTTCATTAAATATATTAGGCAGCCTGTTAAACATCAGTATGTGCAGTACATCTGTGATAAAACGTATATTATTGGCAATGCAATGAGGAAAGACCAATATCACTTGTGTGAAGCCACGGACCAATCACAGCCTGCCTGAATGGATGTGTGCGTGATCTCTTGAAGCGATGACTCAACGTGACTCTCATAGCTGTGCTTCCTATGTTTTTGAACAGCAAATATGAAAATTCAGCTATTTTAATGATGCAATCATTGAAATTATTAGATTGAAAAAGAAAAATAATGCAAAGCACGGACTATAGAGCTAAACTTGAAAAATTCAATGTATTCATAAGGGTTTTTTATGATTAACATGCAGTGGAAAAGAAAGACCACCAGGGGGCAGTGAGGCTAGGCCTGACTTATCTACCCTGACCGCACGTCACTGGTTCCTTTGCATGAATGCCTTGGTAGAATTTGTGCAGTGTTTAGGGTTGCTGTCTTGTTGAAGTATCCAACCCCGGCGCAACTTCAACTTTGTCACTGATTCTTGAACATAGTTAGGAAGAATCTGCTGATACTGACTGGAATCCATGCAACCTTCAATTTTACCAAGACGGTCAGTACCTGTACTGGCCACACAGCCCCAGAGCATGATGGAGCTACCACCCAATTTTACTGTGGATAGCGTTGTGTTTGTCTTGAAATGTTGTGTTCTTCATCTGCCATGCACAGGCCCTGGTTACGTCCAAATAACTTTAGTTTCATCAGTCTACAGCACCTTTCCAAAACGAAGATGGCTTCTTCAAATGTAATTTAGCATACCTGAAATGGCTCAGTTTGTGGCATGTGCGCAAAAACGGGTTCTTCCTCATAGAGTATCCCCTTGTGTTGAATAGCTGACCGATGCACAGTGACACCATCTGTGGCAAGATCATGTTGTAGGTCTTGTAAGACTGGTTGGTTGAGTTTGACTGTTCTCACCATCCTTCGTCTCTGCTTGTCTGAGATTTTACTTGGCCTGCTACTCTGGGCCTTAACCAGAACGGTGAGTGTGGTCTTTCATTACCTCACTATGTCCCTCACAGTGGAAAATGACAACTGGAATTTCTGAGCTAGCTTTTTGTATTCTTCGCCAAATCATGATGTTGAACAATCTTTGTTTTCAGGTCATTGTTTTGAGGCTCCCATGTTGCCACACTTCGGAGAAGATGCAGAAAGGGGAAAAACTTGTAATAGGCCATCTTAAATACCCTTTCTCCTGACTGGCATGACCTGTGTACGTAGGTCAAGGGTCGATGAACTTACCAAACAAATATTTTTTTCCAAAAAGTGTGCTACAGGTATTCAAATCAATAAAAGAACAAGGGTGCCCAAATGTATGCACCTGCCTAATTTTGTTGAAATAATTATTGAACGCTTACTGTAAATCCTAAAAATGCTATCCATCTGATATCCCTCCGTTTTCTATACTGCTTGTTCTCATTAGGGTCGCGGGTATGCTGGAGCCTATCCCAGCTGACTTTGGGCGGAAGGCGGGGTACACCCTGGACTGCTCGCCAGTCAATCGCAGGGCAGACATACAACCATTCACACTCACATATATTTCACTGAAATTGCTGATCCAAACAACTAATGACTTATAAAAGAAAATCTTGAAAATTATCAGGGGGTGCCCAAACGTTTGCATACCACTGTGCATATATATATATGTGTGTGTGTGTGTATGAATTATTATAATTATTATACATATAAACTATTAAAATAAAATATTGTGTATAAAAATAAAAGGCAAATGAAAACAAAAATTGTAAATGGTAATGCATAAAAATGACATTGGAATACATCACTTAATACAATTGACAGTTCCACATGTCCAAAAGGAGTAGGAAGAAGCAAAGCTTATTAAATCCTACCCCCGTAGTATTTCCCCTATTTCAATACATTTGTAGACTTTGTGCAATTACTAGTTTAAAACGCATAAGTAAGGTCATGTGACAGTGTGTTAAATAGCACTGTCCTTATCATCGTAAATAAATTATATTGCAGTCCTGATGAATGAATGCATCATAATAAATAATAATAGTAATGAGTGGAATATAAAAAATAAAACAGAACATTGTTGTAGTACAGACAATGCTCTCACTAGGAATGAAAAGTCAGTGATAAGGTTATACTAAAAGAAAAGCATTGCCAGTCAAACAGACAGACAATTTGCTCTCCAAGGAATGCAGAGTTATTAGGTGTTGTACTGAGTAAACATAGCATTTGATGTACACGATAGTTCAGGACTCTTTTTCATTGTATTTTGTAGATATTAACTGTTTGTAATTTCTCTTGGAGGGTAATAAATTATCAAGTATCTGTCATTCATTCATTCATTTATTTTCTATACCGCTTATCCTCGTTATTAATCAATCAATATTTCTTGAAATCACTGATTGTAGAGCATTGTTTTAGTTCTTTACTTAATCCATTCCACAGTTTGATTCCACATACTGAAGTACTAAAGGTTTTTAGTGTTCTTGCATATTTGTGTTTTAAGTTTAGTTTATTCCTCAAATCATATTTCTCTTCTTTTGAGAAAATTGTAAGACATTCTTTGGTAACTGGTTGTTGTTTGCTTTATGCATCATTTTAGCCGTTTGGAGGTTTACCAGATCAGCAAATTTTAATAATTGTGATTTTTTAAATACTGGATTTGTGTGTTCTCTGTACACGCGTTATGGGTTATCCTAATTGATCTTTTTTGCAGTACATGAAGCGAGTGAAGTGTACTTTTGTAGTTATTTACCCATATCTCCACACAATAAGTTAGATATGGTAACACCAGAGAACAATAGAGAGTTTGGAGTGATTTTTTTTCCAGGCCAAATTTGGTTTTATTCAGTATTGAAGTATTTCTTTATACTTTATGTTGTATGTTTTCAGTGTGAGGTTTCCAACTCATTCTGTCATGAAATATAACTCCCAAAATGTATTTATTATTTAATAAATAATAAAATTTAATAATAATTTATTTGGGAATATTTTATTTCCTCACCATCAATTTGTATTTTCTCACAAGTATCTCTTCTGCTATTAACAAAATAGCATAATATTTTTTTCTTAGTTCCAAGGCCAATCTGTTTTTATCAAACCTTTTTAGTGTAATCATTTCATCTGAAACTGTTCTTATAGTGCTAGCTTTAGGTGTTTTGTCACTTTACTGATGTCGTTGATGTATAGGTTAAATAATTTTGGCCCCAGGATTGACTTTTGGGGTCCGCCAAATAATATCTTTAAACTTGTAGATGTACAGTATATTCTCCTAACTTTACATATTGTTTCCTGTTTGCCAGGTAGCTTTTAACCCAATTCAGAAGTAACCCTCTGATTCCATACCTTTCCAATTTAGTAGTCAGGATGTTGTGATTGATTGTATCAAAAGCTTTCGTTAAATCCATGAATACTGAGGCTGCACACTTTCTATGGTCTATAGCGTTCGTAATTTCCTCTGTGATTTCAATCGGTGCCATAGAAGTGGAAATATTATCTTTGTATTGGCTGTCCGCAAGTATGTCATTCTTATTGAGGAATTTGTCCAACTTATGGTTGAATAACTTTTCAATGGAAAATTGTGGTAATAATGAAACTGGTTGGTAGTTTGTAAACTGGTGTTTATCTCCGGTTTTGAAGAATGAAACTACTGTTTTTATTTTCTCTGGGAATTTACTTGTCTGCAGTGATAAATTGCTGATACTGTATACGTTAGCGGTTCTGCGATCACATTGATAACCATTTTTATCGTATCCATTCCAATTCCATTACAATCAGTTGATGTTTTTGCACAGGCAACTCAAGCAACAAGCCTGGCATATATCCTCAGCCCGGATATGGAATTGAGACCCTTACCTGCTCGGTTGGGCCGGTAGGAGGCTCCTGTAGCCACCCTTTACATTTGTACCCTGTTGGAACTATTTTATCTGTCTGCACAGCGCGTGGCTATTCATATTGGACCCCATTCATACTTGCACTTGCACTTTTGCACAACCTACCTCAGCCCAACCTACCTCAGCACTGTATGGACAATCTCTATGCCACGAATGTTTTGCAGGTCATACGTCAGACAATTACTCGAGCTTTTCCATTGTTTACAAATATATTATTGGAACTGCTAAGGCAGAATCTGTTGAATGTGACGTTTTCTTGAACTCGGATTATGAATGTAAATATTTTCCCTGAATGGCCATTCTTCATACTATGTATGCATTTGTATTGTTTTTAAATTGTATGTCTTTCCAATATATGGTACCAGCAACTTTCAATAACTGTCTCAGTCCTTGATTCTCACTCCACTCCTAGAGTCGATATCTAGAGCTTCTGAAGTAGCCCAATGCAACTTTGACATTAGCTATAATCACATTGTTACCTATTTACTATCAGCTTTGGGTAACGCATGTGCAACATTTACATTTATGTCGATGTCAATGATTTGCTCTTTGGTCACGTCAGTGAGAAACATGGAGTTAGGGTTCCTGTCTATAGTCTCCTTCTCTTCCTCCACTGACCAGGACTTTGGCATCTCCTCTTCCAGTTTTGGTCCAATATTTTAAAAGTAGGTATTAAACTTCTCAGCTACGTCCCTCAGGTCATCATTATTAACATTTCCAACTGTGAAGTACTGAGTCTGCTTTCTTAGTGCCTTTCCTGATAATACTGTTTAGAATGCCCCAAGTAGCTCTAATGTTGTTTTTATTCCCATCTAGTATTTGTTTATAATATTCTTTCTTGCACATTCTCAGAATATTTGTTAAGTTATTTTTTATATGTTTTTTATGTTATTTTGGCAACTTTTGTTTGTTGAATTATAAATTTTTTATATCCATCCATCCATTTTCCTCCACTTATCCGGGCCCAGGTCGCGGGGGCAGCAGCTTCAGTAGGGAAGTCCAGACTTCCCGGTCCCCAGCGACCTCTTCCAGCTCCACCAGGAGGACACCAAGGCGTTCCCAGGCCAGCTGTGAGACATAGTCCCTCCAGCGTGTCCTAGGTCTTCC
The DNA here is from genome assembly GCA_024372805.1 of Oostethus manadensis. Classification (NCBI taxonomy): domain Eukaryota; kingdom Metazoa; phylum Chordata; class Actinopteri; order Syngnathiformes; family Syngnathidae; genus Oostethus; species Oostethus manadensis. The sequence goes on from QODF01000046.1 coordinate 959,487, forward strand.
CGGGGGCCTTCTCCCGAATGGGCATGCCCGAAACACCTCACCAGGGAGGCGCCCGGGAGGCATCCGGACTAGATGCCCGAGCCACCTCAACTGGCTCCTCTCGATGTGAAGGAGCAGCGGCTCTACTCTGAGCTCCTCCCGGATGGCCGAGCTCCTCACCCTATCTCTTAGGGTGAGTCCAGCCACCCTACGAAGGAAACTCATTTCCGCCGCTTGTATCCGCGATCTCATTCTTTCGGTCATGACCCATAACTCATGACCATAGGTGAGGGTGGGAACGTAGATCGATCGGTAAACAGAGAGCTTTGCCTTCCGGCTCAGCTCTCTCTTCACCACGACGGTCCGGTACAGCGACCGCATTACTGCAGATGCTGCACCGATCCGTCTGTCGATCTCACGCTCCAACCTTCCCTCACTCGTGAACAAGAACCCGAGATACTTGAACTCCTCCACCTGAGGCAAGACCTCACTCCCAACCCGGAGGGTACAGTCCACCCGTTTCCGACTGAGAACCATGGCCTCGGATTTGGAGGTGCTGAGTCTCATCCCAGAAGCTTCACACTCAGCTGCAAACCGCTCCAGTAAACGCTGAAGGTCACAGCCTGATGAGGCCATAAGGACCACATCGTCTGCAAATAGCAGAGACGAGATCCTAAGGTCACCAAGCTGGACTCCCTCAACACCTTGACTGCGCCTAGAAATTCTGTCCATGAAGATTATGAACAGAATCGGTGACAAAGGGCAGCCTTGGCGGAGGCCAACGTTCACCGGAAACAAGCTCGACTTACTGCTGGCAATGCGAACCAGGCTCCTGCTTCGATTGTACAAGGACCGAATGGCACGTAGAAGCGGACCATCAATCCCGTACTCCCGGAGCACCCCCCACAGGACACCACGAGGGACACGGTCGAATGCCTTTTCCAGGTCTACAAAGCACATGTAGACTGGTTGGGCAAACTCCCACATACCCTCGAGTACCCTTGCAAGGGTGTAGAGCTGGTCCAGTGTTCCGCGACCGGGACGAAAACCACATTGCAGCTCCTCTAACCGAGGTTCGACTAACGGTCGTACCCTTCTCTCCAGCACCCTGGAGTAGACTTTCCCAGGAAGGCTGAGGAGTGTGATCCCCCTATAGTTGGAACACACCCTCCGGTCACCCTTTTTAAAAATGGGGACCACCACCCCGGTCTGCCAGTCCAGAGGTACTGTTCCTGACTTCCATGCAATGTTGTAGAGGCGTGTCAACCAACACAGTCCTCCAACATCCAGAGCCTTGAGAAATTCTGAGCGGAACTCGTCTACCCCCGGAGCCTTGCCACTGGGGAGTGATTTGACTACCCCAATTACCTCAGCCACGGTGATAGAACTGTCCACGTACGTATCCTCAGACTCTGCTTCCTCTATGGAAGGCATGTCAGTGGGATTGAGAAGGGCCTCGAAGTATTCCTTCCACCGACCAACTATATCCACAGTCGTGGTCAGCAAGCCCCCGTCCGCACTGTAAACAGTGTGAACTGGGGGCTGCTTCCCCTTTCTGAGGTGTCGGACGGTTTGCCAGAACCTCTTCGAGGCCGACCGAAAGTCGTGCTCCATAGCCTCACCGAACTCCTCCCACACCCGAGTTTTTGCCTCGACCACCGCTGAAGCTGCGTCCCGCTTGGCCTGCCGGTACCTGTCAGCTGGTACCTGGGAGTCCTGCAAGCCATCCATGCGTGATAGGACTCCTTCTTCAGCTTGACAGCAGCCCTAACCCTCGGTGTCCACCATTGGGTTTGGGGCTTGCCACCACGACTGGCACCGACCGTCTTTCGGCCGCAACTACAACTGGCTGCCTCAGCAATAGAGGCACGGAACACGGCCCATTCGGACTCAATATCCCGGTCCTCCCTCGAGATGCAGGCGAAGCTCTGCCTAAGATGACAGTTGAAGACTCGACGAACGGGAGACTCTGCCAGACGTTCCCAGCACACCCTCACTACGCGTTTGGGTCTGCCAGGTCTGTCTGGCATCCTTCCCTGCCATCTAATCCAACTCATCACCAGGTGGTGGTCAGTTGACAGCTCAGCCCCTATCTTCACCCGCGAGTCCAGAACATGTGGACGCAGGCTGATGATACGACAACAAAGTCGATCATAGACCTGCGACCTAGGGTGTCCTTGTGCCAAGTGCACTTATGGACATCTTTATGTTTAAACATGGTGTTTGTTATGGACAAACTGTAATCCGCACAGAAGTCCAGCAACAACACACCGCACGGGTTCAGGTCAGGGAGGCCGTTCCTCCCAACCACGCCCCTCCAAGTCATACTGTCATTGCCCACATGGGCAATGAAGTCTCCCAGCAGAACTATTTTTTATATAATGTATTTTTCTTCTTACAGGCATTTTGCAGACCTTTTGTCATCTATGGCTGATTATTCTTCTTTTGCTTGTTAGACATTTCTCTCAATGGACAGTGCTTATCATACAACTTAACACATTAGGAAGTGTTCATATGCTTCATCCACATTGCTTCCACTGTACACACTCTCCTATCTTTGTTCGTCCAGATCTTTTTTGAAAGCATTGATGCTGTCCTCTGTGTGTAGTCTTTTGCAACTTCTTTTGTCCTCCATCTTTGGTTTTTTGTAGTAACACTAGAAGATGGTCACTGATGTCATTGATAAAAAGGCCACTAGTTGTGTTGTTGTCAAAGTCATTAGTGAATATGTTATTGATTAATGTGGCACTGTGGTCTTTTATTCTGCTTGGTCTTGTGATTTTTGGATATAAACTCAGACGGCTTTATTATTGTATCAATAAAGCCATCTATTTTGCTCTCTTTGCTTGTTTGGATACAGAATATCAATGTTGAAGTCTCCACTAACAGAGATGATTTTTGGCTGATGTCTGAGAAGGATGCTTTGATCCAGTCCTCAAATATTTCCATGCTTGACTTAGGTGTTCTATACAGTCAACTTATTGGCATGTTGTTGCCTTTTTCTGAGCAGATTTAAATTGTTATGCATTCTAAAATATTGTCAGCAGCAAATGACATGCTCTTTACCATTCTGTAGTTCAGATGTTTGTCCACGTATACAGCCACTCCTCCTCCACTTTTGTTGTTCCTGTTAATGCAGTTCATTTCATAACCTTCCAGTTCAAGGTCCATATCCTTGTCAGCATTCATCCAAGTTTCTGAGATTGCAATTACTTTGAAGGGCTCTTTAAATTGATTCAAGTACTGCCTAATGTTGTTATGATTTGCGTACATACTTCTGCTGTTTATGTGGATAATAGACCAGTTATTACCCGTGTTTCGATTACTGTTGGATTGTTCCTCCATGAGAAAAAATGGAAAAAATATGAGAATTGACATTCATTAAAAAAAAAATTACATTATTTGACTCAGACAAAAATAAAATTATTATCATTATGTATATTTACTCATAAGAGAGGCAAAGATTGTTTGCCACTGACCTCTTGGCATACCCAGTTGGCCGCGAGCATGCCCCATTATTTAGGGAAGCACTGCCTTAATATAAATGCAACAGACAAACACCCACCCAGACACAATGTTTTCTTATTTTGCATCCAACACACAGTCTGGTGTATATTAGTCATATCATATTAAACCCGATTTGTCATGGGGCCACGAATAATAAAGGAATAACATTTGAATAGTGAATGGCGGCTCGGGCCATAAGCTTGAGACACGTCATATTTTCAATCTCGACCAGTGGGAGGACAAATCGCATGAGAGGTAAGGCTGTGAATCATGACTGGAATAAAAAAAAACTCCTGTTGTTGCTTTGTAATTGTCTCGGCCATATTTACATGTCTAAAAAAACAGAAAGCTTTTTTGTTAGGTTCTGGCACGAGTATCGCTCTCCTTTGAGTCAGCCCCGGTGTTAAATATTCATGACTTGTACGCGAGGAAAGCAGCATTTAGGTCCAATGAGAAGTAAGCGAAAGGCACGGATTAGCAGAGGTGACAGGCTTGATGAATACAAACATTTAGGAGATTATGTTTTTTGATTGGTAGAATGCTTTGCAGGCAGACTTATTCCACGCATCGGCTCCAGTGATTACATTACCATCCTCCTCAGCACCCCTATGGAATTCTGACATGCCTTATACACTGGCTCCCCAGTGGTGGAGTCTCACTCAGTTTTCCACAGCGAAGTGGGGATTGATCCACAAGGTGACACCCAGTAGAAGAACTGTCAATAGAAGGTCGAACACTTTCCACAATGGAGCATACAGAGGTTGCGCTGAGCCTTCTGTGCGGCCATGCTGCGTTGATCAATCTCATATGAGAAGGTTGTACACACCTAAATGAATCCTCGCGCAGCTTTGAAAAAGATGTTTTGCATCAAAAGGGAACACGGAGCCCGATGAAAACACATTCTCCAAAACAACACTCGCGATCCTACTGGTCGTTTGTTGACTTTGACAATAAAAACGTACAGTGTGAAGACTAATAGAGGTGATCACTTTCATGTGACAGGAATGACATCTTCAAGAAACACTGGATTTCTTTTTTATGTGTCCCTGTCAGCGTCGGCCCACGAACAAAGAGGGGAAAAGGGAAAAACTTCAAGAGATGAATTTCTGTTTATAGTGTTTAACTTTGATCTGCTTTGTTTGATGTGCACTACTGAAAAAATATACAGTACAGTATATGTTCAGTTTTCCCTGTTTTATTCTTTTTTGTGACATCAGATGTGTGCAGTTGTATACAGAAGATTGAAAAGTCGAAGCAAGCAGTGCGTATGGTCTCAATTCCCAAAAAACGCAGAGCTTCTGTTGAAAATTGCAAAATGTTGTGGCCTTACTTTATGCTGAATGCTTTGTTTTGGTAGTGGGAGGCGGTATTGATTTATTGATTGTTATGGAAACAACACTATGGTGAGGCAAGGTAATAATGCCATTGTATGAATAATAAACTTGTTTTGCTGGTGAGAACACCACCTGATACCCTGACATTTTGGAAAAATATATGCAACTTTGTGGGAACAGTGCAGGAAAGTTCTTATTTTTTTGTTGGACGCAACGCAAGTCCTGCATACTGTAACTATAGGAATAAGAGCACTGACCTCCATTAATACTATAACATCCCAGGCCTTCATGTTTAATCTCAGCTTTGTCTGAAAGTGTCTCTCACTGAAACTTGAGTTTAGAATATTCTCAACAAAAAGTCTTGCATTGCATTTTTTTCCAATATTTTGTGGTGGATGCCTCATTGTCAAAAGATCAGGTTTTTAATCTCCATTGAAACATCTGGGTGTGGCGTTTGCGTATTCTCTTTGTGTGAGCCTGTGGCTTTCAAACTGGGGGGCGTGCCACTACGTGGGGTTCCGGCGTTATAACAGGGGGTCTCAGGGCTACCACGAACACTTTTCATTATTGCCACATTTTTCGGGCGGGGAGGGGGGGTGCCAAAAACAGTTTGGGAACCACCGGTGTGGGGCAACTCTCTAGGTCAAGACTCTGTGGTCCACCTGCACCTTAAAGAGAAAGAGTTTTCTTTTGAGGACAAAAATTTACAGAGAAGAAGGATGGTTTGAAAGAAGAGTGAGGGAAGCCATCTGCATTAAGGTTGAGAAACCATCTCTGAACATAGGTGGGGTCTACTACATCACCATGCCGTCATTTCATCCCTTCCCAAAAGACTCGGTCATTTAGCATCTAAGAAATAAATATTGCATAGCCACCTTGGTTTCAAATGCATCCATTACCATCATTACCTCTGAATGTGATGCTAATGAAGATGATACCACCCAAACGACCATTGATGGCAACATCCTTGACCATTTTTACATTCAAATGTGATGCTAATGAAGGTGATACTATCCAAACGACCATTGTTGGTGGGCAGAGGCCCCACTTCATAGTATCGTAACGATCGGCATTTGAGACCACTAAAAGCCAACAACTCCTGTCTGGACAACCCTTTTACTTTAGAGGTTAAATACGTAGGATGTGGCACCAGGCCTCGGACTAGAGCTGTCCTATCTAGCCTGACTGGTGTGTGTCCCCACCAAGTATTTGAGGCTGAACTAGACTAGAGCTGTCCTATCTAGTTTGACTTGTGTGTGTCCCACCAAGTCTTTGAGCCTGAACTAGATTAGAGCTGTTCTATCTACTCTGACTGGTGTATGTCCCACCAAGTCTTTGAGCCTGAACTAGACTAGAACAGTCCTATCTAGTCTGACTGGTGTGTTTCCCACCAAGTCTTCTAAGACAACCTCAAGAGTTTAGTTGCGATCGATTGAGTGCCCTGAAAATACAATGACCTGGATGAATGACAATATTCACAGGCATACGTTTTTTTAAGGTACTCAGGCTTCCACATCCACCCAAAAGCTTTCCAGTGTGTACCCTAGGTTTTGTAGCTTTGGGAAGGAGCCAAGTCAAAGAATCACTGTATGCTGTGCTTCTCAAATAGTGAGTAGGGTCTCCCTGGAGGGGCGGGGTGAGGCAGGGGGTATTATATTATATGCCAATACATACTGTAGGAGTGATTTATCTATTTTTGTTTTTTGTTTTGTGTAAGGTTAAAATTTATATTTTTTGTAGTTTAGATTTTGTTTGTTAATTAGATTATATGTATTGTCGTTTACCTTATTCAGTAGTTTGTTTATTTGTTTTGTTTGTTTATGAGTTTTTATTGGGCCATGGGTACTGAGGGGCTAAAGGGGGTTCAGAAAAGGTGGACCAGCATGCACTTGGGTGAGCCTGTGTTTTTTTTTACCAGATGGACCTTTATTTCATATTTGGACTGGATTTACCACCAACCCATGGTGCAACCAAGTGGCTATCTGAGATGTGTTTAGTTTAAGTTGAATCACGTCTTAGTTTGTTCATTTTCTTTGACAAATAGTCACTTCACATATACTATACTATACTTTCCATTCCATTCCATTTTCTTCCGCTTATCAGGGTCCGGGTCGCGGGGGCAGCAGTTTCAGTAGGGAATTCCAGACTTCCCGGTCCCCGGCGACCTTTTCCAGCTCCACCGGGAGGACGCCAAGGCGTTCCCAGGCCAGCTGTGAGACATAATCCCTCCAGCGTGTCCTTAGTCTTTCCCGGGGCCTTCTCCCGGCTGGGCATGCCCGAAACACCTCACCAGGGAGGCGCCCGGGAGGCATCCGGACTAGATGCCCGAGTCACCTACTGTCTCCTCTTAATGTGAAGGAGCAGCGGCTCTACATGAGCTCCTCCCGGATGGCCGAGCTCTTAGGGTGAGTCCAGCCACCCTACGGAGGAAACTAATTTCCGCCGCTTGTATCCGCGATCTTGTTCTTTTAGTCATGACCCATAACTCATGACCATGAGTGAGGGTGGGAACGTAGATCGATCAGTAAACAGAGAGCTTTGCCTTCCGGCTCAGCTCTCTCTTCACCACGACGGTATGGTACAGCGACCGCATTACTGCAGATGCTGCACCGATCCGTCTGTCGACCTCACGCTCCAACCTTCCCTCACTCGTAGACAAGACCCCGAGATACTTGAACTCCTCCACCTGAGGCAAGACCTCACTCCCAACCCGGAGGGTACAGTCCACCCGTTTCCGACTGAGAACCATGGCCTCGGATTTGGAGGTGCTGAGTCTCATCCCATAATCTTCACACTCAGCTGCAAACCGCTCCAGTAAACGCTGAAGATCACAGCCTGATGAGGCCATAAGGACCACATCGTCTGCAAATAGAAGAGACGAGATCCTAAGCTCACCAAGCTGGACTCCCTCAACATTTTGACTGCGCCTAGAAATTCTGTCCATGAAAATTATGAACAGAATCTGTGACAAAAGGCAGCCTTGGCGGAGGCCAACGTTCACCAGAAACAAGCTCGACTTACTGCTGGCAATGCGAACCAGGCTCCTGCTTCGATTGTACAGGGACCGAATGGCACGTAGTAGCGGGCCACCAATCCCGTACTCCCGGAGCACCCCCCACAGGACACCACGAGGGACACGGTCAAATGAGTGATAGAACTGTCCACGTACGTATCCTCAGACTCTGCTTCCTCTACGCATGTCAGTGGGATTGAGAAGGGCCTAGAAGTATTCCTTCCACTGACCAACTATATCCACAGTCGAGGTCAGCAAGCCCCCGTTCGCACTGTAAACAGTGTGAACTGGGGGCTGCTTCCCCTTTATGAGGTGTCGGACGGTTTGCCAGAACCTCTTTGAGGCCGACCGAAAGTCGTGCTCCATAGCCTCACCGAACTCCTCCCACACCCGAGTTTTTGCCTCGACCACCGCCGAAGCCGCGTGCCGCTTGGCCTGCCGGTACCTGTCAGCTGCTTCGGGAGTCCCGCAAGCCATCCATGCTCGATAGGACTCCTTTTTCAGCTTGACGGCAGCCCTAACCCCCGGTGTCCACCATCGGGTTCGGGGCTTGCCACCACGACTGGCACCGACCACCTTGCGGCCGCAACCACAACTGGCTGCCTCAGCAATAGAGGCACGGAATACGGCCCATTCGGACTCAATATCCCGGTCCTCCCTCGAAATGCAGGCGAAGCTCTGCCGGAGATGAGAGTTGAAGACTCGACGAACGGGAGATTCTGCCAGACGTTCCCAGCACACCCTCACTACGCNCACCGACCACCTTGCGGCCGCAACTACGACTGGCTGCCTCAGCAACGGAGGCACGGAATACGGCCCATTCTGACTCAATATCCCGATCCTCCCTCGAGATGCAGGCGAAGCTCTGCCGGAGATGAGAGTTGAAGACTCGACGAACGGGAGACCCTGCCAGACATTCCCAGCACACCCTCACTACAAGTTTGGGTCTACCAGGTCTGTCCGGCATCCTTCCCCAGCATCTAATCCAACTCATCACCAGGTGGTGGTCAGTTGACACCTCAGCCCCTCTCTTCACACGGGTACAGGTCAGGGAGGCCGTTCCTCCCAACCACGCCCCTCCAAGTCATACTGTCAATGCCCACATGGGGGTTGAAGTCTCCCAGTAGAACTATGGAGTCACCAGCTGGGATGCTCTCCAGACCCCTTCTGATATACTCCAAGAAGGCTGGGTACTCTGAACTGCCGTTCGGCGCGTACGCACAAACCACAGTCAGGACCCTTTCCCCAGCCCTAAGGCGTAGGGAAATAACCCTCTTGGTCCTAAAGTCCTCCAAGTTTGATGTCAGCAAATAATGTCGTCCACTTGGTTGGGTCAGCTGTAACTACACTATTTTTTTTTAGAACATTACATACCGGTTTTATCACTTTGTTGTGGTGTCTTGTCCACACTATTTAAATGTCAGTGATTCCTCTTGTCAGTGCCTGTGATTTAAGCGAAGGAAGTCAATAACGCATGCATACGTAGCATCACTGTATTCTATTTGTATAGGTCATTGGAAAGGATCATCTGCTCACAGAGTCTTTATTGTCATTGCTGTTGTATTATTTAGAGGCCTGAGGTGCTTCTGTGCTTTTTATAAGGCTCACCTAATAAGATTACTTTGACACTGTTTGCCCTGTAAACAGACTTTGATGCAGTGTAAAAAAAATTTTTATTTCACCAGGCCAGTCTGAGAGCCTTTCCTCGCTGATTGGTGAAGTGCTGTTTAATTGGTTTAAACTTTGCTCCCACCGCTCGGGGATCAGCATGCTTAATTTCAGCGAAAGGTCAGTATCAATATAAATCCGATGCTTGCTTAGGGAGGGAAGGCAAAGGTGTGGAAATATAATGCGCCATCCTATCCTAGCAAGAAGTGACCACCGTGGGCAGGGGAACGGGAGGTGACCTTGGTAACGTCAACCCAACAGAGAAGATTAGAAACGGAAGCCCACCCTCTTGTCAGGTGTTTATTGCACGTGACCTCTGCTAGATGAGGTCAGATTTTCATATCATGGAAAAGCCAGCTCCTCTATTACGAATGGTTGCAGTATATTCAAGAAGAGTGCAATGAAATGAGGTAACAGGAAGACGGTGGAGGCGTCAATAAGGCATGCTCTAATGTAGTGGCAACCAACTTTTTTGGGACCACGGACGGACAGAGTTCCCAAAAGCTACCGGTGGAAAGCAACATTATAGTCATGTAATACTATTTTTTATTATGTACTGCAATGTGTACCAATGAAACTAATGTAACCCGTCTGGTCTGTTGGTGCACATTCCTATGGATTGAACCAAGGTCCACAGAGTGAAAGTCGAGAACACTAGCCATCAAGCTAAAAGCCTGACCTGTTAACCCGAAGTCTAACTCGACTTTTAAGGTGTCGGGGTTGAGGTTTATTACGTGCTCTCCACACAGGCACATAATCAGATTAGAGTCACCATTGGTTCCATCTTAAAGTTGTTTTACAGAGAGATTATAATTAGAGCTGTCAGTCAATTAACATATTCAATCTTAATTAATTTCATTTTGTAGTTATAGTTAACTCATAATTAATCACAATTAATCGCAAATAAAAAGTGGGTTTTATCAATAAGTAAGGATGCAAATGCTTTTGTGGTAAACAATTTGATATGCATCAAGATGCACGAGTTAACATTAAAAAACGATATATTTGAAAAAGAACCGATTTGACACGTTTCCGTACAGTGTACAAACGTTACGATTCGATTCAATACAATTCAACATTCACATTTGTTGATGTAGACATTCATCTTACATATCTTCTTTTCCTTTCGGCTTATCCCTTCAGGGGTCACCACAGCGAATCAATTGCCGCCATCTAACTCTGTCTTCTGTATCCTCTTCTCTTGCGCCAACTACCTTCATGTCCTCTTTCACTCCATCTATAAACCTCCTCTTTGGTCTTCCTTTAGGCCTCCTGCCTGGTAATTCAAAACTCAGCATCCTTCTACCAATATATTCACTATCTCTCCTCCGGACATGTCCGAACCATCTAAATCTGGCCTCTCTGAGTTTATCTCCAAAAACTCTAACATGTGCTGTCCCTCTGATGTGCTCATTCCTGATCCTGTCCATCCAGACATTCATCCTACACATAAGGAAGCCAATTCTATAAATGTGCCACTCCTACAGTATTTTGAAATGTCTACAAGAGCACATCATATCCCCAAGCAAACTATATGGCAGGGGTCCCAAATGCTGATACCATGTGGGAATACATAAAGGTAAGCTGTGATGAAACTATTGAGCGCTAATTTGTGTGGAGCACCTCTCTGAAAAACAAACTCCAGACCCAGCCCAAACAACGCAAACTGCAATTCGTGAAAGCTTCCTAAGTGAAGGGGGACTCACAATGACGGATGGGAGCAAAGTAGAAGAGACTGCAAAAGATTGCAGTGCGGAACGAATGCAGAGCAACGAGCAATTTGAAAGAGAATCAACTCTGTGGGGGATGTCCTTATTTCATCAGAACCTCTCTTGTGCGAGTGTTACGAGAAGCCGGGCACTAGAGGCTCCGGTGCTCTGGACACCACGGGAGGTCGTCCACAGCAACACCCTTGCCCCACGGGACTTCACTCAGCCAAATGGAGGTATGAACAGCATCGCTGATTACATGTCTAATAGGTTCTATGGCTCATCACTCTCAGATGTCCACATGGAGTGCTGGCACACATACACATCACACTCTGACACACAAGCATGCAATTTTTCTGTCACACACACCCGCACGCATTGCAGCATCATGACCCAGAAGCATTTGATCCATCGAGGGATTATGACTGTCTATCCGATGGACTGTAAGCTCAGTCAGAGCAGATAGAAAATTTGCAGTATGAAAGTAAAGCTATTTGCTTTTCCTGAACTTCTGCACAGAGAAGGGTGAACATGTTTCAAAACATGAACCCCTGCTGTGTTGCTTGTGCTCTTGTTTACACCACATAGTGGCACTGTTTGGCCCCAAAATTTGGATTGGATTTACTTAAAATTTCTCACACAGCTCAGTACACTTTGCAAAACACCCTATGTTACTTCAGGCTGCTTAGCCGAATCACCACAACCCGTCAGGGGGCTTGGAAGCAAAATGACTGAATACTAAATTTGAGCAAGACTTGTTGAAAAACATAGCCGCCGTTCTCCAGCACAACGGGACTAGGCATGCTACAGCATGCACATGCGCAGCATAGGGCGGTGATCTGCTGACTATACAGTTGTTCCTCGCTACATTGCACGCTCACTCTATCATGATTTTAAAATAATACAAAATTATTAATAAATAATCACTGTGTCATGGTTGACCATGATCTATTATTAGTAAAAAAAAAAAAATTTAAGCAAATTGTACATATTCATGGACTAAATTAAAAAAATGTCAAGCATAAAAATGGCTAAATGTGTAAAAACACAGTTAAGGCATTTAAAAGATGTGATATGAAGTATCTGACTTGTGTGCACTTTTAAGAAGCGGGGTCTGGGAAGTGACATATGTGTGACGTCAGATGGCTGGAGTGCTAGCAGGAGGTTAGCAGTGTAGAGAGTGGCCGACAGCAGCTCCTGTGTGAAAGTTCACTGCTTGTTTGTGTGTTCTCTGCTTTTTCTACACTGGTCTTTAGTAACGCAGTGCCTCTTAAATAGTGAGTTGGGTTCCCTTGGGCGATGCAGTAAACTGTCTTGTGGGGCCTGAGAGGCGGGGAGGACTCAGTATTAGTGTAGACCTGCCAGCGTGTATGAATGTGTCGTACTCAGCATGCAGTTTGATTCTTTAATACTCGTGTTTGCTTCACTGCTCTCCATTTTGTTGCATTTCGCTGGTTTCGGTTTTGATTCAGTCTGTGTAGTACAGATAAATAAATGGATATTATCAGTTTCTCAGTAGTATTTCAAATCAGTGGGGCGTGAAAAACATTTGTGTGTATGACTGCAGTAAAGTTACATTGATGAGACACAAGTCACCAGGAAGTATGCTGTCAGTGCTAAAGTATGAGTCATTTTGTTTTGTCTAAGTTGGCTTTTTTTAGATTACCATATTTAATATATTGGGTAATACAAGTGGAAAGTTGACTATAGGGGTGTTATATCATGACTACAAGGCTCTAATATTGCAAAAAACCCTGTTTAGATAAATAGTTTTTTCATGACAGTAATCTGATAACTCCTTACCAATGATATCCGACACCCTTCATACCATAAACCAATAAGAAATATGTTTTTATCAGCATCATTGTTTCTATATAAGCCCATAATTGTATCAGTAGCTGCATTTTCTGGTATTAAATCTCATAAACAATTGAGGTGAATGTGTGCTTGTTTGTTTACTACAATTAGAACAACAATTTCTTTGTCAGGATGAATAACCAGAATAATCTGGTCGTGTGCTCACAATCTGTTTTTGGCTGTGTTTCTCGGCTGCTGCACTGTGATATATAGTAAATGATTTGTTCTTTTTATTATGTTTTCCTGTTAGTTTTTTTTAATATTATTTAACAGACACAACTCTCATTCCAGCCTGGACGTCTTCTGTCATTTTAATGAGCCTTGCCGCGCATAATGAGGTGTCGAGGCTCAATGTTGTACTTTTTGGTGGGAGGTGGGGGGCAAATTGTATCTCAGGCTAATGCTTTTGTAATGTTTCTGCCATAACAAGCTTGAAGCGGAAAATATAGCTATTATTCTCAACATGCCGCCTGCTGCGTTATTTAGTTCACAGCCCTGAGCAAAGCAGGCGTGAGTGTGAGTTACCTGGGAAGTGCAGAACTGACAGTGTTTACACGTTGTCAGTGCTGGGTCTGCAGATCCAGCTATTCGCTTGTTTCGTAGGTTTTGACAGCCAGTAGAATCACTGTAGGAAAGTATGACTCAGTAGCACTTGGGCTGAAATATTTAAAATGTCTTCACTCAAATGTATGCCAGACAGTGGAAGACACCATCCTTCAGGTGGGATCAAAATGTAGGTGGAAGCAGTTTATTTGCCATATTAATAAATAATGGTAATGTTTTTTGGGGGTGAAGGCATGCAGAAACATCACAAATTTAACCCTAACATGCCTGAAAAAGAGAAAGAAGAACCAGATCTTACCCCTGCACCATATCTCAGCTAGCCATCCATCCAGTTTCTATGCCGCTTATCTTCATCAAGGACGCGGGTGTGCTGGAGCTTATCCCAGCTGACTTCAGAAGGAAGGCGGGGTACACCCTGGACTGGTTGCCAATCGTTCGCAGGACACTTATAGACAAACAACCGTACACACTCACATTCATACCAATTAACCTAACGTGCATGTTTTTGGATTGTGGGAGGAAACCGGAGTACCCCGCACAGGGAGAACATGCAAACTCCAACGAATATTCGAATCCAGGTCTTCCAGATATCCAGACTGTGGGGCCAACATGCTAACCACACGGCCACCGTGCGGCCTACGTCTCAGCCAATACTGATAAATATTATAAATATTATTATTTTATATTACTGAGGGAACATAATAGAGAACGTGTAGCAAAAAATGAATAAAAACAATGTAAAAAAAGTAATAAACAATAAAAATTAAACATTAAACAAACTTAAATAAAAACAAAACAGAGGTGCTATGATAATAAAAGGATTGATTAACTGATCATTAACAATGCTGCCAATGAAAAAATTAACCAGTGATTAATTCCATCGCGAAGCAATTTAGCGCGGCGCTCGGCTGCAACCATCAGAGGCGTTGTTGATTCAGTCTTAACCAGTTTGTTGTCCATGAAGGACAACATGACGTCAGCAATGGGAGAATTTTAGCTCCAGTACCTTCACACCTCGGCTACAGCATAACTCCTCGGGGCAGCTTTCAGCAGCAATCAATACAACACTACTCGAAACCGTAGTGCAAAACATCCGTAGAGATATTCTCCCATCCCATTACTTCTTCATAAAACCATGCAGCTTAATAAAACTTTCTTATAATATCACTCCAAACCACCCCTGTCTTTATACAACCTAATCTAAATTCACCATTGTACCATCGATTGAATTGGGACACACAAAGATGAGCAAAATTCGACCTTTCAACATGAAGGCGTCAGGCGAGAGTCTTCTTTCCGCAGCCATGCGCAGATGACTCCCCGACCATTTAATGCGTCGCTCTCAAGCAGCCAGTAAGCCGCCCGAGAGACAGCTGTGTTATGTTATGTTCTCTTCAGCTGACCGGACCTTAGCCTTAAACCATCTGCAGTAGTTATTCCAAACTAATGGCCACAGAAGAAATTAGCTTATCACCCAGCGCCTTGCCTCTTGGTACCTTGCTTGATGAGCGCTTCATGAAGGCATGAAGGAGACCGGGGATAGACGAGGCAGTTTGTCACAACCCTGGCTCATAAACACATTGGTGTACGTGAGTGTTTGCTCAAGGAACCCGTGCATGTTTTTTAATTAGCCATTTCATTTGGGTCTGCCATTCATTTAGATCTGCTCATAGTACTTGGCTTACTTTTTACACGTACTTTTTGTGCAATGGTTAGAATCCCCCTCTGCTTTTTGGGTGCGGAACGTTTTTGGTGTTGTTGGGGATAAAACTTGCAAACATACAGCACCTCGGAGTCGCACTACTAGCGAGGGAACATTTGTGTAAATTTAGCAAATCGAACACATTCTGTACGGCACAGGAAGATTGACAAATGTCTACAGTCACGTAGCAAATCAGGACACAGAACACAACGCATGGGTTTTCTCTTAGCCAATCAGGATGCAGATACAACACGTGGGTTCTCCCTGAGCCAGTCAGAATACAATACAATTTATTACGAACTCCATTTAAGTTGTGTGATCATTGACTACTTCTCCAATAGGAATGCAGTCCACAGAACACTACACTGGCATATATGTAATACAGACTCAGACATTTGTAGTCATCAGACAAATGGTCCAACACCTTTTGCTTGATAGCAGCCATGTTTTTCAACCAATCGGGCTCAAATTTCCCAGACATGTGCTTGTCAATCCCTTAAATTGTATACCAAATTTTGTGTCAATAGTGGGTATACTCTAAAATTACAGTGGGTGTTTTTCCAGAGAGCATTGAGCTTTGTGAGAAATTTCAAGTCAATCCGACGGTCAAACGTTTTGGGGTTTATTAATAGCTGTCATGAGGTGTACTTCTTCTCCTTCTTTTCCTTTTGGTTTATTCCTACAGGGGTCGCCACAGCGAATCAATTGCTTCTCATCTTTTGCATCCTCTTCTCTCGCACCGACTACCTTCATGTCCCTTTTCACTACATCCATAAACCTTCTCTTTGGTCTTCCTCTAGGCCTCCCTTCCAGCAGTTCAAAGTTCAGGATCCTTCTACCAATATATTCACTATCTCTCCTCTGTCCGAAACATCCCAGTCTTGCCTCCCTGACTTTATCTCCAAAACACCTAACATGTGCTGTCCCTCTGATGTACTCATTCCTGATCCTGTCCATCCTGGTCACCCCCAAAAAGAACCTCAATATCTTCATCTCTGTTACATTCAGCTCTGCCTCCTGTTTTTTTCTCAGCTGCACTGTCTCTAGACCAAACAACATCTCTTGTCCCACCATAGTTTTGTACACCTTTCCTTTCATCTGTCATGTGGTGTATTTGTCAGAAAATTATTTGCACAAGCAGCGCAGTAGGGATGCATGTTTTGGCAACGTTTCACCCCTTTGTGTGCAGCGGTTCAGGCGTAGAAGCGATACAGAGTTACATACAGTGATGATGGCATGGTTCTAATCAGGTTGGTTAAGTGTTTGTAACTCCTTTGAACTACACAACCCCAACAGTCCCAAATTTGTTTGGTATACCTTCACAATTTAAGAAAAATTTAGAAAAAAAATATTTTGTATTGTGAGTGCTCAAATATTAAACAATTCTGTCTATTCCAGACCAGACTGTGTCCCCTCTAAGGCCAACACCCCTGAAAATACTTGAATAAAATACAAGACTGGTAGGGCATGAGATGCAAATTATTTTCCTCCAACAGAGAATCTGATTAAAGTTGAAGAGGAACCGGCCGAGCTGAACACAGACCTCACAAGCTCATCATCCCGTTCTTGGGCTTTATGGCTTGTAGCAAGATCAACTCCTAGTGTCCAAGCAAACACAGATGTGTCCGCCTCATTTAAATGCATTCCCTCTGGGTGGGCTGCCTTGTTTACCCCGTTGCCAATGGAAATCTCCTGAGAAGAGCTTATATATGATGGTCAACGTGGCTTTAACACACAAGTATGTGTGTATATGTGAATACTATTTAGCATGTTGGTGTGAGGGAGTGGTTGTCCTGTCTTTTCTAAAATTAACTGTGCCAGATGGATTCCTGTGCTGTAGATAATGCCCACTGCCAAGCCCCCGAGGTACCCTCCCAATGCTTCTTTAAACAGCTCGGCTGAATAGCGCCTTTTTAAATGGAATGAAGGATTCGCTTTTGTTGCTTGTGCACGCCGCTCATTACTTGTATTATTTCCCAAGGCTTTAAAAACGCTAACAATAATAAGATGATTAGCATAACGTGCATGGGAATGTAAAATCAGGTGGCACCATGAAATCTATATAACCTTAAAGTGTAAAATTTATAGTCATTAACAGAGCTTATCAGTAACAATTGTCTTGGGATTGACATGACAAAAGGTAGCAAATCATACCAAATGTTGTCATTTGTAATATTAATTGTAATCAAGTGAAAGCATTTAACAAAACAACAACAAACTGACAGATACAAATGATAATTACATTAACATAGCCGCTTTAAATTCAGCAACCTAAAACAATAATAAACAATATAAAGACAAAACGTATTTGCAGAAGCATACTTCATTATCCCATCTAAAAAGACTCAAAACAGCGATAAATGACTTTTATTTCTCACCATCTGTATTATTGTACTGTCTATGCAGTGATATCAGGAGTAATCACTAGTGCTGTGTATAATGATTGAAACCACCCAATGACAAACGCAAGCCACAAAATGCAGTGGAAGAATACATACAAACCGAAGTAGTGAAATCGCACAGATATTGTTCATGTTTTATAATCATGAGAAAAATGGTGAATGACTTATGAGAATTAGTTGATAAATCTTGCCAGTTCAAAGACGTTTTTCTTGATGGTGGTTGTGCTTTTCAACCAATCTTGCTCAAATTTTACTGACGTGTTTGTCAGTACTTGAAAAGTGTGTACCAAATTTGATTAGAAATGTTCAGTCTAATAGCACCTCATGGAACGCCTTCATGACACACACACACACTCACGTAGCACAATCAGAGTTGTGCAACACTTACATATGACTCATGCATTGCTGTCACTCACACAAGCTCTCACTTCTAGACCAACCTTAACTTTCACCTTCAGGAGGGGTGCAGCAACTGCCACATAGACTCTGTACTTGAATCGAAAAGCTTTTAAATTGTGTAATCATGGACTACTTCAATAGCAACGCGATCCAAAGATCCAGGAAGAATGGCTAAGGAAACAAAATATGGTCTTTGCAATGTTTTGCAGACCACTTTGAGAGAAATTTCGAGTCTCTGGGACTTATGGGATATAATTAGAGTGCAATGTTTTGTATTTGTCAGAAAAATGACAGCACAGAAGAGGTGCACATTCTGTATCATCTTTTATGTCCAGTTGTTCAGGAGTTGAAGATTAATCCCCTGCCTTTTGACCCACTACTGGGTTCATATTTTCCTTGCAACTAATGACCAAAACACAATTTGAAGTCCATTTTTATGGTCTTTCAGATCTCCATTAAAAAGGACCAGACAAAAAAGGAATTTGGAAAAAACTTGGCAAGTTGGACACTGTACATTAAACAGAAGCACAGTGGAGGCTGCAGGTAGGTGGCCAATCGCAGGAGAGAATCCGTGGGCATTTCCAAATCGGGCTGTCTTTGAGGACGCCTATATCCATGAGTGACAGTCAAGTGGAGGTGTCGGTGAAAATGAGTTAATCCCAGTCAAATATAAAGCTGGGCTATTACCTCAAGTAGCGACACTACTTGATTGTGCACATTTGCCA
The DNA here is from genome assembly GCA_024372805.1 of Oostethus manadensis. Taxonomy (NCBI): domain Eukaryota; kingdom Metazoa; phylum Chordata; class Actinopteri; order Syngnathiformes; family Syngnathidae; genus Oostethus; species Oostethus manadensis. Next base: position 978,346 of record QODF01000046.1, read on the forward strand.
TTCCATCTGACAAGAGCTTAAATAACATGCCGTTTCCACCAACAATTTGACTCAGAACCAAAAATAGAGCTTTTGTCGGCAACCATTTTTACACGTCAATATGCGGACTGACTGATCGAGGCAATAACAATCTGCTCCCAAGCCCCCCATCTAAGGTAAACAACTTTATATAGTCTCAAGTTCCTCAAACTATGTTGCGTCTTGTGTAATTTTAACAGCATCCACCCCAACTTTGTGTTTGGAGGTTTGGCTGAGAAAATCTGCCTCCCACATGGACAGGGATGATATAGTTGGTTCTCCTAGGCCCAGTCAGCCAGCCAGCCAGCAGTATTTCTAATCAGTTTTGAGAACAGAGATGGGTAAAGGACATTGTCTGTTGCTTGGTGTGTGAGCCTTTAAGGTCTCCTCTCCCGCACCAAGTCCAAGCATCCCTTAGCCTATCCAGCTTGTGTGAGGCATGCTTTGTTTTGGCGCCTCGGGCAGCTCGCCACTGCTGGAGCTCGCCAAAGTTTATGAAGTCATCCCAAACTCGCTACGTGTCTGGATGTCTCCGAGTCTCTGCGATATCTCAGCACAGGCATCCACCGAGGGTCGCCTGAGGCTGCTTACCGTTTACTTTCACTCCCCCAACCCCCATCTCCATTCCAGGCCTTCTATCAATGTGCATCTTTCTCTCTTTACACTCTGCATGGCTCAAATTAAGTATCTCATAAAACTTCCACTTAAATTGTCCTTAAAGCATATGCAAATGTTTGCGGATTCTGCCATTTAACTCTGCATCAGCAATTCCCCCTGCTTCCTAGTTAGTATGCACTGGCTTTAAAAGCACACAATCTCACTATATTGAGCAAGTACAAATTCAACGTCAAATCCCATTACAACACAGGACACAAACGTTTGCGTCCTTATCGGCTTAATTTACTGCAATCCCTCCTCTTGCGTTATGTCACCTTCTATTGAGCACTCACATTCAATTGCACCCGCTTGAGGTTTGCCTTTTCCCTTGATTACCTTCCTGACCTGTTTGTTTTGGTTTTTACATTTAAATCTCTCATTTAATCCGTTGACCAATCCATTACGCTTTAGTGTAGTAGGGCCTGAAATAAAATGAATAAGTGTCATTGAAATGCACATTTAGCTGCTGCAATTCAGTCCGATTGTTTAGGAGTTGTTGACTTTTTGAGGTTACTACAGTTTATAGGAAGCAAGGTGGTTTTCTGGGTCCATATTGGCTCTACCTTGGGCCCTGTGCTGGTTCCAGTGGTTGGGAACTTATGATTAACATAAAAATTTGAAATTTCCGTCCAAGGTGGTTAGAAAACGGATAAACATAACCTATGGCTACATTAACAATGCAGGTATGGCGCCCAATCCGGATTTTTTGGAAAAATACCATCACTTAATACAGTCGTTTGCGGCTTGTATTTTAGGTAATCGCCCTTGATATAGTGTATTTCTGGAAATAAACATGCCCCAATTCACAGTCTCAGTTCTGGCGCATTTCCGGCAGTTTCAAGGATTTTGAGAGACAGTAGTCAACATTTTCTTAAGATAAACATCTTCTTTTCACCAATAACTGTTTTCTGCATCCACCGATTCTCTTTGCACCTGTCCATTTCAGGTCGGATATACGCAACCCAAATGACTGCAATAGCATTGGATATACTTTACATCAAATTTATCACCACAGATGAAAGATGCCTGGGTTGCATTTGAAAAAATCATAATTGTACTGTTCACGCTGACATGAAAAAAATTCAGATAGAGGTCACAAATGAGCAAAAGGTAACCATAGCCAAGGTAACATACTGGAATGAGTATAAGGGAATTATTGGGTACTGTAGGTTAGTTTTTACATTTGGTCTGAAACCATGAACCTCCTGCTAAACATAGTTAACTGGTAATTCTGTAGGTTGGATGTGTACATTTTAATAAAGTTTCACATGAGCAGTGATAAATAGATAAGTACTCATCCAACATATCTTGAATTTTTGTCTAATGTTGGCATCCTTCCGTTTAAATGGGATGAACTAGAGCATTGCTTTTTTTTGTGCACTCATGATGGGTACGGTTGAAATTTGCATATGAATTTATTACCAAATCAAAGGGGGAAATTGAACAACCACATTAGAGCAGTTTCCAAAGGACAAAAATACATACAAGCAACGATTAAGCCCCTTTTTTATGAGAATCACCGCACACAGTGACAGGCTTTCACTCCAATGTAAATTAAACGTCAAAATTAAACACTCATGCACCAAATAATCATCGCACTTACTTGTTCATATAATGCACACAAAGCAATGAACAACATCGTGTATTGTTTCTGTTCTGTTTCGTTATTCAGGTGCACTCTTGTTTTTAATGTTATTCATGTACCACTTATTACAATTGGCGTACCCTAAGGGGTACGTGTACCTCACTTTGGGAATCTAGACTGCATGGTATGATGCCCAATTTGGAGTATTTGTTAAAATCAGATCTTTTCATGTAGTTGTTCACTTCATTTGGAACCTTTGCCTACATCTCTTTTACCACATCTCGCACGGACAAACAAGGTTTTTTATGACGTAGCGGTCAGATATACGTGACCCGAGCGTTCACACTGCCGTAGCATCGGATATATATCAGATTTATAGCCACAGACGAAAGAGGTCCGGGTCGCATTGGACTTTTCACACTGACATAAAAAATTCAGAGACAGGTCAAATAAGAGCAAAAATAACGGGAAATTACCATGTTTTTGTTCAAATCCAACGTTTTATGTGGTCCTTCACATTACAAAGAAAAATACGACTTATCAATAAGAACACAGAGCGTCCAGGAAGTGACATCACACACTATTGCTTCAATTTATGTTCTCCTCGGCACGTTTGTGGAAATTTCAAGTATTTTGTGCTACGCGAATCGACTTTTTTTCATATTAAGGGCCTCACGGTGTTCGAGTGGGTAGCATATTAGCCACACTTTCAGGAGATTTGGAAGATCTGGGTTCGAATCTCTGTTGGGCATCTCTGTGCGGAGTGTGCATGTTCTCCCCGTGGGTGTTCTCCCTGGTCTGACCTGTGACCAGTCCAGAGTTGCATCTTGCCCGAAGTCAGCTGAGATAGGCTCCAGCCCTAATAAGGATAAGCAGCATAGAAAATGAATGGATGGATGGATTCTGATTAATACCAAGAGGGCCTAACTTTTGGCTATGGCAGTTTGTAAAAGGTTTCATTGCCGTGATCCGCTTCACTGACACTTTTTTGAAAGAATTTTCAGATGACAAGAATAACGTTTGCCCACATCAATGACTACCTTTCAAAAACACACCTTTCGATCATGTATTGGTCGGATACACGCGACCTCACTGTTTAGACCGCAGTAGCTCGGGTACGTTACGAATTTATATCTACATACAAAAATTGGAATTGTACTTTAAGTTTACTGACATTGAAAACAGGACCCACACATATTTGTATATTCCTAATTTGCACCCCTTTGCGTAGATTATTTCATTAAATCCAAGCACCTTGCATTCCCTTCCATGATTCTACAAATATACAATCATTGCCATGTAAGCCTACTCACAAAATATATCTGCAAACGTATGAGCACACAGACACTGATGGAGTTGTCTATTTGTTTGTGGCTCTGCAACTACTTTGCATGGTGACTCAATTCCAAGGCTGTTAGAGCACACTGGGCTGTCCTTGGCTGTCGCGTCTCATCATTGGCTATTCAGTGAGAGTTCAGCTGAGCAGGGGCCAGTGTTTGAGCAATGCACTGGTGCCAGGGAGTGTGGTGTGGTGTAACGCGGGGGGGCATTCTCTGCAGCTGAGTGACAGATGATGGCGGTGACTGACTACACCTTGGCCGAAGCAGGCTTCTTAGGGGAGTCTGGGCCCGTGAGGGTAAATAAAAGGTGTGTTTGTAGCGGGCGCTCCCACCCCAGCACACAAGGCAAAAATGTACACACGGGCAAGAAACAACAGCAGCCTCCCACGTGAACAAGCGCCCACTGTCAAACAATCACCGTGTTGTCTCCATATTGATATTCCTCGCAGCTGTGGCCTTCTTGCACTTCCAAGTCATCATAGGCTGCCTGCAGCAACCATGCATAATGGAACTCTGTACCACTTCACTCCTCTCTCTCTTTCCTCTAACCCCGTGTGAGTGTTTCTTAATGTGTGTGCAAGGAAACAGCGACTTTTAGAAAATTCAAAATCAGTCACAGAAGTGTTCCGGGGCACTTCCTCTTCTTCTTTTACTTTTGGCCTGTCCCTGCTTATCCTAGCAGGCGTCGCCACAGCAAATCGTTTTCTTCTTTTGATTGGCAAAACCTTTATGTCGGATGCCCTTCCTGACACAACCCTCTATATGACGGACATGATCTAAGTGGTAATAAAAAAAGAGTGTCATTTAAATAACTTACTCTTGGGTCTTCATTCTGATCTATATATAATATATTAAAATATGAATGCATTTGTTCAAACAATGATGAAGATACCTGGCACCTTCTTTACTATGACGCAGATTCATAGTAAACTTTTCCAAAGCTCTTCACCCGACATAATCTTTTTGTTGTTGTTGTCCAAACAGTCCTATTCAGCAGGTTTCCCCTCCATGATTCTCTGCTCCTTATCATTCTGCACATTATTTTTGACCTCATTAGAACCGTGTGTTGAGACACTTGTGTCCGCTTCCTTGCATTGAAGTCGTTTACATGACAAATCCAGAAAGACAACACACCCTGAGCGGCTTTTTCCTCACGCCGGTTACCCGCTGAGCTTGTTAGCAGCGTTGACGTGTGACGAGGGGGAGAGCAAGACACAGCAGATGCCACGCCGCCTGTAAAAGAATGGCCATGAAAGTACTTCCTTTCCCTACCACCTCCTTTCATTGAAAATCTGCAAGCATTGCATTTCTTCAAAGCGTGTGAAAGGGATCTTCAACAACCTTTGTGTAACTTTGAGACTATGCAAATGAACAATGTTTGACTTCCCCTCATGTTGTGTGCACCCCCCACAATTCCCTGTTGACATTTTCCGCATCTCTGACGTTGTTGTTTGAAGCACGCGCTGCAAATGTGTGTTTTGTTTTCATGCGCCTGCCACTGCGGACACTTGCATCAAGCTTCCGAAAGCAGAACAGCCTGTCCGCCGTGCTGTCACCCGGGTAGTGGCGCAAAACAGAGATTTATGGTAAAACTGGGATTTATTTATGTATTTTCACTAACATGACACAAAACACAGAATGAACAAAAATTCATTCTGATTGTTTTCAATTTGCTCACAGTTAGGATACATTTTTCCCAACGGAAATGATGTTTTTTTCCTCTAATGACTGGAGAGGATGTACAAGGCAAGGGTTCTGCTGAGGATATTAAAAACAACTACAACTATTTTGCTGCTTTTCTGAATACATTTCATCAACACAAGATCCCAACTGGTTGCTGATTCCCTCAACCTTAACTTGGATCGGCGAGAGGCACAGATTCCTTGAAATAAACGAATTACATGTGCTGAAAGCTGCTAGGAAGCCAAGCTAACCGGCGAGTTACGGAAGTTTAAAGCTGTTGCCTAGCAACGATGCCAAACAAAAGGAAAAAATCAAAGAAGGCGAGCCTCTGTTACAATTGTAAAGGATGCTGGCCCTGGATACATGGACTCAAAATCACAAGCGTCAGTCTTGTTGCCAGATGTGGAGGGGGAGGATGACTACAGCCATGAGTTGAGTACATCAAAAAAACAAGAAGAAAAACAATATGTGGTGGAGGAAAATTTCTGGGAGACCTGGATGCAAGACTTTAAGAAGTTAGAACAAAATTAAGATGGAGTTGCAGGAGATACGGGGTTGCGTTGACCTTAAGTATTTGCAGTCACAATCGCAGAATGACAGTATCATCAAAAAGATCCTAGAGGTCCATGGTGATGTCATAAACCTTATGGAGGAAAATAAAGCATTGAGCAAAGAAACTAAAGCTCTAAAAGAAGAAATTGAGAAGTTGCAGATAAAAATGTTGCGTCGTGTGCTGCTCTTGAAGAGGTTAAAAACCCTATGGCAGATAATAAAGCACTACGCACTGATATCAAGGCTTTGCAGGATAATATAAAGCCACTATTGAAAGAAAATGCTGCCTTGCATGCTGCTCTCAAGGAAGCTAAAAACCTTATGGAAGAAAATAGAGCATTATGCAAGGATGTTAGAGTTCTGCAGAATGATATCAAAACATTATTGGAAGACAATGCTGCCTTGCATGCTGCCCTCAAGGAGGTTAAAACCCCCAAGGAAGTAAATTATGCATTATGCAATGACATCAATGCTCTACAGGATGATATCAGGACACTATTGAAGGATAATGCCGCCTGGCGCACCACTCTGGAGGAAGAAAACGAAACAAAGGATAACATCACTGAGCAAATGAAAACTATAATGGATGAGATGGATCAGAATTCCCAAATGAAGGATGTCATCTTCACAAGGCTCAGAATTACACCCGGGTCAAAATATAGGGAAGCTCATAACAGAGGAGAACCAGATGGAATGAATGTTCCTTCACCAAAGCAACAGATTGTCAGCTTCCTACAATCAAAGGAGGTGGATATCGATATCAACACAATTGATACTTGCATCCCACTGTATGGCAGAAACAACACCACACCTGTCGTCATCAAGTTCACAAACAGGGAATTCAAAACTGCACTGCTGAAACAGAGGAAGAACTTGAAGGGCACAAACGTCTACTTAAATGAGCATCTGACAAAACGCAACGCTGACATTGCCAAGAAAGCCTGAGACTTGAGGAAGCAGGGAAAGATACAAAGTACTTGGAGCACCAACGGAAAATTATACATCAAGCTACTTGGAGGTCCAGGAGAAGCAGGAGTTCTGGCTGTCAAAGATATCAATGATCCGGATATATACTAAACATTATATAATCATGACAATAAGGATAAAAGAGGATACAACAGACAAAAACTGTAAAATTACATTGAATAATATGAACGTTGATATTAAAGTTGAAAGGGCACGTTCAACAAAGTATTAAAATCGGGAACTCAAGTACTTACATTTAATGACACTCACAGTACAACATCAAGACAGCAAGATGTTGATCCGAAAATCAACAGGGGAAGAGGGAAGGAAAGAGGAGGAAAAACATTTTTTTTTAAAGAAAATAGGATATATGCATGTATGTGTATGTATGTAATATATATATATGTATACGTAGATACATATATATGAATTCATGTGTGTATGCATGTAAATACACAGTATGTATGAGTATGTATTAGTAAATCATGTGAGAAGGGGGTAGGATTAAATAAGCTCTGCTTCTTCCTACTCCTTTTCAGACATGTAGAACTGAGGAATGTAACATGAATAATTCTTTGTACAATTTATGCATGTTCGAAACAAATTAAACCCAACCAAACCAATAATGTGATTGGTTTCAGAGTCAACCTGTTGCCATCATCAAACCATAAAGGTAACGTTTTAAGTAACAATTTAACATGTATTCATTTTTATTTTTCAGTATTGTACCAGTGGGTAGCATGTTGGCCTCGCAGTCTGGAAATCAGGGTTGAATCTCCGTTGGGCATCTCTGTGTGAAGTTTGCATGTTCTCGTGGATTTGCTCCGGGTACTCCGGTTTCCTCCCACATTCCAAAAACATGCATGTTAGGTTAATTGGCGACTCTAAATTGTCCATAGGTATGAATGTGAGTGTGAATGTTTGTTTGTCTGCCCTGCGATTGACTGGAGACCAGTCCAGGGTGTACCCCCTCTCTCGCCCAAAGTCAGCTGGGATAGGCTCCAGCATACCCGCGACCCTAATGAGGATAAGCGGTATAGAAAATGAATGAATAAATGAATGTATTGTACCATTCATCAGACCTTAAGCGGCCACAATGCCTTTGGAAGTTAGGAAATGGTAACTGCCTTGACTTTTTCCACATTCATCCATTTTCTGCACAGCTTATCCTCATCAGGGTCACGGAGGGTATGCTGGAGCCTATCCCAGCTGACTTTGGGCGGGAGGTGGGGTACGCTTTGGACTAGTTGTGTTATCAGTCAATTGCAGGGCAGACAAACAATTATTCACTCTCACAGTCACACCTATGGGCAATTTAGAGACCAATCAACCTAACATGCACGGCGAGAACATGCAAACTTCACACAGAGATGCCCAACAGAGATTTGAACCCAGGTCTTCCTGTGTGGCCACTCGACCACCGTTCTGCCCTTTTTTCACATATACAGTATAAATAACTGTGTATGTTGTCTGTCTGTCTGTCAGTCTGTCATTATCTGTTGATAGACCAGTCCATGGTGTGCTCTGCCTTTCACCCAAGGTCAGCTGGGATAGGCTCCAGCATACCCGGCACCCTAATGAAGATACGCGGAATAGAGAATGGATGGGTAGTACGATGGAATGTTGGCGCCTTCTCTGCAGCTGGGGGAAGTTGCTGCATACCGTCCACTCATCTTCTGGTAAGAATTTGACAAGGTATTTAAACTGTTAGATAGCGTCTGACAAAGGTAGCTATACTGTGCTAACTCGTCAGAACTCCTGTCCGTCATCATCCGTTGATCATTTTTTGTGCAAAGTAGAGGTGTCGTTTTTCCAGATCATTTTGTCTCAACTCCAAACTGTACTACTTCAGGGGCATGTGACTCCCGAGGTTCTACTTTCTTTGCCTATTTATGAGACAATCAGCCCAGTTTTATAGACCACCATCTCTCAGGTTGTAAACACTTGCAAGTGTTACCCGGAGGCACATTTAGATGCAAGATTCATGCCGCGCTATCATATATGGGAAAATAATTTATTAATCATGTGTTGCCGACGGTTTTGCCCCCACAGAACCTATGTTATATTCATATGCACATAAAGCATACGTGCATCCATTACAGGGGTGTGCTTGTGCATTTTTTTCCGTTGGCGTGTCGTTTCTCTTGACTAAAGCCCAGCAGGGGATTAAAATTTCACTCGGGCCGCGTTCTCTAATCGTTTTGACACAGGTTACGAACCTGCCGCCAAATCAAGTCCTCATTTTCAGGTGGAATGGCCACATGGCATAATACACTTCATCTCAACCCCCTCTGCCTGTGTGGTTCTCCGGGACGTACGTGGCTGACTGGCTCCCGGGGGCGAAACAGATGGAAACTGCTGGCCAGCCTGACACATGTTGAAAGACTGTGATGAGTCAGTGACGAGAGGTGGGCGGAATGAAGGCCCGGAGCGCTCTTTCCATGTGTCTATGTTGACGTGAGCTTGGGAGGATTGGAAGGTGTTATAGCATACGTGTTGTTAATTGAAACGGGGCTTGAATAGCACTTGGTTGTCCATATAGCGAAATCCTGAAACTGCTCAGAAAGTGTAATTTAAGCGATCAGTCTCATGCATTTTCTCAAAGTTGAAAGTCTTCTTCCAAACTATGGCACACACTTCTATAGCCCAAAGCAACGGGTGCCAAGTATGCATTGGGGTCGAGCTGAATAATTTAGCTTTGGATCAGAGGACATTTTCATACTTTCATTGGCACATTTATCTGAGCAATCCTCCCATCTCCTCTTTTGCCCCCTAAATGCAACTTCATTTTTAGACCCACATAAATATGACTAAATTTGACTATTTTCTTGACTGATTTTTCTTGAGGCCCATGGAAAGAAAAGCTCAAATTTGAGGATGAGGAGTGTTACGGTTTGATATGATTGCTGTGATTTTTTTTAACATATATTTTTCTATGCGTTTTGGCCTTTTGTCCACACACAAATGTAGGTTTTTGTTCTTAAAAAACTCCAACCAGGGGGAAGATTTTTAAAAACTCCGACTTCACTGAGCTTTTAGTTTGTTCCTGACAAATGACACAACAGTTACTGTATGTGCTGTCCTATCCGCAATGTGTGCAATGGCAAACATCACGTTGCTGGTTTTAAGCGTACCGAAATGACTTTTTGTGTGTTAAAAAGTAAACAAAAGCCTACTTTTGCTTTACATTAACAGACAAAGGCGCCGTTAAGGGCTTCGAAAGACGAGCATGGCAGTGATATCAACATCTGCTACATTTAAATAGGGAACATATGTTTAATACATTTTCAGTTTTATATTCAGTCAATTTTGCTGACAAATATTAAATATTTTTTCACCTGACACCGAAAAATTTAGTGAGTGACTCACAAAAACAGGTCTGCCCATCTGACTCCGCATTGGCTCCGAGCTGGTGGCAGGACCGAGTAGAGCCTCTTCATTGGCCACGGGTACGTCCGTTCCATTACAACAGCTCCTCCCAGTGCATCCTTCTGGGAGCGGGTGTCGTTCTTCTCTTGGGGGGAAAACAGAAAAAAAAAAAAAAAAAAAAAAAAAAAAAAACATAAAAAAAACAAAAAGATAAAAAAAAAAAAAAAAAAAAAAGGAAGATCCTTTCCGATCATTTACGTGTTGTTATGCTGCCTGTTTATCATTTACTTTCACAAAGAACTTCTAATATAGCTCTTCCTTTGACCCTTCTTCTTAGCAACTCTCTTGTCCTAAATATGATCCTATTGCTCAATATGTGCTTCCCCTTGACGTGACCTTTTTGCAGAAAATAGCTAATATTGCTAAATGGCACTTATACACTATCATTTACTGTACAGTATTTCCCCCTGGCCTTTAGTGAGCATATGCTCTGTATGTCTTGACTTTATATTATCCAGTGGTTTTGGTTATAATTTCATTAGCTCTCATATTGTTCCCAATGTTGCCTTTTCCATGATGTTTCGGATAGAATGCCATTATTGCTCAGGGTTATTATTGCACCATTTATTGTTATGGTACGTGCTTCACAGCTTTGCCAAATTTTTGTAAATCCTCCTTTGATCTTCACTGAGAACTGGTCAGTCCATCGAGTGGCAAGGAGAAACTATCATATCCACTCACAGGTTACTTGGGCTTGGTCTTGTTGAGTTACAATACATTCTTGAACCTTCTGCATATCTTATTTAAAAATAAGGGTGGATGTATGTACTGAATATACAGGTATTTAATACCGTGTGGAGTAGAAACAATCAAAAAACTAATTGAATATGTTTGCTGTCTGACGGCCTACTTGGAAAAAGAACTGTTTAAATAAATAATGAAAAGCCCTTAATTAATATGACCTTCATGCCCATGATGAGTTGAGACATCGCCAAAAGCTTGAGCTGGCTGTCCTTCTAGTGAAGGCACCTTAACGCATGGCTCCTTTCCAACCATTCAGGCTCTGGTTGTAACTTTTAGGACTTCTCTGTGTGCAAACAACCCGAGGAGTTGCAAAGAAAAATAGTGACTGACCTCCAGTACAATTGGTGCATTTTTTTAGAGCACCACCTTGTCTTGTATTATAGAACTTTCCTGGCCAGCAGTTTTAAATCCTTCTGTGAGTTCTCATGTCCACTCTGCCTCTGGGTTCAGAATTCCATGATGTCATCAACACAGTAAATAATTCACAAATGAATTCATTTTCATAGAGTGACAGCTTTTACTATGGCTTTTAGAGAAGATTCCCATCCGCCAACCTGGGACTGATATTTGCATTAAACCTTGTGTGACAGGCAGCATCTTAATGGCCATTATGCAAATAGTCTTTGAGGGTAATTAATTAAATATATGACCAGGAGAAGACAGGAATGGATTTCAGTGCATCTGCATGTACTTTAATGTGTTTCTACTGGTTGTGTCGCAGGAGCGCTGCTGGTGCTTAACACCACAGGAAAACTAGTTAGTGATATCTAGACTGGATTTTCAGTCCTGCTATTAGTCATCCATAAAGGTAGTTATACTCCCGTCTGCTAAGCTGACTCCTGTCACAGATATGGAGATGGCACATGGGTCAGCAAACAGCACTCGGAGGACATAAATGTACATATTCTAGACACTGAAGACTGATGGTTTGAAAGGGCAGTGAAGGAGGGCATCTACGTCAAAGTTGAGAAAAAGAGCGGGGAGGTCTACCACACCATCCCTCACCCACATACAATGCTGTTCTCGCATACCTTCCTAAGAGATGCAATCGTTTCACCTGAAATGGATAAACAAAGCACTGCCATTTTTTTGTGGTGAAAGTTCATACTTGTCTTCTTAAGGTTTTTTGTTTTTAATGTTCTTTTTTTAAGACAGAGCAGCTTGTTTACCTGCTTGACATGTTTCGACTACTTCTTGTAGTCATCGTCAGAAGAGCAGCAGAAGAACATCACGTGACCCTTCTGACTACAGGAAGTAGTCGAGCTACTCTGTCTTACTAAAAGAACCATAAAAACAATGCACTGCCACGTTGGTTTCAGGTGTGTCCATGACCACCGTTACATCTAAATGGAATGCTAATGAGGGTGATACCACCCAGAATGGCTGGCAGAGGCCCCATTGCATCCATCCATCCATTTTCTATGCCGCTTATCCTCATTAGCGTCGTGGGGGTATGCTGGAGCCTATCCCAGCTGACTTTGGGCAAGAGGCGGGGTACACCCTGGACTGGTCGGCAGCCAATCTCAGGGCAGACAAACAGCCATTCACACTCACATTCATACCTAATGGACAATTTAGAGTTTCCAATGAACCTAACATGCATGTTTTTTTTTTTATGTGGGAGGAAACCGGAGTTCCCGGAGAAAACCCACGCATGCACAGGGAGAACATGCCCAACGGAGATTCGAACCCAGATCTCCTGACTGTGTGGCCAACATGCTAACCACTTAGCCACTTCCATTGTATCTTAACATCATTACCACAAAAAAGCGAAACGGCACAAAACTGATAAATACGAACTCCTCAGACTAGGGCTGTCCTACCTAGTCATTAGGCATGAATAGAAGAAGCCTGTTCAGATGAGAGAATAAACGTCTTCAAAGACAACCTGAACAGTCCAGTTGCAATTGAGTCAATGAGGTGCAGTAACTGTAGTAAAACTCCTTCCTCGATTATTAAGTTTACTGCAGTAAAAGTAGTGATGCTACAATCTGCTAACTAGTTAGAAGTGTACTAACACTCCTGTCATGTTTTCTATTGCTAGTTTAACAAAGGTAGTTGCAGTATATTCCCAAAGACTTGTGCCGACCCCGCACTAGACGATTCAGTTATGTCAGATACACAAAGGTAACTCCTGTCAAACTTTAGGTTTTTGGATTTTTCTCATGAATCTTGTTTTTTTTTTCAATTGGTCTTTTTTTGGTGGTAGGTCTGTCACAATAACACATTTTGCTGAATAAACATTTTTGTTAATAATCAATATTATTGACATTTTTGAGAACATTCTGAGACATCCATCAATTTTTTAAAATGAATTATGCAGCAAAATAACCACAGTGCATTTTATTTAACATTGTAGTTAGAATGTCAAGAGCATTTAAATAAATTAAGCAACATAATAAATTAAGACAAAAAACTTCAACGAAAATAATATTGACTCGCTGGCTCTTTTGGCAAAAATTGCACTTAAATAAAAATGACAATCTTAACCAAATATTTGTCATATTTCAGCTGCACCACATATCTGTGGAGGCGGAGTGAAAGGCAGTGTTTCTGATGTCCTTTAGCACGTCTTCTTTCACTCTTGACATATACATGTACGTTCTCCCAGGCTATTCCTACTGTCTGTCAACGTTTTCCAACATTTCCCCAAATGTTGGCTTTTCAACGGCATTGAGAGGTTGCATTCTTTTGCAGTGTAGCAAGAGACACTATCTGTCAGCTGGCACATTTTGCACGGTTTTGTTTATATTTACTTTGCCTACTCAATAAGCGCTGACTGGGGGGGACGAAGGCACTGCTGCATCTCCACACTGGGGCTGAGGCATTCGGCTTTTATGCCATCATTCGTATTAGGGTTTGCTTGCTAACTTGCTGCTAGTTCTTTCTATTCACTCACTTGTAGCCCCGCCTGCATGTACTCGGACAAAGAGGTTAAATGGCTGACAGGAGGGTTCACTCTCTCCATTCAATCCATAGACACCCAGGAAGAAGTTTTGGTCTATGGAGTATGGTCTATTTTCCTGGATAATCTACTAGGCTACCTTACACCAGAAACTACAAATCCAGTGCAGTCCAAAATCTGAGCAAATTTGGAAGCAAAACAAAGAGAAAGGACGGGAGTAGAAGGATGAGATGACCCATATCGGTGCAACTTGTTATGGATTCAGAAAGAAGCTGCTGCACTTGTTAGGAGATGCAGTTATCTGCCGCGGCTAAAGCCCTCTGCAATTCTATTACGCTTGTTTATAGCGCTTGGCAAGCGGTACGCTTAGAGATACTTTGGCTTTTTCAGAAAGGGCTGAAGAGGGAAGAACAGAGAGAACATCCTGAGCAAAGTGAGGAGATTGGAAGTTGCAGATTAAACTGTGGGATGAATGTCACACTACAAGTACATGCAGTGCAATGATCCATAAACACTACGGGATTAAATGATACGACGGATTATGTTTTATAATCTTTCTATGAATTCAAACCCTCACACAGTTTGAGAGCATTTGCAAAACAAAACTCAGTATTTCCGACAGCGTCCCAGAAGCTTTCCCCAGTTTAGGAGATGCAAAGTGTTGCCGCTAAAGTAAATTTTGAGCTGGTTAATAGCCGCTATGCTTTTTGTTCATCTGAGTTGAAATGATGGATGCACCTGTAAATTACAACTGTGGGTGGGTGTGAGCTTACATGCTATGTTAAAATGAAATTGCTTGCTGGGGTTTCAAATTACAGCATCCTTTTCAACTGCATGTTGCACCAATGGTCTCAACTGGTTTTCTTTCTTTTTCACATAAATATTCCTACCTATCGAAAACTATGCTGATAGTAATGTTAATGCTTTTATTTGTTGTAGGATTGAAAAAGAACTTATATTAACAAACATATAAAAATCACAAGTACGCACAATTCAATATGTCCCAAATGGAGTAGGAAGAGAGTAAAATCAGAGTCCCCATAAGTTTTATTGGCCAAATATGCTCACACGAACAAGGAATTTGACGTGGTTAAAATTATTTGATATATAATAATATAATATAATATAATATATACAATTATATACAGAATATATATACATATATGTATATAATATCCACCTATATCCATCTATAATCACCTATATCCACCTATACGCATTATATCTATCTATATCTATGTATCTATCTATTTATATATGTATATATCTACTGTATCAATATATCTACAGTATGTATTCTATCTATCTATAGATATAATATAGATAGATATTATACATTCCATTCCATTCTACTGTATTTTCTTCCACTTATGCTGGTCCGGGTCTTAGGGGCAGCAGTCTCAGTAGCAAAGTCCTTCCCGGTTTACTGCCACCCTCCTGCAGCTCCACTGGGAGGACACCAAGGCGTTCCCAGGCCAGCTGTAAGACATAATCCTTCAGACGGCCCCAGGTCTTTCCCGGGGCCGTCTCTTGGGCTGGGCATGCCCGGAGCACCTCACCAGGGAGACGTCTCGACTAGATGCCCGAGCCACCTCAACTGGCTTCTCTTGATGTGAAGGAGCAGCGGGTCTACTCTGAGCTCCTCCCGGATGGCCAAGCTCCTCACCCTATCTCTTAGGGCAGTGGTTCCCAAACTTTTTTGCAGCGCCTCCCTTTTGGAGATAAAATGATTCTCTGCAACCATCCCCACCCCTAAAAAATTATGTAATAATGAGACGTTTTTGTGGTAGACCCCCCTGCCCCGTCATAATGCCAGGTCCCCCAAGGGGGCTTGCCCCCCAGTTCAAAAACAACTGTCTTAGGGTGAGTTCAGCCACCCTATGGAAAAAACTAATTTCTGCCGCTTGTATCTGCGATGTCGTTCTTTCGGTCATGACCCAATTTCTCATGATCATAGGTGAGGGTGGGAACATAGATTGATCAGTAAACGGAGAGATTTGCTTTCCGGCTCTTCACCATCACCGCCATCTTAAAAAAAAAACAACAACAGTGGTCAATCCGGCTAGTCACACCGGAACACCACTGTATAATGTCGCAATTTACACTGATCACAGTTGAAGCTGAGCTGGGCTTGTTCACCCACTAATAGGGTTAAAATGTCAAGGGAGCCTCATACAGAATATGAACTTTCCCCTGGCAAAGCAATTTTGCTCAGCACTTACAGGCAGCTTGACTCACATTCAACTGTTGATGAAGCTGGACAAGACACAGAAAAATAAATAAATAAAAGAAAATAAAACACACGTTTTGCCTAAAAAAAGCACTTTCAAGCATAGAAATTACAAAATGAACTAAAATCCAAATAAAAGGTCATTCACAGGATGCATTTATTTCCAAACTCTCCAACATAATGTACAGAAAACATATTACCACAGCCTATAGTTCAACATGGCAGCATTGTCTGCTTTTGCATTTCTCTGCAGCTCATTGCAGATGCATAATCAAGACTAATGACTCAATAAATTCAACAAAATAAATCTGCCAATAAGATTTGGAATAAAACATGGATTTTCAGTCCTTCAAAAAAACAAATTAACAACACCAGCCAGTGGATTAATGGTAAAATATTGATGCATTCACACTTCAAAGTTCCTCTATTATTTTTAATCTGCATCCTCACAGATGGAGACAGTAACGCTCAATCAAGTGTGACTCTGTGATGACATCATAGTAAAATAAGTAGAACATGTAAAAAAAAAACAACAGCATGGCTTGATGCTGATAGGCCGTGATGGACGTGTGGGAGTACAAACTACCAGTCTAGTGCACCAAAGTGTGCACAGTGTGCAGAGTGTTTCCCATATTTGATGTGACACACTTTTAATGAGGCACCACGACTTCCCATGTATGAAAAAGTACAGATGGAACAATTCAGTGGGGGAATGGGTGGTGGTGATACATCACGCAGGCATGGGAGGTAGGGAAGCTCCGGTCTTCAAACAGGATGTTAATCATTTGGCTCATGGCCATGTCATCAGCATACATTTCCTACTCTTTAGAGCCAATATGATAGATATGATGCCACAAATGCTTTTATACTTATTAACATTAACATTACATTACAGTATTTTGTAGTATTGATTTATTCTTGTCTTTTCGCATACCTTAACCCTTGCCACTTAGCGCTTCAGATTTTGCGACTTCACTCTATTATGGGTTTCAAAAATATATAAACAAATAAATCATGGTGTTTGTGGTTGGAAGCGGTCGATGATTAGATATATATGTATGTATATGTGTATGTATATATATATATATATATATATATATATATATATATATATATATATATATATATATATATATATATATATATATATATACGTATACATATATATGGAATATATATATATAAAACTTGGAAGAGCTAACAAGGAAAGTGGCAAGAACAAGTCCCGGGCAATAAACAGCTTCACCCTGCCAGTGATCAGATACCCTGCAGTAATAATAAGATGGCCAAAGGAAGAGATAATGACATGGAGGAAAAGATAATGACATGGAGGGTTCCATCCCAATCCAGAGACACTAGCTGTAAGGAAGGAAGCTGAGGACAAGTGAGTGTGAGAGACACTGTGCATGAGCATGATGAAACATCCAAGATCCATAAGTACATCAAAGAAAAGGCCTGAATGTGTTCAGTGAATGTCTCAGACAATGTGGAACAGATGATGAGGTGCTGGAGAAACCATTATGGGAGCCTACCTGGGATGTACCTTCAAAATATGTGGCTGATATCAAGAAGTCCTACCAGTGGCTTGAAAGACCTGGACGGACAGCACAGAGCCAATGACCATAGCAGCACGGGGGCAGGCCTGGAACAACCAAGGCAAGGCAGGAGAGATAAGAAAATAAGAACATAGAATAAGAATAATACAACTTTAAATATGTAGTGCAATAAAACATAATTAGGTAAAAAAAAGTCCAGTCTTGTGTGCGTTTTTATTGCTCCCCCTCTGTTGTGCCGAAAAGCCCCATGGCGTGGTGGAGGAATGATCATCTAAGTCTTTCAGTGGAGCAGGACAGTGGTAGTATTCTTCCACTGAAACTGCTCTTCTTTTGGGAGAGGATGCTGTGCATTGGATGACACTGGTTGTCCATGATGGACCGGAGGCTCTTCATTGTCTTTTGCTCTGCTGCAGATGTCAGGCTGTCCAGCTCGCCAATGACAGAGCCTGCCTTTCTTACCAGTTTGTCTAGGCGTGTGGCATCCTACTTTTTGAGACTGCTCCTCCAGCACACTACTGCATACAAGACGGCACTAGCTACCACAGTCTGATAGAAGATCTGTAGCAGCTTCTTGCATACATTGAAGGACACCAGACCTCCGAGGAAGTACAGACGGCTCTGTCCTTTCCTACACAGAGCATCCATGTTGGCAGTTGTGCAAAGAGGCCCCCGAAGCAATCCAGCACGTAACTATAGGGTTTAAAATGTTGGCAGGAAAAGCATATATAGAACGCCATAACCAAGTGGCTGGCATAGTCCACAAAAACATCTCTCAGCACCTCCAAAGGTTGTAGAGAATGACCAAGCCAAGATGTGGGACTTCCAGTTAGAGACTGACAGAATGGTAATGGCGAACCAACATTGTGGTGGTGGACAAACAGCAGAGGAAGGCTGTTGAGGTGACATAGCAATACCAGGTGATTGCATCATCAGGATAGGAAAAGGAACATGAGAAACTGGAAAAATACCAATGCCTCAGAGATGAGCTGGAGACAGCCTGGAGGGTAAAGGCGACATTTGTGTCCATGGTCATCGGCGCACTAGGGGCAGTAACCCCCAAACTGGAAGAGTGGCAAATCCCAGCTAAAACATCAGACATCTTGGCCCAGAAAAGTGCAGTTCTAGGAACAGCAAGAACACTCACTTGTGCGCAGAACACTCAAGCTCCCAGGCCTCTAGTGGAGGACCCGAACTTGGAATGGTGGGCGAGGAAGAATTATATATATATGTATATTCTTAACTACAAAAATATTTCCTTTTAGTGGGGAATTTACTTATCATGATTGGGTTTGGAACCAATTAACCGCCAGGGCTTACTGTATGATACTGAAAACATTTCAATACCATACATACCATTGTTGGACACCATTAGATTTTAAATGGCATACAACACAAATAGTAAATATCAAGAGTCAAATCCATGCTTGTTTCCACAGCCACAATTATTCAGACCTTTCAGGGGCCTTTTCATCGTCATCCAAGCTCGAACGTTTTAAAAGGATCTCTGACCCAAAGTGCATCGGGTAGTTGGGGTCAAAGGCCACCAAAATCATTCCTGTCCTACACCGCCAACGAGTGATTGCTTTGCGTAACGGCAGGGCTTTCCTCTCACCTCATCAAAAATACATTGTGCTGTCTATGCTTCAAAGTTATCTCTAACAGGTCAATAAGAAAATGCCCTCAAGAAGACTCTCACTGACCTCTTGCAGCAATTAGAATTTGGGAAACCCTCATTAGTGCCCTTTGGTGATATGCAATGACATTCTCCCAGCGGAGATACTGTAATTTGTCAGACACTTTCGGAGGGCCCCAACCTCTGACTTCTTCCCTTCAGTAATTGCAAAGTTTAGTTTAACTTTTTTAAATCTTGAAAAAGCCCTGACAAATCTGAGACCCTGCATAGCTTTTATGACCTTCTATGCAGTTTTTGATTGATTTTGGTGGTTGTTGTAGTTAAATAAAGATGAGATACAATCAATGGCTGGAATACTTGGAACATGGCATTGTTTGCCCTTTTGAAATGCCTGAAGGTTCTATTATTTATGTTTCCATCAGCATCATATTGTTTCTAATCAATAACAACATATATTCGATAATAGCTGCTGTTAGACAACTTTAGCAGCAGAAAGACTATTCTTGTTGTAATTATGTTTCATGATCTTAAGAATAGCATTAGAGCTCTGTTTTGGTTGTTTGCTAAAGTGCGTCTGTGTAGCAACTGCATCTCTTCGAGCCACTAGTGCATGTAAGCGACAAGACGAAAAGAGGCGAAAAGTCTTTTTGAGACTTGACTGGTGTGTGTGAGTGACAGGGAGAAAAGCTCGGACTTGTTTGGGGGGGAATCATAAATCTGCAGACCGGAATATAAATGTCTGGGTCAAATTTTCTGATGAAGTCGACTCATGTCAGGAAAATATAATATTTGTTACTGCACTCATAAATTGTTTTGTGTCGATTATTCCATTTATCTGAGTTATAATTATGCACTAACATACATATTTCTTTCTGATAGAATACACATGAATGTCTCCAAATTAAGTCCTCCACATGCTTATCACCTGATACAACCATCCTTGGGTGTCTGGTTGAAGTCTGCCCTTCCTCGCGGCACGTGCACAGATAGACCCTCTAGTAGTTCACTAGCACCAGCTCACTACTCCCCCACCCTTACTTACTTGCAGTATTTTGTTCCTTTTGAGCAATACCAGAACTTCCATCCTGGGCACATCGATTTCACATAGCAACACAGAAACAAACGCCGACACCTATAATTAACATTTCTAAACTCAAAAATAAAAACACAGCAGCAGCTCCAATACGTAGCTTTATCTTTCGGTAGTGGCCTGAGGCGTTGCACTGCAGGCGAGTCTGTGGTGACGCTAGTCACTAGGGGGTTAGTGCCTAGCCGGTGCAAACGGAAGGTGTCAATACGGCAGTAGCCTAAAAGTGTAAATACTAATAACAATGTTGCTGTAGCCTGGTTGATATGTATGTCACATTTTATATAAATGGAACATTGTTGGCGCTTTTTGGAGGTTTTTCAGAAGGCTTTATGTGTTTTTAATGTGCTTCCCATTACCAGCATGCTTAGCTCCTTTTTTTTGGTCTGTTTTTAGGAGGTGCAGAAAAGAGAAAGACGTGTGCGTCCATGTCTCACATAAGGATTGTGGATGATGGGCAAAATTTCAAAAAAGTGCAGTTTTCCTTTAAAAACTGTTCCACCAATTAGACAGGTTGACTAGTTTTGTTTCAGTTAAAATCTGAGTTATTGAGATGAAATATATTGTGGTATATTAGAAAAGAGTAAAAAAAGAGACAAAACAAAATGTGTGCATTGTATGTATTATTTACTTGTATTTATTTATTTATAAATTTATAGACAAAATGAAAATGATCATAATTATAATACTTTGATTAATCTTTTTTTTTCTGGCTTGAGCGCCCGCCCTCCAAAATATCTGCCCACGTGCCTGCCTATTGATCTATGAATATCCTGAATACAATATCCTTCTCGTCTGTCTTATATTTGGGCCAATAAGGGACATCGCAGTTATTCTGATTAAAACACACCATTTAAATTCAGTTGTGAGTAATCACCATAAGTGATTACTCCATTCTTAAAATAGCATAATAAATGACAGGGTCCGACATTGATCTGCAATCAAACAGCTAGACCGTTGAAGGATTTCACCGGGAGGAAAAACAAATATGACACAGAGCCCACTCTTCATGATGAGACCACATAACCTCCCAGGCCGCAAACCTGACCATAATTCCAGTGCTGGTGAGGAAAGTAAATGAGAAATCAATCCAACACTTAAGCCTCATTTCATTGTGCAAGAGCGCTGATCCATCACCAGGTGTTACGGTCAGAGGCGGCTTTGACTGGAGTGCATGCATAAAAAAAAAAACCAAACCCGCGTGGGATGCGGACTGAAATATGAAAAGGTCAGTCGAGAGGGAAGACGGGTGTCCTTAACGAGCCGGGCTTGCGAGCTTGTCTGTCCCTTCCTGTTTGTGCATGTGAATCAACAGTGTCTGGCCGGGCAACATGCACACACCAGCTGTGCCGTTGCCTCATAAATCACTCGCATCAGTTGAGCAAACATTGTAAAGGGTATGGATTACCATGGCAAACATTCGATGAGTGGAAATTAAATTGTTTTTACTTAGGGCTGTCAAAAACAGCACATAACTTATTTATTTTCTTCCTTTAAATTGTTTAGTGTATTTAACGCCGTAGCATCTTTGCAAGTGACACCTCTCTTTTAGGAGGACTGACGGAGGCAAAGTGTAGGGCCCCCGTAGAGCAGTGGTTCTCAATTATTTTCCGTCATACCCCCACTCGTGGACAGAAATGCATTTGGGCAGGGTGTCTGTGTAGCAACTGCATCTCTTTGAGTCAGTACTGCAGGTGAGTGACAGGAAGAAAAGATATGGCTTGCTTCAGGATGGGGCTAAGGCTAAAAGTATTTTCGAGACTTTTTCTATAAAAAAAAAAATCGTCTTGTATCCACATCTTCTAGGCGACTGCCTCTCTCCAGATCACTGATGTGTGTGAGTGACAGGGAGAAAACCTCAGACTCAGTTGGGGAGGGAACCAGTGGCATCACACAAGCCTAAATCTGCAGATCGGAATGTAAAAAAAAAAAAAAAAATGGAAAAAAAATACTGCAACATGGCAAATCTGTTTGTCTGTCCGTCTAAATTAAAAAATGGTCACTACAGTCGAGCGTTGACACCAAAACAGCAGCCAATTCTCTTCTTTCTGAGCTTCACTTCCGTGGTGATAGCTTTACTTTTCATTAGAACACTTCCACCAGAAGAGCCTGCTTCACGTTTCCAAGACATAATGAAGTGCAAAATGTTAACTAGTTCACCATCTTGTTTTTATGGCCTAAAATTACGTTTTATGGGTGCGCTTTCATAAGTACAAAACATCGTAACATGGACCACCTGTAAATATGACACCTTTAAAGGCAAGGACCAGGATGTGGAATTATTTGCTGGGGATGCTAAATCCATTATTGATTGTGCGACTCAGTCAGATGGCAAACTCACACTTTTCTTAACGAAGGGTGCCGCGTGTCTTTTCGCAGTCTTTTGAGCAATGAAGGCAATTGAGAATATTGAGTACTAAAGACAATGAGGAAAGAGTGATGAATTGCTGGAGATGTTTTTTGCCGTACTCCCCAAAAAAGGTTGGGAGGAAGGTGTGTCTGTAGGAAGAGAGATGGATGCAGTGAAACAGGACATGAAGGTAGATGGTGCGAGCAAAGAGGATGGAGAAGACAGGGTTAGATGGAGGCAATTGTTTTGCTATGGCGAAACCTGGAGGGTTAAACCGAAAGGAAAAGAAGATTTCAGGATGAATCAGTATTTTATTTGTCCCACAAATGCTACAGTTTTATTCCGCTCTTGCCACAAATATGCACCTTCAGAATCAGGAGTCTTCAGATAATTTACAAGGCAGGGGTTGGGAACCTTTTGGGCTGAGAAAATATTTTCTAATGTATTTCCGTGAAAGCCATATAATATTTTTTAACAGTGATTACAACTAAAAGTGTGCATTTTGAAGCAAGTAAATGACTGGAATTGGATGGATTAAAGAGCTGAGAAGGTTTTATATTATGTTATTATAAATGTTATTTCCAACACTTAATTCCTGTCATGTTTTACTTTAAAATTTTAGCAAAAAAAACATTATAAAACAAAAATTATATATTTATTTGTATTAAGGAGTATATTAGGACTTTATTCCCATAATATTTACGATATATACAGTATTATATAGGTATATACCATACCATGTTAATATTTCCCCAACCTAATACTCCAAAAATTACAACTTTATTTTGTTTTGTTTGATTCTCATAATATAATGACATTTTAAAAAAAAAGAACTCTATGCTGCTAAAACTACAATGTTTTGACTCATAGCAGGTTTATTCTTATAAAATTGTGAAATTTTTTCTCTTATTCTTTGACTTTCTACTTGTAAAATTACTGTATTTTTTTCAATGTCTGCTGTTTTTTTTTTTTTTCATTGACATCCATGACTTTATTCTCCTAATATTATAACCTTTTCCAGAACCAAATTTTCCAAATGACATTTTTTGCTTAAATTACAACTTTTTTCTCCTAATGTTTTGACTTTATTTTCGTAAAATTACTGCTGATTATTACATTTGTTTGCAGTGCTGTGCCTAAAGGCACATTGGCAGTACAAAGGCTGGCAAATGACTTTGTCACTCTTGAATTAGATGCTCTGTGGTCCCAAAGCAAGTTATTACAGCCAAGTCCTTATGGACAGGCGGAGTCCCTCTTAGTTTTGGTTCTACATCGATGACCAGGTCTTATATTGTGAATGTAATGTCATATAAAGTTGAACTTTTGAAATCAAACATTTGTTAAGTCGTACAAAATCATAATTCTGGAAGAAGTCGTACAAATGTTATCTGCCGTCACATGAGACAAGAGTAATTAACACTTAAGTCACTTACACTGTACAAAGCACTCATGAGGGACATAAGATGCAGTAATAAAAACACTTAATACAAGAATTAAATGAAACCGTATTCAAAAGGGAGCAAAAGACCACTATGCTGCTTAGATATTACTGTCACGTTCAGAGGAGCAGATCCTTTAACATTGTCAAGGATACTGGTGCAACCTTGAAATAAACAGTTTGACCATCCACTCATCATCCTTAGTGTCGAAGTAAATGCTGTACAACTTTTATCCTTAATGACAGTGACTGTCGAGCAATGGAGGCAAGTGCGGCCAATATTTAGTACATAGGGTATTCTTCCGTTGCCGCACACTGTAACTAGTTTTACGTGTTTACAGACCAAAGTTAAGTTTCAAATTCATTTATAGGAGTGCGCTTGTAACTACAAAATGACTACAAAACCGAGGACTACCTTATTTGGATTTTGGCTTTGCTTCCTTCTCCTGCTACATGCCCAAGACATCACATCCAGGGAGCATAAATAGGGCAAAAATTCACATTTTAACTATAAAAAAGCTAAGCAAGTATATCCTGGTCAGGTGTGAAAATGATTGTCGATTAGTCACATCTTTATGACCAACTCATTGTCACAGCAACGTGTCATGGTGGAGTACAAGACGGAAGGAGTTTACAGTGATCATAGCTGGAGAAAAGAAGGAAGAAACGTTTGGAGATGAAATGGAGAACTTGCAGAACATGGATTTTAGTCTTAAGACATGGAGATGAAGATTGGTCGCCTTCAAAACACATAGTGTAAGTGTAAATTACCCTGCAATTGCATATCTTTTAATCATTGTTTAAAGTTGATTTAGTAATGAGCGTAAATTGTTTTTTTATAGCCTGCCGCCGCCCTCCTCCCCCAACATCAACATGTTGCTGTGAAAAGATGTTTCTGTAACATGCATGATACTTTGCAGCCGTGTCGCTATGGTAAAATAGTGTTTAGAATACGATTTGTAAACGACATGACTTACTCTTACTACTTACTACTCGTACGTGTATCTTACTTTCAAGCTGAATGCCTCCTGTAAAGGTGTTCCTTCAAGGCAGTCATCAGTGAAATGAACGCTGCAACAAAAAAAGAACTCGAGGTGGGCTTTCACCTGTCTGGTTCGCTGCACTTGCTTTGCCCATTTCTGTCTTAAACATTCCTCTTTTGGAAAAGAAAAAAAAACTTACAGTATCACTCTGGTACTCTCAACATCCAGCAGCAACACAACATGAACCGCCATGAAATATAAATGTTATTTTTGACAATTTCATCCTCCTGGCTTCATTCTCTTCCTGCCTGTGTAATCACTTGCTGCATGTAGAAAGAAAAATATAGAAGAACTGTATTGATTGCTGGCAGTCTCTTTCTTTTTCTGTGTCTCCATTATAATACACAAATAAATCTTCTGGACATTCTGCAACAGTGACTGCCAACCCAGTAACTTTAGTGATGGTAGTAAAAAAAGAGCAATCATAAAAGAAAGACCCTTGATTCATTCTTTATTCATTAGCCACAGTGGCTTATTTGTAGGTAGTCTGCAAGCGAAATAAAACCCCTCTTGTTATTTAGCCTTATACCAATGTCCTCCCCCACCTGTAAGGTGAGTCCAATCTTGTTTTTTAGATGTCCAGTCTGCATGGCATTTGCACTAATGTGAGTCAGTATTTTTAAACAGTTTGTTTTAAACCCGACTAGAAAAAATGACATTCAATAAAAAGGCTCCATTAACAGGGAGGAATATTAAGTGCAAGCAATATTATTTTGGACCCACTCCAGATTCCTTGTTAAAAAAAAAAATCAAGTCGGTATGACCTTAACATAAAAAATATATTTTACAGGATGAAATAATCAATTTCTTCTCCCCATGAAGGCGTCACTGACATGGAGCTATCTATGCCTTGCACCTGGGTCTTTCCACGAGGTGGTCGTTTAGTAGTGGACGCCCTCTATTAGGGGTAGCTCTATTAAATACACCTTGGATTTAGCAAGCAAATTTGAGGGAAAGAGTGTTTTGCAATGTGGAGCGAAAAGAAAATGACAGTATAAAAGTGTGCTTCAAAGAACCTTGGCGCCCTACTTTTGCGGACATGCGTTTTTTGCGGACATGCATTTTCTTCTAGAAATGTGTAAAAGCGACACAAAGATGGAGACATTTTGTCTTCAACTCAATAAAAAAATGTAGCTCACACATTTATATGTAATTAACAAACATAACCATGAATAAGAGTCATTAATGTTTTATATTTATTTTTTGTAGGCATAGCTTTATTATTTATTAATCAAAGGACATTTAATTTACTGGGAAAATATTCTCCCAATTAGCCATACAGCATCAGCATAACATCTGCAATTCTAGGACACGAGACCAACTAATCTGCATGGAAAATCCATGTAACCTGAATCTTACTTCACAATTATGCAAAGGAATGCACTGAGCCTTTGGCTGTTCAGCCACGTTATCTAACAAAACAAAAAAACACATTTCATATCATTTTGAATGTACTTCAGATACAATTTTAACACAGGAAAACCTCCAAAATAAACATGGGAATTGGGATAAACACGGCTCAGAACTTGGTGTTAAAATTAGGGATAATATCAGCTCCATATTGGAAGAAAAATGTAATATGGGTATCAGATTTATTCATTATAAAGAAAACCAGTAATAAAAAATGCCGTTTATAAGCCTATGGGCTCCCTTATTTTCTGCGGTGCAAATGATGACCTCATCAAACAAAAAAGCATGTGAACAACCGTGGGTGTCTATTAACAAGTGTGCTCACTACTTCCATCCATCCATCCATTTTCTATGTGGCTTATCGTCACTAGGGTGGTGGGTGCTTGCTCGCTGCTGACCACTGTTATGTCTGCTGTGTCTCCTTTGGATAGGAAACGTTTGCAATGACTGTAAAGTGTCGCTTATGCGAGGCGGAACAACGACTGTGTCACGCCTTGCTGTGACATCGGCGTTTGTTTGTCATGTTGTGGTGCTTTTCTTCCTGCCATCTTTATTTACTGTGTTTTCCTGTGCAGAGCCGTAAACTATGAGGTGGGCGGAGTTGCGCAGCTGATTCTCATCAGTCTTCTCCCTGTTTTAACCCATCTGTGGCGACCGGATGGCACTTGGTGATTCTCACTACTCGCTCCTACTCCAGCTCTGGTGCCATCCAGTCTCGCCGAGCCAGTCTAGTTTTGTAATTGTAATTGTATTTTTGCGCAGTGCATTTTAGTTTGACTCCACACTGTAGTCCTTAGTTTATTTGCTACGAAGGACCTCAGTAAATATATACTTTTGGCACTCACCTCCTGCGGTTCCGGTTGCTTTGTGTAATCCAGTCGTGGTAAAGACGCAGAGCGTCACAGACTGCTTCCTTCAATACTTCCCATTCCCAGAGCGAAAGCTATGATTTGGAAAATCGCAAAGGGTATCGCACTGGATAACCGGCCCTTTTCTATCATCCAATGCGCCTGATTCACAGAACTTGTGGAGATCCTCAAGGCAGGCTTTCCCATGCCTTGTCACAAGTTTTTCTCATATGTTTGCTTACCAAATCCAGTGTTGTTTCAGCCACATTGAAAAGCTAAGTGCCGATGCTCCATCCCATAGCTTGACAACAGATATGTGTTCATTGATTGACATGGCATCGGTATTGGTTGATACCGAAATCGGATATTGACAACTGGACAATATCCAGCCAATATTGGACATTCCATCACCCATTACATCGCAGCAAATCTCATGACACTTGTTTTCCTTTTTATAAATTTGGACATATAAGAAAATGTTTTGGATTTTTGCCTAAAATCAGCATTTCAAAGCATAAGGGTGGCTAAATTAAATAAAATATAAACACACGGCATTCAGATGGCCGATGCAAAGACGTGATGATATGTAGCAGAGGTGGGAGAAAGTCAGTGTTTTTCAAGTGTCAAGTCTCAAGTCCCTTATTACAGTCTTGATGCAAGTCTCAGAAAAAGATGCGAAAGTCCAAGTCAAGTCTCAAGTCAAGACAAGATGGCTCAAAGTTAAGGGCTTGAAATTTTTGAGTCAAAAATTGACTCAAGTCATAAGCACTGTTCAGTAATTATGACAAATGACAAATGCAATAAATGCAGTTTGAATAGATTTATTTTTTTAAATACATTTAAAAAAGACAAGTGGGACAAGACTTTGTCACGATAAAAAAGTGCTGACATAGCATTCAGGATGTATTCTGTGCAAACAATAAGTGAACTTCGGAAGATGCTGAAGACATGCACTTTTTACCTAGTTAACTTTGTTTGTATGCACGCATGTGCGTCTGAATAACTTTCTACCAAGCTCCAGCAGTCTGGAGCTCACAGAAATGCAAGCCACGCCCTTGTTTGTTCTTAAACCTGAGTGGACATTAACAGAGGCATTCAGTGCTCCAAATTTAGTGCGAGAATGTGTTGTCTTGCTGGAAATTATATAACAATGGTCATGTTAGACACAATTTACCTAACACTCAATGAAAATCTCAAGTATTTTCAAGTCATCAGACTAAAGTCCAAGTCAAGTCCCAAGTCATGTCCCAAGATGTCAAAGTCCGAGTCCAGGTGCGAGTCGGGTCCGAAGTCATCAAAATTCTGAACCGAGTCCACACCTCTGATATATAGTCTTCTACACGGGTCACTAGATGTCAGGAATGTTACATGTTTGGTGGACACA
The DNA here is from genome assembly GCA_024372805.1 of Oostethus manadensis. Classification (NCBI taxonomy): domain Eukaryota; kingdom Metazoa; phylum Chordata; class Actinopteri; order Syngnathiformes; family Syngnathidae; genus Oostethus; species Oostethus manadensis. The sequence goes on from QODF01000046.1 coordinate 1,007,204, forward strand.
CAAGCACCAGACTTGATCATTGGAACAGCAGGCTTTTATAGAACACAACATGCACAATAATCACTTTGAATGGCTACTGTTGCAGCTGTAACCCACACCAAGCTAAATACTCAACCCTGACCACAGACGTCACTTCCTGTCCGCCCCCCACTGAGGACCCTTAGCACGTGAACACATATATAGCAACACACAAGCGCATGTCTTATTTATGTCTTAAATGACTTATTGTCTGTTATTATGTCTACTATGTTGACTAATACGAGTGTGAAGGTGTTATTTTATGTCTAGAAAACTTTAGTAATGTTAAGAATAACATTTATATGTTCGTAAACAGGTTTTCTATGCTCTAACTATGAAAATGTTTGATTTGTAAATAAGGAATGTTACTTACTGGAAATTCACTTATCATGGTCGGGTATGGAACTAATTAACCACAATAAATGAGGCATTACTGTTTTTATAAAACATCATTCCATGTCGTTGCATTGCAAGGCTTTATTATTCAAGCAGTACCTAAAAACACCCTGCTGTCTGGTGAGTCATTTTACTTTATTGTGCTTTTATTTTGTTTTATTACACATTGCGACAAAAGAAAGGGTACAATATGAGGAATACAATGTATTCAGTATTATTTCCAGCTAAACCTACAATGCAACACTCCATGCCAGTTGTCTTCAAAAGGTGAGTAGTTTTCTTTATTTAGTCATTCATCCACTCAGGGTGAGCTGGAGTCTATCCCAGCTGACTTTCTGCAATACATGGGGTGCGCTTTGGAGTGGTCTCCAGTCAGTCCCAGGGGCAAGTTTTACTTGATTCTAGATCAGGGGTCGGGATCCTTTTGGGCTAAGAGAGCGATAAACAACACATATTTTCAAATGTATTTTCATGAGAGCCATATCCTACTTTTTTTTAAAAGTGAAAACAATTTAAAGTGTGCCAGCAATTTTTTATGAAAATAAGTTTCAGAATTTTTTTTGGAATGTTATTTTTAACACTGTGATTCCTCATGTTTTACTTTAAAATGTCATCAGGAAAGAATTACACAAAACATTATACACTATAAACAGAAATTATACATTTAATCGTAATATTATTAACTTTATTCCCAAATTAATATTCCAAAAAAGTTTGCACGGTGGTCGAGTGGGTAGCACATTGGCCTCACAATCAAGAGGTTCAGGGTTCAAATCTCCGTTGGGTATCTCTGTGTGGAGTTTGCATGTTCTCCCCGTGCGTGTGTGGGTTTTCTCCGGGTACTCCGGTTTCCTCCCACATTCCAAAAACATGCATGTTAGGTTAATTGGCTACTCTAAATTGTCCATCGGTATGAATGTTTGTTTGTCTATATGTGCGCTGCAATTGACTGGTGACCAGTCCAGGGTGTACCCGAAGTCCAAAGTCAGCTGGGATAGGCTCCAGCATCCCCGCGACCCTAATGAGGATAAGCGGTATAGAAAATGAATGAATGAGTCAATATTCCAAAAATGACAACTTTATATTGTTTTGTTTGTTTCTTAATATTTTTTTAATAACTTTGTTACTAAAATGACATTGTTTTTTTACTCATTACTCATCAATATTACAAGTATATTTTCATAAAAATGTAGATTTTTTCTCTTAATATTTTTACTTTCTACTTGTAAAATTACAGCATTTTTTTTTTTTATTCTGGCTGGGTTTTTTTTTATTTTCCAGTTTGTTCAACTTTTCTCATAATTATGACTTCATTCCTGTAATATTTTTCTCGATTATTATAACCTTTTCCACAACCTTATTTTCCAAAAATTCCAACTTTTTTGGGGGTTATATATATCAACTTTTTTCTCGTAATATTTTGATGGGGTTTTTTTTGTAAAATTGCTGCTCATTTTTCAATTTTTGCTGTTTACTTAAAGTTCCTTAAAATTGTATTTTAGGGCAAATAAATAACTCAAACCGGACTTCAAACACCCCTGTTGTAAAACAAGATACGTTGCATATATTTTGAGAAAAAACTAAATTAAACAAATGATATGGTGTTTAAAAACTTCCGAGAGCCATATGTGGTCATCAAAAGGGCCATAGGTTCCCTACCCATGTTCTAGATTTTTGTTGTTTGATGTTTCAGTTCTATTACAGTCAGAATTAACCACGTGCAAAACCCAACATTCAACGCCCCTAAAGGTAAGTAATTGGGAGTTTTTCAAGAAAAATACTAATAATATATAATAACTTTATATCGGGGGCCGCATGGTGGCTGAGTGGTTAAGCACATTGGCCACACAGTCAGGAGATCTGGAAGACCTGGGTTCAAATCTCCTTTGGGCATCTCTGTGTGGAGTTTGCATGTTCTCCCCGTGCGTGTGTGGGTTTTCTCCGGGTACTCCGGTTTCCTCCCACATTCCAAAAACATGCATGTTAGGTTAATTGGCGACCCTAAATTGTCCATAGGTATGAACGTGAGTGTTAATGTTTGTTTGTCTATATGTGCCATGCGATTGGCTGGCGACCAGTCCAGGGTGTACCCCGCCTCTCGCCCAAAGCCAGCTGGGATAGGCTCCAGCATCCCCCGTGACCCTAATGAGGATAAGCGGTACAGAAAATGAATGAATGAATGAACTTTATACCGGTTTCTCAAAGCAACTTGGAATTCCGCCACCATTTCCCAACTGATTGCGTACAGAAGCCATGCAAAATGAAAACTTCCTAATGAGTAGGCCAAAGGAGGCCGTCTCCCAGCTGAGGGAATGAACCCCCAACCTCGCCTTCCATATTAGAAGTGCAACACCCAAGTATTTGGGGGCACCCCGCCATGGCCGGCGGTGTAGGAAGACTTCCTCCCGAGTGAAGCGAGAGCGCTAACACGCTCGATAAAACTTTGACGACAGGTAGCGAGCGAGCCGGGAGAGGGACGGCGGCAAAACCAAAAGTCAGAGGCGGAGGAGGAACGGCTGTGCCTTTAAAGCGGCAGGCTCCTCCTCCGCTGAGTGGAACAGAAGAGGCGAGTGGTGCTGGCAGGAGTCTGAGCCACATGATAAACTCTGGCATCAGCTCGCCTTCATCCGGCAGTCAGGGAGGACACAGCGAGGGTGCAAGTGGGGGCAGAGAGACGGTAGAAAAGAGCAAACGAGACAGAAGGCGGTGAGAGAGAGAGAGAGATAGGGGGGAGGGGGTAGTAGAGGGGGTCAGAGCGATGAGACGAGGCAGATAGACAAGCAAGAAAAAGAGAGAGGAGAACCTGTCATCTCCACACTGCTTCCTTTTCTCCGCAGCTCAGCCCCGTCTGTCGGCTGCCTGGCGCCTGGCGGGGATGACGGGTGGCTCGTTTTCAAGGCGCGCGCTTATCTGAGCGATGCCCGCGGCGGCGTTGACAGAATCGGAGGCGGCATCTTCGGCCACTTTCCTCAGCGGAGCAGCCTCCTCGGCTGCCGCTTCCCTTCTGATGAGCCTGGGAGTGAAAGACCCCCGCTGATAGAGGCTTCTCCCGGTCGAGACAGTAAGTAGGAGAGGGCGAGAACTCTTGAGTGTGTGTGTGTGTGCGTGCATCAAAAAGTGTGTGGACATTAGAAGACATTAGAAGACTTGTAAGGCAATGATGTGCATGGAACTCTGAGCTCAGCAGCCGATGCAGGGAAAAGGTGAGTCCATATGTTTGTGCAGGTGTTTTCTGCCATCCCCAACAGTGCCAAGAAGGGAAAGCAGGTCAGAGATGACAACTACAAGAGAATAAGTCGTTGCTTTCTGTCCAGGTGCCATGTGCGATTGGCCAGCACGCCCCGTGGCAGCGGCATCGCCCCGGATTTGGCGACAAGCGCTCCTCCAGAAATCTTTTACAGGATTTGTCTCATCCTGCTGGATGGCCGAGAGCTCTCTGCCTCTCTGAGAGAAGAGTCGGCAGAGAAAAGCCACGGATAAGAAGTAAAATAATTATCCAATCAGAGGGAGGCAGACCGGGTTCCCTTAGCAACAACTGAGGAAGAAGTCGTTTTCTCTTTCTGCTTATGTTTTTTTTTTGGGGGGGGCACACCCCTGTGGACTGCTGGGGGTCAAGGGTTTGTGTGACTGGTGCCGACCAAAAGGAAGAGTTCTTGCTTTTCAACTGTGACTGTGTCCGATCTACGCTATGATTTCTGCCACGACTCACGTTTCACTTAGAAATCAATTCATCCTGATCCCACGCCACCTGGATTAAATCCTCCTTTGGGGCGGGGGGGGGGGATTGGATTCTCTAGGAAAAGACCTCCACCTGCCTGCGTACGAGAGAAAGACATCATTATCACTAAGTTTTCACCGGTAAAGAAAATGGATCTTCGGTTTTGATCTCGGATGTCTTCATTGTTGTTGTTTTTTTTGGAATACTCGTTTTTTCATACCCAAGAAACTGATATAGCTGGATAACACTTTTCTAAGGTAGAATGATTCAGTTTTACAATGTTCTACAATGGAAGAGCGCACAAGCCGAAGCCCAAGTATAGAAAGATGTTTTAAATAGCCTCTCCTCTAAAACAATTCTAGGTGTTCACGCTGACACATGAGATGAGTTGGCTCAGCACCATTATGTAAGATTTGCATTCCAGCCTCGGCACACGTTTTTTTTTGGTGCCTCTTTCCTTTTTTTTCCAATGGATTTACTGCGTTTGATTTCCCTCGTGCTCGCTTTCCCATCGTTTTCCAACGGACGTCTTGGATGTCAGCGAGTGACCCTGAGGCGAGGAAAGGCGTTTTGGTCGTCCGGGTGCTTTTAAGATGTTGAGGTCTCCCTGCGTGGCCGGGGCCCCTGTTCGGATCAGTAGCACTGAGGCTCTCCGTGGCCAAAGACATGGACCCCGACTCGGCTCCCCCACGCCCTCAGCCTGTTGGCCATTGGCCCCACGTCACCTTGTGAAGGATGTCCCTCAGCAGAGCTCCGGCCCGGGACACCTCTGAGACCCCCAGCCCGAGAGAACGCATCCGCAGCCACATGAAGATGGTGATTGACCAGCTTGAAGGAATCCTCAGAGAACTAAAGGACGTGGCCAAGGAACTCCGGGAGGTGAGTTTCAAAAAATGCCACGTGACGAGACAACACATGTTCACACAAGTCAACATGTCCGAAAAGAAGTAGGAAGAAGCGGAGATAGTTTTTTTACTCTACGCCTGGTTGAAATGGTACCATTTTCTAATTGGAAGGGAAATAAGAATTTAGCATCTGTACCAATAAATAGCGTAAAAAAAGGGGAAGAAAGCAAGAAGAAAGAAAATAAAAGAAATACAACACACAAACACACACAAAACAAGCTTGGGGTTCCAAGTGGGTGTGCTACCAAGGAAGAGTTCATTTAATTAAGCGTAGCATTCTCCTCACAGTGTGGAGATTCTGATTAAGATTTGAACGCCGAAACCTGACTTTTTTTTCCTCCTTGTGCAGCGGGAGGATATTGTTGATTAGTACCGCAGTGAGGGTGTCTTCTCTTCCCATCAACCAAGAGGCAATTACGAGTACTCCTCATGTGTTCCGTCGGAGGGCTTGAGGGCGGTAAACTCCACGGAAAGCCTGACTGTAAGAAAAAAAAAAAAAAGGAGGCTCAGATAAGATCCAACAACACCGCAACAGTTATATAACCGTTTTGTTCAGGATCAACGAGATTCCTGTAGTTTTGCAACTGCGCTGCGGAGATTTCTGTGTGTGTGTGTTTCAATGTCAAGGGTGTTTGAAAGAGACTCAGCAAAGAAAGATTATGTGTTATCGCCATTAGGCGCTGATAAAAATGTGAGTCAAACTAATGGGCGTGAGGTGGAAGAAAAATGTGTCTCGGTCTGATAATCGGGAGCACATCTGTCCGAGAGAGTACACAATGGCTCTCGTCATCTCCTTGGGATCTTCTCCCTAAGCTATGAGCTCGTCTTTGCACAGCTCCTCCTAAAGAAAGAGATAACAGCAGGCGGAGAGACAGAGACAAATGGAAGCTCGGCTATACCGGTCCCGTGTACTTCCAATTATTCGCCTCCCACCTGTTTCCAGGGAAGCAGAAGGAGGGAAGGTCTTTTCACACTTGAGATATGGTACTGTGATCTGGACCAGTATGAACCAAAGATAATCTTTGTGGTTGAATACAAATGGTTAAATTTCATAAAAAGCCTCTAAAATATACTCTGAAAGATCACTGGTTTGTAAACCAAACCGCACCAGAGTTCACTTGCAATTGGACCGAGACCCACCCCTCACTTGTTTGGTGCACAGCAAGTTTTGAACGATCACGTTTACGCGGATCAAATGGAAGGTGGTAATAGAGCAAATGCACTGCAGTTAGTCATAACCGGACCAAAACATGACGAGTATGAATGCATGTTGGACGTTACACGCAACATGAGATTTCAAATGTGCCTTTCTGACTCTCATCTCCATCCATCTACGCGTATCCATTCCGCAAGGGCACAAACTGCAAACCTCCTTTAAAAGTGAGACGGAACGGCCGTGATTGACGATTATGGGACTACAGCAAGTGGAATAATGCCGCCCGGAGATATTTATGAGCAAACACGTGCCTTGTGCCACTGCCAGTGTCTACGCCTATTACCATTCTCGTCCCAGGACCCATTAAGGGAGCTCTGCACTCCAACATAACTTTGAAGGAATATCTCAATCTCCAACTGGGGGTGCTGGTGTCAGATACTGAGATGCCTGTTTTAATATCTCTCACTTAAATGACCGTGCAATTGTCAGCCCGGGTGAGAGGAAACACAGAGTCACATTTGGATGCCAGAATGCTTAATGTTGCATAAAATCTCCCATTCCTGGCTCATGTGAAAGGAATAACATAATAGATAACAACTGCCATATAAATAAATGATGAATCACCAAAGTGAATGCAGTGGAATAAATAACTCAGCAAGAGGAGCATTAATGACTGATTATCAACCACAAGGTCTTTTGGGAGCTGGAGGAAACGGTGGCACTTTCAGGAGCCAAAAGATTCTAGATCACATGGCCACTTTGAAAGACATTTTCCAGTATTCAATTTTATTACGGTGACCATATTTTTATTATTGAAGACCAGGAAACTCGGCCCAGCAATGCACAAATCCCAACAGAAGAATGTTCCAAAATCCGTACGATGCAGGTGTTTGTTAAGTTTTGCTATATAACCAACACTTATTGGTGTGCCCTCTAAAGTCGCAAAACCTTGGGAATTTGAACCGCTGTTGTGCATGACGTCCCAAATTGTTTGGGCTTTCAAGCAACAGGGGATTAACTTTGTGGGCATGTTTTGCTTTTTCTTAGGATTATTGCTGCGTTTTGGCAACGCACCCAGAAACCTCTCAAGGATTATGTCACAAATTGAGTGCCAACATGCGGGTCCCAATGAAAAGCAAAGAAAACCAGGACATTTTCATCACTTTATAAAAATAAATAAACAGGACCTGTCCTGGGAAAACAGGACTTTTGGTCACTCTAAATTGCATGATTATGGTTATGGTAAAGGTTGAGATTATTACATATTGAACACTTGCACAGTTTATGATATGTCCCAAAAGGAATACATGAAAGCAGAGCTTATTTCATGCTACTCATTCTTTGAGTCTGAGTTTGTTTATATAACGTCCTGGTTCAGCCAGCTTTGCAGTCTGTCCTGGGCTCGAACTAAAATCTGCAGAAAGAGAGTCGAGAGTTAAAAGCCCGGACTGTCGTCTCGACGTCCAGCATGGTTCAGAGCGATGTTTCCCGATGTACATCGGCACAGCCATTATATTGAACATGCCATTTTAAAAGCTGGAAAAAAGTGCATACACACATGCAGAAAATCTCCAACCCTGTTCATATTCTCAGAACTCAGCAATATGCCGGGACAACATTAATCAGTCATTTCATTATACAGCCTTCAATCAGCCCATTTAGTCAGAGGTACAACGGCAATGAAAATATGTGGTTTTGATGGTATTTTTGTTGCTATAACAACCTTTCCCAACTCTTGTAAATGTTCATGACACTTTCAAACTTTATCAATTTTCATTCCACTAACATAAGCCAAGGTAAACTGTTTTATCTTGTAAGACCTCACAGAAAACTGCGTCACTAGAACGGTGGAGGGCAAAGACCTCCACCAAGGCGGAAAGGTGGGAGTCTGCATATCAGTACAGAGTAGTCCTGGAAAAGGAGCTGTTTAAATATTTCATGCATAAAAGTAAACGTGTAAAAGAACAACAACATGACGGTCTTGCCACGTCTCAAGGGGTGTTATGAAATAAGCAAAAGCTAACATAAGCTGAGTCTATACAAGGCTGTTCCAACTTTTGGATGGGGGCAAGTTTCCATATACATAACCTACTAAAAATGAGTATTAATTCTTCCTTTTTACAAACCTCGACAACAAAGCTGCATCATTATATCGTAATTGATGTGTGCGCTCAGTCCAACCCAAGATACTCGACCATTTGCATCTCGGTTTGGAAGGTTGATAGTTCCAAACAACTTCCTCTGTCCACGTTGTTATCCCAATGTGCACTAAAATGTACCAGTTTACCAGTGTGTGTATTGTCCTACCCTCACCCATGGTCATGAACTTTGGGGAGTGACAGAAAAGGTGGCTGGACCCTCACTTTGAGAGAGGTTGAGAAGCTCTGCTATTCGGAAGGAACTCGGAGTAAAGTCACAGCTTCTCTACATTGAGAGGACCCAGATGAGGTTGCTTGGTCATCTGCACGTAATGCCTTCTGAACGCCTCCCTGGGGGAAGTGTTCAGGGCACATCCGGCCAGCAGGATGCCTCGAGGAAGACCCAAGACAGGAGAGACTATGCTTCTCAACAAGGTCTGGGAGGAGCTGGATGAACCAGCTGGGGAGAGGGAAGTCTGGGCTTCTCTTAGGCTGCTGCCCCCGCATCCCAACCCCCCGGATAAGCAGAAGAAAAGGATAGATGGATGGATGGGTGCACCAAAACTGGATGGGATCTTGCTTTGCACATGTGCCACGTATGTGCACAGTTTCGTTGAAATCAACGGTGTAGTTTTTGTATGATGCATCTAAATAACTAAAACATACTTAATAATAATTTATCCAACCTGATATTTCAAAAGCCAAACATTCATCTCCCAACGCAAAGTCCCAAAGGAAAGTAGCATAAGATCGAATGATGCTCAGTAGATTAGAACTCGGGTCGCGCCGTAGTCCCATTTAGAAAAAAAAAAGAAGCACTTTGAATTTCATCATTCTCTCTTTTAGCCAGACCTTGACCTCATCCCATTCTTTTATCCCAGGGGTGATTTTCTGTCCTCATAATTGTGAAGGAAGTCTGAAAGGAGCTCAGGCGAAAGGGGTCCTGTTTTCTTGTTTTTGCCAGAATTCATCGGTCTCATTAATGCAACAACCTGTGCCAAAGGCACGGCCTGATTTCTGCCAAAGTTCAACCGCAGAGTTTAATACTCTGCAAGCGGTGCTCCGTGGTGAACCCACCGGAAATACTGTATCTGCTATGAAACATTAATCATTTGTCTGCCCCAGTAGCCTGATGATGGGATGTGTGCCACATATTCACAACATCCTTGGCTTCACTATTGCAATACTTTTTGAAACCATATACCACTGTCATTTTGAGGATAATGCATTTGTGTATGATGCATGGCTACGTACAGTATGTAAAGCCACGGCACCACAGCATCCAAGCCAATAACATAATAGCCTCTTGTTGCATTGAATGGAATGCTGCCCCGGCACAAAGACCACTGAATGGCTGGCAGGAGAATGTCAACTCTTTAGATATAATCTATTTTTTTCCTCTTTATTTGGATGGCTGTTGAATACTGCAATACATCTTTTGACATTGTCAAACTCTTGGCAACAAACATGGTTGAGACTCTAAACGTTGCCGAGTGAAATGTTGTAAAATAGCCATCTCTTCTAGAAGTTAAAATTTTGTAGTACCAAGGAATGGGCATGGTAATCGATTAATTGATCAAAATGTTGAACAGGGACATTGGCTGGAACAGGTACATTGGCTGGCTGCAACCACCAGAGGCACTAATGATTCAGCCTCACCTAGGTTGTTGTCTGACGTCAGCTATGGCACCGATCGTCCACAAAGCGTTATTGTGGTCATTCTGACGCTGGCATGGAAACAGAAGCTCATTCAAACATTCAGAGAAAAGACACTCTATTTCAATTTCTGGGATAGGCTCCAGCCTAACCCCCGCAACCCCAATAAGGGTTGGTTATTGTTCTTTATGAAAAAACCTATACTTAAGTTATAAAACTGAGACATGACAGTTAATGCAAGGTTCTTCAGGTAAATTATACTCAAAATCGAAATGTACGTCTGAGAAGGGTTATTATGGGTGGTGATCGTGGAAGCTCTGCATTGATTTTAAAAGATATTCAACACAACGGGGGGATAACAGAGTAGTGGGGCCGGAGAATCAAAGCCCATATTGGTTTATTCATTCAGTTTGCATCATCGATGTTGCGGCCGCTCACCACAGCGATATAGAAGTTGGTGGAACCTCTGAGGGTTTCACAGCAACCCATAATTTTTTTGTATTTAGAATTACAATTTAGAATCATTTAGAAGTGCTCCATCCCATCTGTTGCCGTTGTTAAACCCCCGTGGACTGATTTTGATGCATTTTTGTAGTGCAAACATTTTGAATGGTACAACACATACCATGCCACGTACCATACTACTTACTAGACATTTTGTTTTGCTGTCTGGCTGCACTACGCTGCAAGTAAACCTCATGTCCTGGAAATGCGACACGCAGTGTGAAAGTTTTCCGGCAAGGTTGTCATTAAAAGTCTATCAGGGTGACATAAAGCCCGTCATACTTGTGAATCGCATGACAGTCTTTGTGACAAGTCCAATGAGAAGGACATAAAGGAAGGACGTTGGATGGTAATACCCCGATAAACCGCTCCATTTGTAATAATCACAGTGGCAGGGGAGGCGACTCCAGAGGAAATCGCTCATTTAGTTTCCGCATCAACCTTGGACAGAGGATAAACAAGAAACATTGAACGTTAAGCACCCTCTGACATTTCAAATGTTGCTAAAACTAACTTTCACAAAATAGATGGCATCCGAAGGGAAGACAATACTCTTTTATCAGACACTAGCAGGCTGGCAAATTGAAAGAATGTAATAAAGCACTGAGGGGAAAGTCAAGATATGCAAGATGAAGCGCTTTAAAAAAATTAAAAAATGTAGAGAAGGAAACAGGGATGATGAACTGTTATTACGGCCATTATGCAGAAGCATACTAGGAGCGGGCGATAGAGCACATCTGTGTTCCGTGCAAGACAAATGAACAGAGGAACGGCAATCAGGACTCCTCAAATACAATAAAGCTCCAGAATGAGACAGGTCAAAAGACGATAAAAGAAAGAGCAATTATCAATGGCAGAATACAGCACATTTCCGGACATTGCCCTCTTGACTGTGGGCCTCGGGATAGATGGGCGGGTAGTTTTCTGAATAGTCATCATTACCCAAGACTCTGCTGCTTTATTAATGAGAATAGCCGCCATGCAGCTTTAGGATTGTTTCATTAATCTTTGAAAATGTGTCATGAATCAAACAACAGACATAATTTTTCATCTGCCGCACACTCACCCCTCGCATCATAGCACAGTGGAACTTAAAACGGCACCAGGACTTTGGAAAAGATTTTTCTATATAGGAAATAATGATATTTGTACCATCATACAACCATGACATGTCCTAAGTAACATTTTAACAATAGTCTGATTTGTTTTGGCCCAGCAGAGTTTGATACTAAGTTATTCAATATTTATTCAATTGCATGAATCACCCTGAGTTAATTGTTTTCAGACCTGACCATGATAAATGAATTTCCATTAAATAGGATTCTGTGGATTATTTTCATAGTCAGAGCATAGAAAACCTGTTTAGGACCTTAAATATGTTTTTTTTAATATTATTAGAGCCTAATAGTCACTTTTACACTCACCTTATTCTTTGTTTACATCACTGCATGGATGGTTGCCACTGGTATAGCAAGCCACCAAGCTAACTAGTTCTCCTCTCCAATTCACTTAAACTTGAGAAAGTGTTTCAAACGGAGTCGGGAAGAAGGACAAAGTAGCCGAAAACTTACCACTTCCACACGGAATGAGAGGATAACTTTTTTCCCGACTCAGCCATGGCATGTTGGTTCGGTTGTGCTGGCTCAGTAGCCTGTCTTATGTCTTATGTCATGTTTTAGAACATTAGTGGTGCCTAGTGACCAGAATACTACATATGCATGTCAATATTTTTTGACTAATAATAAGTTATAGTCAACAACAAAACAGTGATCATTTATTAATTAATCTTTCATTTTTTTAAAGCGCAATATAATGAGGGAGCGATATTCAAAGTGTGACCTAGCAAGGGACGACTGTATTAGAGCCCATTTGACATGAAATAACACCCTTAAAGTCAGGGGCGCCGTAAAGGGCCCATGACTGACGTGGGCCCCAGTATGTAGGTAAATAACTTTAGTTCATTTTGTCGTTTTTCTGCATGAAAATGCTTAATTTAGGCAAAAAAATATGTATAATTTTCTTAAATGTGCATAGTTTTTTTTTTTTTTTACTAATAGCCTGCATTCAACGATAAAACAGCATGTTTTAGCAATTAATATATTTTGGAACAACCACAAAGACACAAAATTTGAATCGCAATGTGGCGAAGGATATATGCAATATCCAATTCTTCCTGACTGTTTGCTGATAGCCATTAGCATATAACTGCTTGTTTTGCAAGAGATTAGATGTGGTCAGGGTAGGAAGTTGCTGGGTATTTTCTCAAAAGAAACATCCCTCTGAAATGAGCCTTTTATGATAACAGCCACTTTAGAAATAAAACCAATGGAAACAAACAGAATGCTTGAAAAAGCCACATTGTCAGGAAAGTTTTGCAATACAATGTTGTAAGTGATGCCTAATGCAAACATGCTGGAGCCCAAATGATGACCCAAGTTTTAAGCCATCTTTTTTTTGGGTTGAATTTCCATTTATAATACAGATGGAATAGTCTGTTCTATTTTCCAATATCTCTGTACACGTTTGGTTAATTGCATTTAAAGAGCACACAAACCATTTGGCACATGTGAACGTTATTCGGGAGATGTCCATAAAAAAAGAGGAACTGCTGTGCAAATGGTGGTGGTCTGTCATGTTTGATGAGGTACGCTAAAAGCCTGCATTGTTTGAAGCCCAGTGTAAACGCCATCCCGACAGCTGGCCCAGGATCAGTCGTCTTGTTACCCAGCCAGCCAGAGCCTCCTGCTTCAGACTGACACCAGCTACGACACATTTCCACGTTTAGGTGCTCCCCGCTGTAGCTAACACGCTCGGCGCTCAACCAAATTTGTTCCGAACCCAGAAATAGCCCCGGGAAGACCAATATCAAAGAGCCACTTTCTTTCTTCAGGGGGGGCTCTTCTTCTCCCCCACCCACTCTGCTGAGCGAGAGCAGCAAAGTGACTCACCAAGAGGGGCTTTCTTGTGGCTACATTCAACATTATTAATAAGGACAGTAACAAAAATGCCTCGTCATGTAGTAGGTCATCTTGAGTTTGGGCACGCTTATACTACTTGGCAAAGTTGCAGACTGGGATGCAAATCCACCCTTCCATTTTCTATACCGCTTATCCTCATTAGGGTCGCGGGGATGCTGGAGCCTATCCCAGCTGACTTTGGGCAAGAGGCGGGGTACACCCTAGACTGGTCACCAGTCAATCGTAGGGCACACATACAAACATTCACACTCACTTTCACACGCTAATGGAAGATTTAGAGTCGCCAATTTACCTAACACGCATGTTTTTGGAATGTGGGAGCCCGCAACCCTAAAAAATAGAAAATGAATGAATGAATGTGGGTGAAAACCAACGCACGCACGGGGAGAACTCAAACTACGCACAGAGATGTCCAACATAGACGATGATCCCCTAACTGAGTGGCCAACATGCTACCCACTCATCCACTGTGTGGCCTGTAATTTATTTCACTTCTGTTAAAATGTGACATTTGTCACTTTTGCATGACAAAAAGGCTGTTATTTCATAAATTTGGATTTTTTTTTTCCACCTCAATAATTTTGGGGGGAAAGTGGACAGGAAAATGCCCAGGTAGTCCTCGGATTCCGTATGAGTTGCTTTCTTAGACTATGATGTAAGTCGATTTATGGTGCAAGTCTTGTTGATAAATAAACTCTTAAGTCACTCACACTGTGCACAGAACACGCAAAAGTCATATAAAACACAGTAATGAATTCAGCTCTGGTCAACTTATGCTGTTATCACTGTCCATTTCATAGGAGCAGATGTTTTCACATGTTCAAGAACGCCATATTGATCCTTGGTCGCTGCATTTAGGCTGCTTGGAAAGAGCATGCAGCCAATGTCAATTGGTCCAGTTTACAAAGACTAATTTCACTTTTACTTCTACGCACTGCCACGAGATAAGTCATAAGGCCTCGGGAGTCATAATGGAGATTAAACTTAAATAGTTAACCGAAAGGAGGTAAAGTGCCGTTGTTCCGCCTACACATTGCTCCACCCTGCCCGCGTAACTTGTTTCGTGCCATTTTTGAAGCAACAAATTACTTTCTGCAGTCCAATACCGTTCAACTGATGCTCACGAGGATATAATACCACAGGGTGGTCCAAACGCTGCTTTAATGCAGACAGAGGAGGTAGTAAGTACTCCAGAAGTTGGAACACCTGCAGGAATTAGTTGCACCAACTGCCATTTCCGCAGATCAGCTAGAAATTGTTGACCCATTTTGTGGTCCCTGAAACATTTTTTTGCATAATTCTAAAATAGACATTATTTTTCAGTTTTGAATAACCTTCCCATTTTTTTAACCTGTGGCACGTCATCAATTACCTTTGTACCATTTCAAGCTATTCATCGGACTTGAAACGACTTGAATTTCAATAATAACTTCAAAATTGGGGTGTTTGAAAGCCTTTGACCGGTAGTGTAAATGAAAATAAATTCTATTACTGTTCCTTTATAAAAAAGTTAATGAATTCTGTAAAGGTAAGTTGAAAATTGCACTTTTTGTCCGAATAAAAACTGGTAAAATGTGTAGTCAAGGCTACGAGGCAGGTTAAATAGCCGAGGTGCCCACACCTTTTACAAGAATAATGGAAACCATAACTCCACTATCGCGAACTGAAGGGTGAACGCAAATCAATTTACAGTCTATTTACATTGCAGCGCTCACATGCACTGACTATAAGTGAGTGAACGAAAGAGTGAGCTTGCTGCCGCTGAAATTGTTTTCTCCTTGCAGCACAATCCCAAGCTTTAGTCCCCAGTGTCACCTACCGGATCTACGTACTTGAGTGTATGGAACATACCGTGACTGTTCCATTTTCCAATGTTTAGACGCCATAAGCGCCCAGTGTCAAACAACATGCCGTTTTAAAACAACCATTTCGAACCGTAGACCGCCCCCGTTAATACAGTGGAACCTCCAAAGTCGATTCCGTGACCCTCTACTTTAAAATTGTCCCACAGGAAATAAAGTGTAAAGTGAAGGTATTTTTGTTCCGCACACCTTTTTGCATCATTATCTGCACTGGAAATGTACCGAGTCCATTTTAATTGTCATCAAGTATGGAGAGACATTATCCACTGTGAGATGAAACAAAAATAAAGAAAATCTACTTCCTGTTTGTGGAGCATAATGGAGATTAATTGTAAAACATATGACGTTTGATGGCAAGCTTCTCTGTAATGCTATTTTTGCTCGCATCTGCGTGGTAAAATGAATTGTATCGATGCACGAGCGACACTATTTCAAATATCGTCCTGTGCAGCCATACTCTTTCCCTACTTCGTGGTAAGTTCCATTTCGGTTTCAATGGTTATCGCCACACTTGCTGCTGTGGGGGTGCACAAAGAACTTTACAAGGGCTGCTGCTTTGTGTGACTTTTGATTGAATTATATTTATGCAGAAAATGTTGTTTGGACTGTGTTTTTAGACATTTCTCTTAAGTACTGTTTTTCGTAGTTCTATTGACATAAAATGGCAGGAAAAAGTAACTCTTCGGTGGAGCGAGAGAGAGAGAGAGAGGAAGAGAGAAAGAAGAAAATCATTTTAATTAAATGGCAAACTGAGTGTGTGATTCGGGCAGCAATGCAGGTGCGGAGATGGAAGGGTATTTTGTATGCAGCAAAGAAAAAACGAGGCTTACGGTTCCTTGTTCTTGGTATTTTGGGTTTTTTTTTCTGAGAAAAAGAGAACTCCGCTGGAGGCACGACACCAACTTTAATTTAGGAATTTAATTTCCCACACACAAATGGGGTCAGGAGAGGAAGGAACAAATTGACAAGACACAGCAGGCAGGTACTTGTCATTTCTTCCAAATGACTTTTAATGAGAAGCAAACCCTTTGGCCCAGTTTTATGTTGTGGCTGAAGAGTACTTTTCATCTGCATGTGGTCGTGTTAAGCGTCGAGCACCGGCTGCCCCCACTGAGCACTCACGGCCTTGTACGCCTCGCTGCACCCACAACACAACGGCGTGGGACAAAATCACTAAACGACGTTAGCGAACTAGAAGTTAGAAAATCGAAGTCATGGGAAGTATTAACAATTCTCATGTGTAAGGGGTTTTGCTCCGAACAAGCTAAACCAGGGGTCGGCAACCTTGAGCATCAAAAGAGACATTTTGACCCTTTTCCACTAAATGAAAATCCACTTGGTGCCACAAAACCTATTTGACCACTAAACTGAAGGTAACACTTTTACATGCGCCCTTAAAAGTATTGTCACGTTCCTTTTCTGTCTTCCTGTTCCCGTTCTGAAACCTTCTCTACCGATTTTGGAGTCAAATTCCTTGTTTGTGTAAACATACTCAACTCCAATGCAAAACTTTGAAAGGCTCATCACAGGGAAGGTGTAGTGACTACACAGAAACATCAGCTGGAGCCACAGCAGAAGGATAAGAGATCCGCATTTGGCTCCGGAGCCACGGGTTGCAGACCCCTGAGCTAACAAGTCAGTCATCAAGAGGTGACGTAGTGAGAAAAGGGCCATCAATACCGCTGACGAGTTGCTTGTAAACAACAGTGCATGACTTTCACACCAACACTACAACTTTAAAGCGCATGCAGGGTTAGATAAAGCTGTTGGATGCTGAAACTCCAAATGCAGATACAATCATCTTATGGAAGTTCATAAAAATACATCAAGAGGCAGCCTCATAAGCCAAAACCGCTACCATTAATGCTTTCTGACCTGGCGCTAATTAGATTAAAATTCATTTGATTTTTTCTTAGATGATAGACTCGCTAATGAGAGCATTTACGGTAAAGGTGTCTTGCTGCAAGTGAGGCAAAATAACTGAGGCCTTACTGGACTGCAACCAACCAGAGGTGCTGTTGATTCGGTTTCTACTACTTTTCTGTCCAAAGAAGCACAATTTGACATCTGATAGCATCCATCCTCATTAGGGTCGTGGGAGCTGGAGCCTATCCCAGCTGACTTTGGGCGGGAGGCGGGGTACACCCTGGACTGGTCGCCAGCCAACTGCAGGGCAGACAAACAAACATTCACACTCACATTGACACTCTAATGGACAATTTAGAGTTGCCAATTAACCTAACATGCATGTTTTTGAAAAGTGGGAGGAAACCGGAGTACCCGGAGAAAACCCACACACGCACGGGGAGAACATGCAAACTCCACACAGAGATGCCCTACGGAGGTTCGAACCTAGAACCTCCTGACTGTGAGGCCAACATGCTACCCATTCATCCACCGTGCGGCCCATCAGATAGCATTTTAAATTAATTGTTTTAAAAAAATGTCCGAAAACATTGTTCTTTATTCATTCATTTTCTATGCCGCTTATCCTCATTAGGGTCGTGGGTCTGCTGGAGCCTATCCCAGCTGACTTCGGGCAGGAGGTCGCCATTCAATCGCAGGGCACATATAGACAAACAAACATTGACGCTCACCTTCATACCGGTGGACAATTTAGAGTCGCCAATTAACCTAACATGCATGTTTTTGGAATGTGGGAGGAAACCGGAGCATCCGGAGAAAACCCACACACGGACGGGGAGAACATGCAAACTCCACACAGAGATGCCCAACGGAGGTTCGAACCTAGAACCTCCTGACTGTGAGGCCAACATGCTACCCATTCATCCACCGTGCGGCCCCATTGTTCTTTAAATAAGCATATTCATGTGTTAACATGATCTCCTCTTTCAATTTGAGGGAAGGAGCTTGTCAATTAAAATCACCTGATGGAAAAACTGGTTAAAGAGAAAACCTGCAGTGTCTCGGTTATGGCACGGGTTTGAAACCCCTGCCATAAGGGATGAATTGAGGCAACTGCACGCTTCCTGTTTGTTGAAGTTGTTTCACCTTCAACAAACCGTAAATCAATGTAGTTTCTAAAACGGTAATTTCTGCATATTTTTGTTGCAGAAAATGCATTCTCCACCGTAGAAGTGAAAATACAGTAAGTGGATGTAAACTTAAAAACTAAATGGTTACTGTTTTTTATTTTAAACTTTATTTTAAACATATTGGTACTTGTTTGCATATTTCTCAGGCATATATTTTAAGTGTTAAGTTGCTGCGTGATGATTTTAGCCTTTTATTCAAGATGACATCGTGAGTCAGATTTCTGATGGGTTGTGAAGATGTTGAGTGAAGTTTTTTTCATAGCTCATGATCAGCTCCTTTCAAATAAGGAGCTGCCTGGTCCTGTAAAATCCTGGCAAAGGCCAATTTTTTTTACATAAGACTTGATAAAGTTTTTTTCTACAGTATATTACTGCAAATGAAAAAGCATATCCCCATTATATTTACATTCTGGAAACTTTGTTGCCGTTGTTTTACTGTAAAATCTATCTAAGGTTTTTTTTTAATAGGGTAGATGACGTCTTTCACACCAGTGGTCCTTCCTGTCCAAAATTGCCCTTCTTTTTTAGAAGCAAATGAGCCGCTTAGGCTGTGCCCAGAGAATCTGTTCTCCTATGGTGTGCCATTTGTTTGTATAAGGCAGTGCTTCTCAAATAGTGGGACGGGCCCCCGTGGGGAAGTTAACGGTCAAAGAGGGTGTGAGAGGAAGGGGGTACTTTAAATATTAGTGCGGACCTGCCAAAATGTATGAATTAAGCACTCAGAATGCAATTTGACTTAAAAACGTGTGTATACTTTTTGTCGCATTTTGCCGGGTTCAGTTTTGTTTTCAGTCTGTACAGTACAGATAAATAAAAAGATTTTATCATTTTCACATTGGGATGCCCAAAACATTGCTGTCCCCCGCAGTGGGGTATGACAGAAAATAATTGCGCAATAATTATACGGGTTGTTTAGTCTCTCCAATGTAGGGGTCCCACTGCATAAATAGCATTGCTGAGCTTGCTTCTCAGAATTTTTTTCTTTGAGGGTATTAGTGGGTTTGAAATGCATCGGTGGGTTGTGTTTGGAGCAAATCCTTCTGAGTTTCTCTGACAAAACAGCCACGTACGGGACTATCACATTTTATCTCCTGTTTGTATTCTCAGGCTCGGGTGTAGTGGCTGTTGTTCTCCTGGTGGATTTACTAAAGGCCCAATTAGGATACTACTTTTTCTACAACTTCTCTGGTGTGTGTGTGCTCCTTCTGTCTTTTGTTGGCAGTGGTGAGGATGTTTGCTGCTTTGTCGTCAAGGGGTCTGATAACCCCTACCTATCTTGTGTTCTAGCAAGTGATGGGGGACAAAAAGCAGGTACTGGTCTCTGTGGGTGGGTTTTCCATAGACTTCAATATCGAGGCTTTCGTCCATCCCTTCCCCATATAAAGAAATATAAATGGGGAAACTCCACATCTAAAAGTGTAGAAATTAAGAAGAATTTTGGAAAAAGTTGTTCAACAGACAAGAATCTTTTGAGGACTAGTACATTACCTGTACAGTTTTTTTATTATTATTACTGCAGCAGTTTGACCTTGATTATGTGCCTTTTCATTATTTCATATGCGGCTACTGAATGTTCTGTATTTTCTATTTGCACATAATCTGGTGGAAAGCTTATAAGATTTTGGGAGCAGATCAGTTTAACCCAAGATGTTTTTTCCCCCCATCCCATTAGCCTTAGCCAGCATCTGTGCTCACTGGCCGCCTTGTAGTTTCAAATTGATTCCAGCTCGGACACAGCTCATTTTTTCTAGTGCAGATCCATCATGGTGACCTGATCGACTAACAGATAAGATGATACAAGTATAACTCACTGCTGCTACAGTACCAACAGGGGAAGATACTGTATCATATACTCGCTATATATCTACTCTTTCTATCTATTGTGCTTTTACCGTGTTTATTCAAAGCGTACCTTGTTTTTTAACCTTGATAATCACTCTTGAAAGGAGTGTGCGGGTGATAAACAAAAGGTTAAGAGAGCTTTGGGGGTAGCTAACCTTGAGAGCTGTGAAGAAAGTATAACTGTGATGCATTCCCCTGAGCTTGTTCCGTGCCTCTGCTTGTGGAGCTTCTTTTTTTTAGGATGCAGCCCCAGCATATTGACCAACCCATCATGCTTGCAAGACCCACCGGGCCTCCCTCTAGGAACCGTGCACTCAGCATAGACCATAATGAGGCCTCTAGTTTTGACCTCTGCTGAGGTAAACACCACAGAAAAAATGGAACTTGTCTTGCTTATTGAGCAAGTTAAACATGGGGGTTTCAACAAGATGCAGTGCATTTTTGCGATTCAAACTCCATTCGCTTAAGCCGAGGAATGAATGCAAAATTTTTGCATCATTTGTTCCAATTGTGCTTGTCAGTTTTGGCTTATCCCAGTACAGTTGCTAATGCAAGAGCACCCATGAATAGTTGGAAGAGGTGTACCTGAACGACCTGGACCGGCACCTGACACAACAGAAATAGAACTAAAATACCGCAAAGGTAAACCCCAGGGTTTGTTTGGTCATGCCCAAGTCGAAGTGGTCACACAGTATACACTACAGTCAATGATAGTGGCATCAACAGAAATAAACACACAGACTCAGAATAATCCACACACTCACAGCCCAAAGTATGTTGGCTCATGCACGAGCACATGTCAGCATACAGGTGAGTCATGTGATTAATGCAGTCGTTTCACCTGCCAGTGAATGGTAACCACCGCCTTGAACAACAAGAATTAAAAGAAAGACTTCAAATAACCCACAGAGTCAAAGCTGTTCACTCTTCACAATGAGTCATATAATTAACTATTAATAGGGCCATCAATCGAATAAAATATTTCTTTGTGATTAATCGCATTTTGTCCATAGTTAACTCATATTTAGTTGGTATTAATAACAGATACAATTGTTTTTTTAATCTACATATAACACGTAAATAATTACTATAATCAGTGAGGATGTAAATCTCTTTGAGGTAAATATACTACGCATCCACGTACACAGGTTAAGAGACAATTAAAAAATGATGTATTTCAAACTATTTAATACAGTATACAAATGACATAATTCAATTACAGTTAGAAATCCCACAGTTTTTGCATGTTTAAAGTGAGCGGCGACTTGTCCCACTTTGTTCGACGGTCCTTGAATGCGTCATTTAACTTTATCATTCACAAATTGGAGGCTCTACTGTATTTTTCTCATTTTTTCTTTCACCTCATATTTGTTCCCAAATGCTGATACTATGTGGGAATGCATAAAGTTAAGATCTGATGACCTTATTGAGAGGTAATGTATATTTTTTCAAGTCCAAGCTAGTATTAGATGGTGGATGGTGACTTTGTATTCATTTAATGCTTTTAATTTGATGCTGATCCTGTCATAGGATTCCGCTTCTGGCTCCACCACATCAACCGTCGCACCGTGCGCGTAAAAAAAAAATTATGAGGTTAAAGGAAATTTCCAATAAGCATTATTAATGTGTTAAATTTGACAGCCCTAATTATTACGGTCTTTTCTCAAATTAATCTACATGAAGTCCTAACAACATTTTAATATAAAGTCACGGCACATGCAAACATGCAGGAGCCCGAATGAGTGCAGCTCAGTACATTTTGAGGAGCCCATCATGCTTGTAAGACCCACTGGGCCTCCCTGTAGGAACCGTGCACTCAGCATCGACTATAATGAGGCCTCTAGTTTTGACCTCTGCTGAGGTAAACACTCTCGGGAGGGTTATAGATAGAAGGAATTTCAATACGGCACCCTACATATTCTGCCATTTAAATGCCCTTGGCTGGACTTGAGGAGGATGCGAAGGCAAGAGTAAAGAAAACACTCTAGACGGACAGGCTGGAACAGCTTAAGATCAATTGTTGCAATTGTTGCTCGTTCGTGGGCGTGTTGTTTTGGCCTATCTCTGCGCTGTGACTAAAACCAGTAGGCAGTAGTTAATGGTGTGAAAAATGGCACCCGTCGAAGTGCGCAGGGAGCCTCCGAGAATAGCTACATCATTTTCTTTGTGTCAAAGCATACTGTACGCGGAGGGACAGTATTTGCTCCATTTGGCTGTCAGACGCTTTAAAGCAGGTGTGGATGCTCGCCACTCGCTCCAATTCCAAATACAAACCTAATCTGATTTGTGCCATTTCCCAAGCAAACTGCACTTCTCAGGGTCACCACCAACTCTCAAGTGAGCCAGCTTAATCTCGCTACAATCTTTGGAAGTGTCTCATACTGAGGGATCATCTGGGGCCTTTTTTTTTTTTTTGGTCCTTTCTTTTATTTTTAGTTGTAGTCTGTGATGCATCATAAATCAACCCAGTTATGGAAAAAGAAGGCTGGACACATTTAATCTGCAGAAATAGAGAATGTGCGCTAAATCTGCATCCCATGGTATTTAAATAAATGTTCAAAATATTGTGTGCATGGCATTTCCGGCATACTGTACAGTTATGTGAAAAAATGAGGGCACCCCATAAATAAACACATCATATGTGCTCGCTTACATGTAATCCAGCTATGCTTACAGTTTTATAACGATTAGACAACAGTATGATAAAATCCTACTTGTGCAAAGATGTTTTGCTTGGTGACGGCCATGATTTTCAACCAATCTCTCTCCCTAAGGTGTCTACCAAATTTGGTGATAAATCAGGGGTTGGCAACCTTCGAAAGAGTCCCTGTGCCTCCTCTTCCAGTAAAGAAAAATGATCTGGAGTCCCAAAACATGACACAGCTTATAAACGTATAAAAATAATATTTTTAAAATATCACCTGTTAGAACAGTGGTTTTCAAACTAGTGGGGGTGCCCGGCGTTATGACGGGGGGGTGCGGGGCTACCACAAACACTTTTCATTATTACCATTTTTTCTGGGAGGGGTGACAGCAGTTACAGCGGCACTTTCTGTGTGAGCTTGCCGCTCTACGACACAACAGTCCGGGCACAGTGAGGCGGGACTACCTCTGTAGCTATGGAGCTGAATATCCAACGTCCATGTGACACTAACTTCACCACGCTACACAGCAGACATCTTCTGGGTGGTGGGAGTCGAGTGCAACCAGCTTTGAGGTGTATTACTGCACCTACCATGTTGGAGTGTGGAGTAGAATTACAATCAGGCCTATCCGGTTGCCGCGCATTACTGATTTTATCCGAGCATAACTGATTTTATACGATCTTCAAAATACAGCGGACCGACAACCACTGTAGTGTTTATTTGTGAAACACATCCGGTGGCATCTCAGTAAAAGAAGCATCATGTGTGCATTCATTACACATGATGTAATCTGACATTGGACAATATCAGTACATTGCATTAAATAGGAAATCCAATATCGAGCATTTCTAGTCATAATACACATAAAATAATATATATTTAAAGTACAATGTAAAATTAATGTCAAAATTTAAATTCAAATGCTCTCTGATGACTATATGAGGAAATACAACTGCTATCTAATAACCAAGTTACATCCTATTTGCATTACATTCATGTTATACCGAGAAATAATACACGCTGAGGTTTGCATCCAAAGCGCACGCTGTGGCGCATGCTAATGTTCAACAGACAGATAAACAAGAAAATGTTGGTAATTGTCTTTTTCAACTCAGTGAACATTTGCATGTTTCATTATGAAGAATGAATACAGCCTCATGTTTTGATGACTGGAGCAGATCTTATTACACCAAACTTAAATATGCAATGATTCCTTAAAGAAGTGGTCAGCAGTATAGATTAGTGTTCCCCCTGGTAATAAGTACAACCCTCCCTCCCACCGCAAATATAGTTTAGTTGCAAAACAAAAAAAGACAGATTGCAAAGGAAAACTCATTTTTTAAGGGACAATCAATTCTGGCACATCTGCGCAGGTTGGGCCGTCTTTATTAGGTCTCAGTTTATTGATTGTGTTGGAGATCAGGCAGAAAAAGTGACAATTAAAAGCCAGAGTCAGTGAAATAGGAGTGATGTAGGGCTGCTTTATGAAGACTGTTTTAAGTAGTAATCAGGACTTGGGTTATTTTGAACAATAATAGGGTTGCAGCAAGGCTAAAAAGACAATATCAGTCACCAAGGCTAACAAGGATTGAAAGCAACATACAGTATAAGGCAATGACGAGTGAAAATGTTCTACGATGTGCAAATAAGGCACATTCAATGGGTGAGTACAACTAAATGATGTATTTTGCGAGGAGATATCAGAGCAGCTGCAGCGTTATTTAAGACCGCCATACAGTATCAATTTGCAACAGATGCTTGGGGAAAGAATTCAGTTCTTAATTCAAACAACAAAATTGAATCGGCTCATCAAACACGCTTGTGCTGAACATCCACGCTTTCAGCTGGAGGAATAATAGCGGCTCTTTCTCATGCAAGCGTTTAGTGTTTGTAAAAGTTAGTCATTCCAAAGGCAAGGCGATGAATTTAAATACTCAAGTGGCATCCTATGTGGCATCCAATGTAAAGATACTTATCCCTTAGAAGGAGTTTTTCCTGACCTCCGTCGCCAAAGTGCTGTGTCATGTGGGGTTGAGTTTAATGTCAATTCATTTGTGTAGCGCCAAATCCCAACAGCAGTCATCTCATGGCACAGTACACATGAAAGTCACTAACAGAACCAACTGAAAGCCCACATGAGCAAGCACTTGGCGACAAAGGCAAGGAAAAACTACCTCTGCAAAAGAAACCTTGGACAGAACCCAGGCTCTGTGGGGCGGCCGTCTGCCTCGACCAGTTGGGTTGAGATATAAAAGGAATAGAGGCATAAATAGTAGATCAAGCCTCCGACCAAGGAACATAGAGAAATGTGTGATACATATCAGCGTATCAAGGGTCAGTTCTAACTGTACGCTTTAGCTAAGAGGTGGGTTTTAAGTTGACTTGAACTTAAGGGTGGTTGCCCCCCGGATTGAGTCGCGGAGATGATTCCATAACAGAGGAGCCTGGTAACTAAAGCATCTAGGAGTTTAACGTGTGAGGAGTCTGCCTTGAGATAACTTCTGTTTTGAATTAAATGTACTTTGATTCATAATTTGAATCAGTAGAGTGGTGTGGAGTGGTGCGATTTTTAGGCACTTAATTCATCAAATATTTGATGAATTCAAAATTCATCAAAATACTGCAAGACGCAGCATTTATATGCCTTGGCCAACATTCCGGGTGAAAAATGTGTACTTTCCATGGTCAGATTTTGATAAAGTTTCTCATAAGCACTGCAAAATAGATGAGTAATCATCATTACATATTTTTTATTTCAGTCTGATGTTGGAAACCATACATTTGAATGGCTTGAATTTGAGCCTCACTTAAAATGTTTCACATTAATTCATCAATTTAGCACATTTATTAATTGAAGGGGAAGCCCAAAGCCAGCTGGGATAGGCTCCAGCATACCCGCGACCCTAATGAGGATAAGCGGCAAAGAAAGTGAATGAATGAATGAAGGTTCAATCATTCACACAATCATGATGAAGTAGTATCCGAAATATATAAATACATACAAGTGCTTTCAACCGCTCTTAATACACTAAATAATCATCAAACTTATAAACTTACGGCATTTGTATGTGAATCAATGTTCTTGTTTTGATACATAACTGAGGGCTTAGAGCTTCTAGAGAGCAAAATAAAACTGGCGAGCACACTGCAAACTATTTTTAAGGCATTTTAGCTTGCAAGATGCATCAACAAACTGCAAGGCACAGCGTTTACATGCCCTGGCAAACGTCGCAGGACTGTCTTTCGGGTGTCAAATAGGCAATTATGCCATTATTGTTGACTGGGAAAGATTATGCTTGTGTGTCAAGAGTAATGGGCTAATGCCGGACTAATGCACCTTGTTATGATTTGCGAGACCTCAAGAAATGCCAAAGCGTTGGATTTTCCTCCTGTTATTTGTTTCTAATCCACCTAATTAATACCAATAAGGCAGAGATTTATTTCACATTTAAATGTCATTCATTATCCCTCTCCACGAGGAGCCTTTAAGGCTG
The DNA here is from genome assembly GCA_024372805.1 of Oostethus manadensis. NCBI lineage: Eukaryota > Metazoa > Chordata > Actinopteri > Syngnathiformes > Syngnathidae > Oostethus > Oostethus manadensis. Next base: position 1,033,572 of record QODF01000046.1, read on the forward strand.
AATATCTGAACAGGGTGTGTGCCTTAACTTTGGGGCTAATCATCATAGTCGTTTATTACTGGATGAATATTATATTTGCCCTCACGAATTATGAAAGTCTGTCTGATGTTCAGTGTAGGCATGCTGGAGGATGGCAAATTCAGCAGCAGAAGCAGTGGTGGTACACAACGCTATAACATAACATGTTGCAGTGTTTCAAAAACCCATGAATTAATATATCATGCTGTTTTGTGGCGGAATACTATGGAATCACAGGAATGCCAAAATTCCTGGAAAAGGAAATACGTGTGGAAGTAAAAACATATACAAATGTAGTCATAATCTTTTAGTCTTTGTTTTTTCCATTCTTTGGTTGATTTTCCTGTTTTGTCTTTGTCTTTTCCATTTGCTTTTTTTCATTGCATTTACCAAAGTAATTATTGTATTGCAAAGGCAATACAAGCCAAAGACGTTTGCAATGGTCGCGTGATGGTGTTGTTATGTCGACACGCTTCCGGTCACCCATGCTAAGAGCTACATTTAAACATTGCTACAACATAGTCACTGCAAGCAGGAATCATGTCATCAGGTATGGATTAATCACCCTGGCAGCTGTGGGCGGGTTCTAGTACTGCTGGTAAATGCAATGAGAAAAAGCAATGTAAAAGCCAAAGACCAAACAGGAAAATCTATCCATTCATCCATTTTATTTCGCTTATTTGAGGTCGGGTTGCGGGAGGCAGCATCCCCGGATGCTGAGGCGTTTCCAGGCCCGTTAAGAGACATAGTCTCTGGGTCTTCACCGAGGCCACTTACCGGTCGGATGTGGCCTGAACACCTGCCTAGGGAGGCGTCCGGGAGGTATCCCAACCAGATGTCCGGGCCACCTCATCTGGCTCCTCTCAAAGTGGAGGAGCAGCGGTTCTACTCCGAGTCTCTGCCGGATGAGAGTGCTTTTCTCACCCAATCTCTAAGGGAGAGTCCAGCCACCCTGCGGAGAAAACTCATTTTGGCCGCTTGTACCCGCGATCTTGTCCTTTCGGTCACTACCCAAAGCTCATGACCATAGGTGAGGGTAGGAACGTAGATCGACCGGTAAATTGAAAGATTTTATTAGCAAAAACTACGGGATGTGGAAAAAGCCACGCACGCACAAGGAGAACATGCAAACTCCACAAAGAGATGCCCAACAGAGATTCGAACCCCGGATCCCTGAACCTGACTGTTAGGCCAACATGCTATCCACTCATCCACCGTGCGGCCTTAAATGAGGACATTCGCGACTAATTAGGTTATGATATTCATGTTGCATCTATCCGGCCGCACGGTGGCTGAGTGGTTAGCACATCGGCCACACAGTCAGGAGATCTGGAAGACCTGGGTTCAAATCTCCGTTGGACATCTCTGTGTGGAGTTTGCATGTTCTCCCCGTGCGTGAGTGGGTTTTCACCGGGTACTCCGGTTTCCTCCCACATTCCAAAAACATGCATGTTAGGTTAATTGGAGACTCTAAAATTGTCCATAGGTATGAATGTGAGTGTGAATGTTTGTTTGTCTATATGTGCCCTGCGATTGGCTGGCGACCAGTCCAGGGTGTACCCCGCCTCTCGCCCAAAGTCTGCTGGGATAGGCTCCAGCATCCCCGTGACCCTAATGAGGATAAGCGGTACAGAAAATGAATGAATGAATGAATGTTGCATCTATCCATTTTCTATACCGCTTATCCTCATAAGAGTCGCGGGTATGCTAGAGCCTATCTCAGCTGACTTCGGGCGGGAGGCGGGACTGGTTGCCAGTCAATCGCAGGGCAGACATACAACCATTCACACTCACATTCACAGTCTAATGGACAATTAAGAGTCGCCAATTAACCTAACATGGAATGTGGGAGAAAACTAACCAATCACTTCTGTTAAAATGTGACAACATTTCTCACTTTTGCATGACAAAAAGGCTGTTATTTCCAAAATTTTGATTTTTTTTTTTTTACCTCAAAAATTTAAAGTGAAGAGTAGACAGGAAAATGCCCAGGTAGTCCTCGGATTCCATATGAGTTGCGTTCTTAGTCTATGATGTAAGTCGAGTTATAGTGCAAGTCGAATCTTGTTGATAAATAAACTCTTAAGTCACTCACACTGTAAACAGAACACGCAAAAGTCATATAAAACACAGTAATGAATTCAGCTCTTATGCTGTTATCACTGTCTATTTAATAGGAGCAGATGTTTTCACATGTTCAAGAACGCCATATTGATCCTTGGTCGCTGCATTTCAGCTGCTTGGAAAAAGCATGCAGCCAATGTTAATTGGTCCAGTTTACAAAGACTAATTTCACTTTCACTTCTACGCACTGCCAAGAGATAAGTCATAAGGCCTCGGGAGTCATAATGGAGATTAAACTTAAATAGTTAACAGAAAAGAGGTAAAGTGCCGTTGTTCCGCCTACACATTGCTCCACCATGCCCGCGTAACTCTTTTTCTTTTATTACATTAATAAAAATTAATGGCAGTGCGTACGTAACTACAATATGGCAAAAATCGGAATGGCCGGGGACCACCTGTAGCTCTGTTTGATCACACACGGCACATCAAAACCCACTTTCAACTGCGAGGAATGACACAGGACATGAAAAAGTAATTCCACATTCTGGACCTCCACCGTGCAGACGGTATGACGGACAATTTTGAAGTTTGAACTTGGTGGTTGATTGACCAGAGGCGTCATCCTAATTTTTGCACAGTTTCAGCACCACCAGCGGTTACTAAGCTGTCATCACAACGTACACGCCGTTTGCAGTAACAGACCGCACGTGGATCCCAGCATGGCAATTTACGCTCTTTACTCCTCCTGCAAACGAATTCACAGAAGGGTTTGAGAGAAGTGCATAATCTCCTTAACTGCTGCAGCCACGAGGCAATCGGGTACAGTAAATAATAACAAAGCACAAAACACCCAGTAGTTAGTAATGGATTCAATGCATTATTGATGCCATTAACAGCGATGCGTTGATTGACCTACACTGTCCAAAAACCTGTCAGATTCTGATCGTGTCGATGATGTTGCTCAAAGGTATCATGAGCTTATTCAATAACGCTCGTAGTCAACTGATTCCGGTCATGGCCACATGCCGAAGACTCACCACATGGATTGTTGCACAAATCCATCTGGGGGGGAAAGCCAATCAAAATCTATGCAACAGGACACTTGCTGATTGGATGCGTCATTCATAAGAAACCAATCAGATGCACTCATAGAGTAACACTCCGTTGCGGCGAGTCCATGGCGAGCGTCCACTGTCTCTTGTTGAAGGCGGTCAGGGGAGGATTGAAAACATCAGACAACCTTCTTTACTCTAATTTTGATGGATAAAAAAAATGTTGACTCAGTGCTGTGCAATAAAACTGTTGCTATGGCAACATCTCTTGGCTAGACTACAATACAGCTGTAGTCCCTGCAGCTTACCTGAAACGGAACCACTCGTGCACACGCGTGTACCTTCGAAACACAAGAGTTTACGCTGAAAGTGGCATAAATTTACTCAAGTAAACACACAGAAGCCGGCGCTCTTTGTTCTGACCTGAGCACATCAACAGCAGTGCAATTCCCACACCACATGTGTATCTCCAACTCACAAACATGTCTCTAGTCCGTTCATCCTGGGAATGACACTTCCTCATTCTCATTACAAAAACACAAGATGCATTCAGGGACACACGGAACATCACAAAAACAGCTTTATAATGTGTGTATGTGTGTGTACTAAATACACAGGAAGAAACGCATGAAGTGGATATTCTTATCAGTCACTCCTAATTTGGATGTACAATTTGGTAAATTCTGGACTGCTACTGTGAAAGAGATTAGTGTTAATGACAAACAGTTTTTGTTAGTTATTATCTCATACCCTGATTGGCATTGTTAGTTTATTTGAAGCTGCTAATAAATACAAATATATATCATCATGTCCTGTCACTTATCTTCCTGTTCATTAAATCCAGTAAAATTGGGCCTATTGCTAATTAACAGAGTTGCTAATGGTGATTAATCATGATTAATTAATTAAAAACTGTGTCAAATCAGATTAAATTGTTTAATTATTTGACAGCCCTGGTATAAATATGTAGTATTACAAATAAAATCGTACTCCTTCGTTATGATGTATGCTATCTTCCTGCCAGATTTTTATTTTTCCATTTTCTAACTTATTTTGTGTCATTGTTCAGAACTAAATAATAAAAATCCTACTACAAATGCCACATCTGGTCTATAGTATTGTTCATAACAAATATAATTATAGTAATCCCTCATTTATTGTGGTTCGGTGTTTTCAGACCCGACTGTGATAAGTGATTTTCCTCAAAGAAGGTTTTCTCCTTCCTGAATGGAATACTTCCTGAATAGAAAACCTGTTTACGGTCATCTAAAGCTGGTTTTTAACATTATTAGATGCTTCTAGACATGACATAACACCACTATAGTCACCTTTACACTAGTATTGTCCCATATAGTAGACATAATAATAGAAAAAATTCATTTAAGACATAAATAGGACCCGTGCTTGTGTGTGTGTTGTTGTAAATGTGTTGTGGTGCTAGCGGGGGTGGACAGGAAGCGATGTCTGGGGTTTAGAGTTGAGTTTTAGCTTGGCTGCAACAGCAGCTGGTGTTAGGGTTTACTGTGCCAGCTGGGAGATAATTTAAACTTGCCATTAAAGCCCTGTGGTTCCAGCGATCAAGTGTGGTGCTTGTGTGTCTCACTGAACATTATGGTAGCATTACTGACACCTAGTGACCAGAGTAGAATACTACATATCACCAAAGAATTTTTGAATGCCTTGTATTTGTACTTTAGTTCATTTTTTGCAAATTCTGTGCTGAATTTAGACAAAAAACATCTAACATTTGCTTAAAATATATATATATATATTTACTAATAATAGGACATACAGTATTTAACCACAAAAATTGCATTATTTATTAATTATTGTTTTTGAGAAACCGTGAGAGAGTGAAGCTGTGAGATTTGAAGCGCGAAGTGGTGAGGGGTTACTTTTAAGTTTCAGCAGTTAAAACTATTGGACTTGTGTGTGTGTGTGTGCGTGTGTGTCCATTGCACAAATGTCAAGGAGAAAACTTTCCACGTCGGTGAACAAAAGATCTATTCTATTGCATTCTATTCATAGCAGCAGCCATTGGAAAATACTTTAATACTGAGCTGAGACAGGATTATTATTAAGACTAAAAGCTGATGAGGACTGTCAATGTCAACAAAATGTTTTGCTGATTTGTTTTGTCCATCACCTGCGCGGATGTCACTTTATGCAGAAGGACGAGACCCAAGACGTTTATGCAAAATAGATTATACAGCAAGGTCTACAAGGGTGAAAAATGTAATTAGACTTTTTTTTGGTCTTCTCAAGCATATTAACTGGGGACGGGACGCAAGGTTGATGTGGGTTGCAGCAATCTACACACTGTGCTGCAGGTTCTGATTAGTGCGGGGGAAAAATCCCGACGATAATTATGCAAAGAGCAGATTGGAAAAAAATAATTTACTTATGAGCATTAGCACTTTTGCAAAGTTATTAACGCTTCATCTTGGCCAACACTGTGCCAATCACGCTGACCTTGATGGAGCTTTTGCTCTCATTTCGTTTTTCAGAATGTTTGTCGCATCCGTCACATGACTCCATTTTATCTGATGTATAACAGCATCTGTGGGCAAAACATAACCACTGATTAATGGCCACTTGCTGAGCACTGAGCATCCAGTCTTAAGTGAATGCACGTGGGAGGGCTTTGGCGAGTTGTTCCTCTTGTCAGACGCCCGTATGACTATTAAAAATTGATTTGATTGAGAGCCTCAAATTGCTCACAGCTGACGAACAACCGCTGACCGCTTAGCTCGTTTTATGTGCCTCGATTTCATCACCGCGTGTGCAACATTAAGGTGCAGACCATAACTGGGAGGAATGCGCTTTACCGAAGCCAAAGGAATCACAGCCAAACAACAGAAGACTCGGCTGCTCCATCTCTGCATGTTTTTTTAATTGAAGAGCATATTATCACATTTGGACTGCGTTGGTTCACTTGGCTGGATTCGGCACAGTTGTCGCAGTTTTCCAGTGAGGCTTTTAAGGCATTTAGTGTAAAACACAAAAAGTGTCTTATGAATAAACTTCTAAAAAACCACATTTCAAAAAGCTGCCTGGCAGGCAACCAATCCAGGGTGTACCCCGCCTCTCGCCCGAAGACAGCTGGGATCGGCTCCAGCATACCCCCACTGAAATCATCTCATTTTAGGCACAATTTAAACATTCTTGCAACTTGTAAGTAAAATCTAAACATATTTTATTCAAGCAATTCCCTTGCTTTAACATCAAACCTATTTTTCTGCATTTTCCTCATCTACTGTCTCGCCATAGGGATGTTACTAACATGTACCTGGATCACGCTGCTGCTTTTTTGTGCAGATGTCGCAGGTTCGATTCCCATGCAGGGCCGCAAGATCCCAAGCCTGGATAAGTAGGAGTGTTTTCTCAAGCTGCTATGCTTCAACCTGCTTTTTTTTTTTTTTTTGTAATCCCACTGCTATGATAAATTAGTCACACAGGAGACAGTTTTACTTGGACTATTGTTAGGCTTTTAACAGTTCTTAAGATGTCAGTATGTGTCAAATATTGTGCCTCTTCAGAATTCAGATAAAAGCTTTTTTTTAATAAACATCCTAAAAGATTCATTTAAAAGTAGATTTTTAAAACCATATTCCAAATCGTGGAATATTTAACTTGAATCACAGCCCAACTAAATTGTAGCCACAATTTAAAGACTTCAAAAATCACTTCCTCTAACATCAAACAGATGATGTACATCTTCTGTTCTAGAGCCGAGGTTGCTAAAGTGGGGTACTCAATTTGTCATAACTGCATTGGTGTCGGAGAGTTACGCAGTGCACTTGAACACCTCATCATGTGAGCAGTGCCTGCGAGGGAAGTAGAGTGCAGAAGAAAGGAGACAGACAGGCAGTTGCTCATTGTTCTGTATGCACTATACGACCATGAATATAATAATGTCAAATAAAAACATGGATGAACTAAATATTTAACATGTAATAGCAATAATGTACATCATATTTCATTAAATATACCAAACAGGTGTGAAATAATTAAGAATACGTTTTGTCGTGTACTTGCAGACGCTTGTTCTTTAAGCGTGCAGGAGTACATGACTTTTTGGGAACCAATGTTAAAGAGCGTTCTGCTGTCCTCAGACTGTATTTTCTCACCATGAGAACCAAAGCTTGAACTAATGTGTACCTGGTAAGTAGCAGATTAAAAAAACAAAACATTGCTGCTATGTATGCCTCACACGTCTGGATCCCACTGGGCTAAATTAGACTGAAAGTCCTCCATCCACCACGACTGACATAGGTGGAAGTTTAATTTGGGTTATCACAAATTTGTCAGATTCAAATTTGCATTTCCAGCAGCTCCGCAAAAATGTCATAATAAACTTAAACGCGTAATCACCACATACAACAACCGAGGCAAGGCAGGGGAGATAAGAAGATAGGATTAGAATAGATAAACACAAAACATAAGACTTCAAATATGTTGTGCAATAAAACATAATTAGGTAAAAAGTCCAGTTCTGGGTCTGTCTTTATCGCTCTCCCTCTGTTGTGTTGAAAAGCCGCATGGCGTGGGGGAGGAATGATATTCTCGCTCTTTCAGTTGAGCAGGGCAGTGATAGTAATCTGCCACTGAAACTGCTCCTGTTGGGAGATGCTGCTGGTTTCCATGATGGAAAGCCAAATATATACTGCATGTGTGTGTATACAGTATATATATATATATATGTATGTACACATACGAGCATGCCTTTGTGGTTCCTTCTGAGATGCAACTAAACGGGCTTGTCTTTGAGAATGCAGGTTTGGTTGAAAACAAAAAAATCGGATCAAATGAAACCACAGTCTAAGCTAAGTCAATTCCAAGTTCGGGAGGTCACTGACTAATGGGATGATCAATAAACAAGCGCGGCTGAGCTATATTCTATATTAAAGCCCAACAACATAAATCATGGTTGCCAGGATGTAGTTTGGACTTTATTACCAACTCTGTGTCCATCTGTGACTTGCCCAAAAGGCTGAGCTACACTATGTGACAATTTATATGCTGCTTTCAGTGTCCTTGTTTGGCTCGGTAGCCACTGACATGGATTAGAAGGAAGGAGGGAAACTGATTTTTTTTTTTTTTAGCTGCGACATTGACCTCCGGTGTGCTTATCAAAGTTATCGCAATCACAACTCCTTGAATCAGCTCTTCTTCTTGGGGCGCTGGCAAAAGAGGACAGCGTTGATGGAACGGTCTGCACACTGTCATGACTTTGAGAGGCAGACGAGGGCGAGGCTTCGCCGGTCATCCGCTGTTGGGTTTGTGCGGCGCTTTGTGCCTTTGTCAGCATAAAAACAAGTAGGACAAGGGGTGTTTCCAGGGCGTTTTATGTGCATCATAGTGTGGATTTAATGCAAAGCCATGACTTTTATGAGGCATTCTGCATTGCATCTGATGAAAATTACAGTGAAGACTGCATATCCGTCCTTGGAAGCAAACTCTGCTACTCCTGAACCACTGCACACGAAACAGGGAATATTTGTTCAAGCATGCGCCCCTACTGTGTTTCCTGTTTTTCTGACAATCACGTGAAGGCGCTGTTGATAAACCATCGAAGTCTGACACCCATAAGTTAGACTGCCTATCGCAGGGGATATACAGTTAGACCAGTGGTTCTCAAACTTTTTTTGCCACGCCCCCCCACGTTTTGGAGATTAAATCCTTTTCAGTCAAACAACCAATTACGCGTAATTACGCGCACCTGTTTCTTGTTTGTTACTTAGTATTTAAGTTCAGGTATGCGCACTCTTAGTGGTCAGATCATTGTTTCGATCATTGCTGTTTGTTAGAGTTTGGTGTTGCTAGTTCCTTGCTGCCGCTGCTTAATAGGACAAAGATCTCATTTATAGAAAGATCTCATTCTGACCTGTTTGGCGTTCTGCTCTCCGCATCCTCGTGGTCGATAACACCATGCCAAGACGCAGCCGTAACAAAATTCGACCACGCGGAGAGCGACTTCTGGGCCCCCAGGTCTTCAAGGCCATGGAGGAGGAATCCGCAAAATTCACGCCAGAAGAGCTGGACGACATGGTGTGGGGTATGAACGCCACGCTCATCCCAGTGGCCTGGGTGTGGCCACGCACACGCATATCTGCCACGCACATGCCGGCCTGTCGGCGACGGAAATACCCGGTGGTCGCGACCTGGGACGTCGACAGGGTGAGTCTCGTACCCCCTCCACCTTTCCCTGGTTCCTGTGAGGGAGAAAGACAGCGTCTGGGACCCGCCTTCTGAAGGGGGGACTAGTGCGTCCTGCCGGGCACCGGAGGTGCGTCCTGCACCGGGTAGCCGCGCCGGGCGGCAAGACTTTGCCAATTCCACGTCCACGCAAGTTTCCGCTGGCCCCTCATCCACGGCAGTTCCCGCTGGCTGCACCCACCCCCTGTCGCGCCTCAGAGGGCGTCGTCTGCTGCAGCCGCTCCTGTCGAGCCTCCGTGGGCGCCGTCTGCTGTAGTTGCTTCACTCGCGTCTCCCATGGCGCTGTCCGCTCCAGGCGCGCCTCCCAGGGTGCTGGCGGTTCCTGTTGTGCCTCCCAGGGCGCTGGTGCTTCCTGTTGCGCCCACCCAGGGCACAGGCCGCTTCGGTCGCGTCTCCCAGGGCGCTGGCGGTTCCTGTCGTGCCTCCCAGGGCACAGGCCGCATTTGTTGCGTCACCATGGAGCTGGCGGTTCCTGTCGCGCCTTCCAGTGTGCTGGCGGTTCCTGTTGCGCTTCCCAGGGCACAGGCCGCTTCAGTCACGTCTCCCAGGGTGCTGTCCACACTAGTTGCACCTCCCAGGGGGCAGGCCTCCGCAGCTGTTCATGTCGCGCCACCCAGGGCGCCGTCCGCTGCAGTTGCACCCAAGGCCCCAACCCTTACAAGGCGCCGTCCCGTCCGATCCCCGAAGGGGTCTCTCCGGCATCAACGGGGTCTCTGTCCCGTCCAACCCCCGGACGGGTTTTGGCGGCGCCAGCTGTTTTACCCCCACAACCGGGCTCTGAAGGCGTCCCGCCGCCTCCTCACTTGCCGTCCCAGCCAACCCCCGAAGGGGTCTCATCGGCCACGCTTGGGTCTCCGTCCCGGCTGTGCCCCGGAGGGGTCTCACCGGCTTCACCAGCGTCTCCATCCTGGCCGGCCCCCTGGAGGGGTCCCACCACCTGTCCTCCCGCCGCCCTTCTCTTCTTTTTGTGACTTTGGACTTTGGGACGTCTGGGATCCATCCTTGAGGGGGGGTACTGTCACGATCTGTACTTTTATTGGTGTGACAGTGTATTTTAGTTTCGATTCTTATACCTGGGTTCTTGTTATTTTTTTATTTTGTGTTTTTCCTGCCTTCTCTGATTTGTCACTTTGGATAATTGCACGCACCTGTTTCTTGTTTGTTTCTTAGTATTTAAGTTCAGGTGTGCGCACTCTTAGTGGTCGGATCATTGTTTCGTTAATTGCTGTTTGTTGGAGTTTGGTGTTGCTAGTTCCTTGCTGCCGCTGCGCTCTTTATTAAAGAAAGATCTCATCCTGACCTGTTTGGCATCCTTCTCTCCGCATCTTTGTGGTCGATAACACCATGCCAAGACGCAGCCGTAACACAAACTCCACACAGAGATTCAAACCGAGGTCTTCCAGATCACCATACAGCCACCGTGCGACGATATGCTACCTAGGGCTGTCAAAAATAGCACATCGACGGCAGTAACTACTGTAATTTATTTCATTAATTACGTATATTTTTTTGCGCATCTTGGCAAGCCATGCCTCTCCGGCATGACATAGTTCCCCGCAGACTCTGCCCCTCTTTTATAGCTTTTTTCTGACCGGAACACATCAACAGCAGTGCAATTCCAACACCATATATGTATCTCCAACTCAGAAACATGTCTCTAGTCAGCATAGCCTCGGAATCTATCTATCTATCTATCTATCTATCTATCTATCTATCTATCTATCTATCTATCTATCTATCTATCTATCTATCTATCTATCTATGCCTGTGAATATCCTCATTCATCCAGGTCATTGTATTCTCATATCAATCTATTATCACTGCATTTTCTTGCAAGGATTCTCACTGGCAAGTGAGTGCCGCTATTTAGTGTTTTTTTACTGACTTTAACGTTTCCTGTTTATTGTGCCAGTTGCTGACCAGTAACAGTAGCGACGTCAGCTGGTTGTATCCAAAAATTCAAAGTAGGCTGAAAAAATTTAATCAACTGATGTGTCACTATAATATTTTCTGTGTGCTTTTGTGCCTAAACTAAACCTTACCTTAACCCCACAGTGGCCAAGGCGTGTTATCTAATTGTTTTGCAAAACGGGGGTGCTAAATATTCACCGTACTGGTATTCATTGTATTGTAGGGTGACTTTTACGGTCATTTGGCATGGAATACGTGCTCCTCCACATAGAGACACAAGGAGAAAATGAAATGAAAGGGGGAGACGGAGAGAAGCCATATCTCTCGGCCTGCAGACAAGCGTTGTTTTTCAGGGCTAGGTCCCGAGTGCAGAGTGCCGGAGGGAGGTACGCTTCTCTTCGGGGTGAGTGAGCCACAGGGTCAGCAGTTCATCCTATAATTCTATAACTGCGAGTCGGACGCAGATGCACGACAGTCCAGAAATGGGTCTAGCTATTTACCACCTGTCACTTTGGCATCTGAGTTGGAAGCTGACATGAGCCGAGCACGCTTGCTAGACCGTAAATTCGAGGGTTCCCATCTGAGCTCAGAGTTGCCCTCATCCATCCACGTGCACTTATTCACAACTGGCATGTTTTTGGATTTCACAACCCTCGTCCTTTGCCCCGATGAAGGGCCAAATTAATTTGTCTTATATAATTAACTTGTCAATATTGCTTTGTAGCTCATCTGTATGTTTTAAAAAAACTAAACTAAAGAACCATTAAATTAACCATTAAATCGGACTTTATATCTACAATTTCCAATTATTCAGTGTGTGTGTGTGTGCGTGTGTGTTACAGTAGACAAACTATTTTTTGGCAAGCATTTGATTTTTTTACTTTTTAGTACTGTTAGTTCAGGTATTTTTATATATTATTTCAATTTGTTATATTTTTATGTTTATATTCCATTCCATTTTCTTCCACTTATCCGGGTCCGGGTCGCAGGGGAAGCAGTCTCAGTGGGGAAGTCCAGACTTCCCGGTCTCCGGCGACCTCATCCAGCTCTACCGGGAGGACACCAAGGCGTTCCCGGGCCAGCTGTGAGACATAGTTATTTTAACTATGCTGTGAAGCACTTTGGTCAACTTTGTTGTTTTTAAATGTGCTATACAAATAAAATGGGATAGTCCCTCCAGCGTGTCCTAGGTCTTCCTAGCTGGACACGTTCCAGCCGGGGCCTTCTGCCGGCTGGGCATGCCCGAAACACCTCACCCGGGAGGTGCCCAGGAGGCACCCGGATGAGATGCCCGAACCTCAACTGGCTACTCTCAATGTGAAGGAGCAGCGGCTCTACTGTGAGCTCCTCCCGGATGGCTGAGCTCCTCACCCTATCTCTTAGGGTGAGTCACGCCACCCTACGGAGAACACTCATTTCCGCGCTTGTATCCGCGATCTTTTATTTTTCAGTCATGACCCATAACTCATGACCATAGGTGAGGGTGGGAACGTAGATTGATCGGTAAACAGAGCTTTGCCTTCCGGCTCAGCTCTCTCTTCACCACGACGGTCTGGTACAGTGACCGCATTACTGCAGAAGCTGCACCGATCCATCTGTCGATCTCACGCTCCAACCTTCCCTCACTCGTGAACAAGAACCCAAGATACTAGAACTCCTCCACCTGAGGCAAGACCTCACTTCCAACCTGGAGGGTACAGTCCACCCGTTTCCGACTGAGAACCATGGCCTCGGATTTGGAGGTGCTGAGTCTCATCCCAGAAGCTTCACACTCAGCTGCAAACCGCTCCAGTAAACGCTGAAGGTCACAGCCTGATGAGGCCATAAGGACCACATCGTCTGCAAATAGCAGAGACGAGATCCTAAGGTCGCCAAGCTGTACTCCCTCAACGCCTTGACTGCACCTAGAAATTCTGTCCATGAAGATTATGAACAGAATCGGTGACAAAGGGCAGCCTTGGCGAAGGCCAACGTTCACCGGAAACAAGCTCTACTAACTGCTGGCAATGCAAATTAGGCTCCTGCTTCGATTGTACAAGGACCGAATGGCACGTAGTAGCGGGCCACCAATCCCGCACTCCCGAAGCACCCCCCACAGGACACCACGAGGGACACGGTCGAATGGCTTTTCCAAATCCACAAAGCACATGTAGACCGTTTGGGCAAACTCCCACATACCCTCGACTCGACGAACAGGAAATTGCCAGACATTCCCAGCACACCCTCACTACGCGTTTGGGTTTACTAGGTCTGTTCGGCATCCTTTCCAGCTATCTAATCTAACTCATCAACAGGTGGTGGTCAGTTGACAGCTCAGCCCCTCTTTTCACCCGCGTGTCCAGAACATGCGGACGCAGGTCTGATGATACGACCACAAAGTCAATCATAGACCTGCGACCTAGGGTGTCCTGGTGCCAAGTGCACTTATGGACATCCTTATGTTCGAACATGGTGTTTGTTATGGATAAACTGTGGATCGCACAGAAGACACCCACAACATCCCACACGGGTTCAGGTCAGAGAGACCATATTCCCAGTAAAACTATGGAGTCACCAGCTGGGGTGCTCTTCATAACCCCAAAAGTCCAAGAAGGCTGGGTACTCTGAACTGCCGTTCGGCGCATACCCGCAAACCACAGTCAGGACCCTTTCCCCAGCCCGAAGGTGTAGGGAAATAACCCTCTCGTTTACTGAGGACGACTCCAGCACAAAGGCACCTAACCGGGGGGCTAATAATAAGCCCACACCAGCTCGCCGCCTCTTCCCTGCAGGAACTCCAGAAAAGAACAAGGTCCAGCCCCCAGGCCTGGCTCCAGGGTGAGGCCCCGGTGTCCCACGTCCGAGCGAGGTGCGGTCACTCCTCTCGCTATTATGTTTATATTTATATTTATATTCAGATTTTATTATTTACGTTTTTTTCTAAATATATGTTACATTTACAGAAAATGTATCTCACATTGTCACGTTATTGAGTGCAGAAAACAATGATGGACAGTTATTCAGATAACGCATTTATTTTTTTTGCATTACATTACATTTTTAAATATTTCTTATTATGCAGATTTTAAAACATTTTCATATATTTTTCATGTATGTTATTAAAATTTACCAGA